>OZ023065.1:15786122-16386122 GCA_963992785.1 Tenthredo livida | reverse complement strand
AGAGTTTAATAAATATTATAAAAAAAAAGGTATAATTGATGAAAGATGAAAGAATTTTCGTAGTATTGACAAAAATTGTGTTAGCATCTTCTGAATCTCAAAAATATTGAAGATAAAAAATTTTAGAGAATTTGTATGTTGAAAAATTTTGATCAGATTTTTTCTAAAGCAATTCATTATTTTTCTAACAGCCTCACCGGACACCTAACGGACACTGTTGTTGTACAGAACAGGTCAAAACTCACTACGAACCTCCCCCTGGCACATGTGTCTAGACTCGACTCGACTCATAACTCATCGATACGAGAGCAGCTGCGGATCCAGCATATTAGTCATAAGCAAAATCTTGAAACTTAATTTCCTGTAACTACATTTTCTTCTCTTGGAAAAGTATGAAATAAAAAAAAAATTTTGATAAAAAAGTTTAAAAGTTGATTTCTGGAGAATGAATATTTTGAACGGTTGTCGTAAAGAATCAGGAGCATCGCTGGACCGATTCTGGCGTTTGTGGTCTTCAAATTTGTAGAATCGAAACCTCTATCAGATGAACATAGAACTTTTTGATAAACCCATTTTTAGTTGAAATATTAGAAAAATAAGCAAAATTTTTTTTCAAATTCAGAAAAAAAATCGAAAAAATTCAATAACTCAAGTAATTCTTGCAATATCAAAAAGTTCTATGTCCATCTGATAGAGGCATGTCTTATGAACAATTGAGAACCAAAAATTCCAAGATTGGTCCAACGCTGGGTCTGATTCTTTACGGCAACCGAGTGATTTTGTATTTTCCTGTCTTCAGCGCAGCCACTATTAGACTGGAAGTAATACATGATGTAAGATATGGATAATGAAGGTCAAACCCTCCCCAAACATGATGATTTTTTTCAATTTTATCAGAGTCTTCAAGTTGAAAAAAAAAGAAAAATTGTTTTTCAGAAATTCAACCCATTTAAAGGTGTATATACCCCCTTAATTCTTTATTTGATGCTTTATTTTATTACTTTATGATTTTTCTTTTATAACAACGCTATGCAAAACACGCTACTCTATGTTTTTTCTATGCTATGCAACTTTAGATGAATAACATTAAATCTATTCTTGTTAAACTGCATCCTTTTCTTTCATTTTCCTTTCTTTCTATTATTTTGTTACCACATTTCAGCCTTCATAAATCATCATCATCATTCGCTTCAAGGTAGGCTTGGTGTGTGTGGCTTGCCCAGCTCTGTCGATTTGTAGTTCTGAGTTTGCTCTCAGGTTGGCGGTACTGGTCTAACAAACCCGTATCCGCGTGCTTGATCTGAGAGTGTTTTCGAACTACTTGCCAGGCTTGGCTTGCGTGATATATCCAGCTCTGCTATTCACAGCTCTGTTCAGGGAAACCTAATCCGAGTCTATCATTTGGGTATTTAGAGGTTTTTCACTTTTCCCTCAGGAGGAGCTCCAAAGACATCACCCGTGACAAAGACACTCACGCGGACTAGCACCATATCTCCAGCCTTCAGCTGAGATATTGGTGCAGTAAGTTACAATGGGGTAAACCACCTCAACTCAGCACGCTCTCGGACCTTGACATTTTTGAAATGGCTAATATTTTTTTCCTATTTAGTACGAGTAAAAAAGACTTACCCGTGTTTCATAGTTTGCCGTTTTGTCACACCGTGTGGTTAGGGCAGAATTTCTAAATTTCGCCGTTTTTATTTTCAGTCACATTTCATGCTGCGGTAGCTCCAAGTGTGTTACTCGTATCGGAAAAATTCATACCACAAAAAAATTTGGTATTTGAGTGTCCTATTCGAAAAATATTTTTTTTGTAATATTCGTGCCACTCGAAACTTGTTTTTCATGCGAATAAACATCAAAAATCGATTTTTTCAACAATAGGCCGCAATTGATTTCGCAACAAAAAATGTCGAAAAATTATTTGAGAAATTACAAAATTTTTAAGACCTTACCAATGATGGCGACACAATTTGTTTAGGAGTTACAGTCACTTGAACATCGGAAGAGCGGAAATTTTTTAAATTCGAAATTCGAAATTCATCAAATCTTTCACCGATGACAGTACTTCCCTGGTTGAAATGATTTCTATGATAAACTACGAATAATTATGAATAACCATGAACAACTCTGAAATTTATACGATTTTCTCTAGGAATTCGGTCGTTGCTTAGAAATTTCGTTCGAAATATGGTTGATTCTCGTAGAATTTCGTACTTTATTCGTAGATTGTCGTAAAACAGCGTAATTGTTACCATTTGAGTCTTCTACGTCTTCGTAGTTTTTCGTAGATATTCATAATTTTTCGTAGATGTCAGACGGATAAGAAATCTTTTTTCATACTCCTCATATTTGCGACTGGGCTCGAACCTGCTACTCTTTAGACGTTTATTACAAGTCTGGCACGCTATCCGCATGACCACCAGGCCGTCGTTACCGGTTTGCAGAAAATGAATCCTATATGTTTAGGTTTACAAAATTCAGAGGGAACAATAACAAAAAGCTGAATAATACAATAAGTTATAATTTATTGATATACATTGATACTGAATAATCAACGAGTTGACAAAATTGTTGTCATATTCTATGATTATTTGTGGAAATTCATCGATTTCAATATTTGTTTTTATAATAACACAAGTCTACACGGATTCTGTGCGTGGTTTTCTTTTTTTTTTTTTTTGACACGTCGTTATAAAATTGTAGAATATCGTACTTTTTTCATACATATTCCTAGTAGTTCCTAGTCATTCTGAGAATTCTAGGAATTTTTACCAAAAAAATCGACAATTATTATTCACGGCCTTTGAAAGTCTTGGGATAATTTTACTTAAAAATTCGTAGTATTTGCCGTAGAAAACTACAAATTTCTACAATTTTTGAAGATGAATCACTTTGTACTACGATTCCCTACAATTTCCTACCATCTACAACCCGCACTTTTTCATAGTTTTAACCTTATATCTATGGTTTGGCGTAGAAATTATTTTCGCCAGGGCGACCACCAGCGTTTGGCATAGGTTCGTATTTATAGCGAAAACAACAAATTACAAAAAAAACTCCATTTGATTATTGAACGTGCCTTAATTTGCTATAATTTGCCATACACCTTATACTTATACATTAGGGTGGTCCTTATGTTGGGATAAAAGATAGATTTTCCGTGTCGCCCCCCAAATCAATTCCAAATAATTTAAAAAAAAATCCCTGCCAAGCTTGGGTTCTCAATATTAATATTAACCCCCCCTTCCCCAAGACTAGGAAAGTTTTGAATGGGACATTGCATGTATTTTTTAAAACTGAAAATCGAATTTTCATAACTCCGATGATAATTGATAGAAGAATCTGAAATTTGGTATAAGTATTCGTACCTACTTGTATGATATAATACAACATGGTGCATTAGAACAATTTTCGTATAATTTTATACTTACCTTTTAATGCTCAACTTTGGAAAAAAATAATTTTTTCATTACATCCAATCACAAATTATTCTGGAGTCGTTAATTTTCGAAATCGGTCATAGAAAATTCCTATTATTCGTCAAATGCTGTAGAAATTCGTGAATTTCTATGAAAATCGATCAAAAACTACAAAAAATAGTTTACATATTTTGAGGTCGTGAATTCCCGTAATAGATTGTAAAAAGTTTGAATTATTTGTAAATTGTTGTAGAAATTCGTAAATTTCTATGAAAATCGATTACATGCTACGAAAAAAAAATTGACGTATTTTGTGCTCGTAAATTTCTGTGATAGATTGTTAGAAAGTTTCAATCATTTGTAAATTGTTGTAGAAATTCGTAAATTTCTATGAAAATCGATCACATACTACGAACAAAAATTGAGATATTTTGGGGTCGCGAATTTCCGTAATCGATTGTAGAAAGTTTCAATTATTTGTAAATTGTTGTAGAAATTCGTAAATTTCTATGAATATCGATTACATACTACGAACAAAAATTGAAATATTTTGGGGTCGTGAATTTCCGTAATAGATTGTGGAAAGTTTCAATTATTTGTAAATTGTTGTAGAAATTCGTAAATTTCTATGAAAATCGATTACAAACTACAAAAAAATATATATATATTTTGGGGTCGTACATTTTCGTAATTGGGTGTAGAAATTTTTTATAATTCATCAGATTTTGTTAAAAATGGTAGGATTTCCTAATTATTCATTGAACGTAATAAATTTTCCTAGTAATTCCTTAATTTCTATGGCAAACTTTCGCGAAATCTACTATTTTTTAAGAATTTTTACAAACACGTCACTTTCATAAAACGTAGTAGTTTGTCGTACAAAAAATTTCCGCCAGGGGAGTGAGTTGTTTCCGGAGCTAAGCATCCAGCACAGCGTTGATTTTTTAATTATGGAACTCTTGCCAGTACCATCAGCCACTTGCACAAAAGTACTATTCGTGGGGAGTTCATCTTTAGCAAATTTCATATCGAAGGTTTTGAGTGCCAATTTATCCAACGAAATAACACATAAGTCCTCGTGTATTGTGTCATCATCTGCAATGGTATTGTTGTCGTAGATAGGTATGTCTTCGTTCGATGCTCTTTTATAAAGTGTCGTCTGCTGGCTCGAGGTCTGGTTGCTTAGATCCTTGGAGATATTTTCAGTCTCGAAATCGCTGTCATCATTATCGTCGGATAATTCTGAAGGTAGTTCTTCGGGAATACGTGGTATAATAGAAGAGAGTGCGGGAATTTCCAATACCCGCATATTTAACCCTTCGGCTATACGTAAAGCGTGTTCCTGTGCAAGTACAATGGCCTGTTCAATTTCCATGTCACTCGGTAAATACGCAGCTGCCACGTCACTCAGATTCTCAGGTCCGGTCTCGACTAGGGTAGTTCTCTTATTGCGAGGAAAGCTGTGAGTGCTGTCTAGTGTCTGGGACACGTCGTTTTGCAGATCTATACGCCGAACGCGTTGCATGAATTCCAGCATGCTGAAGTTGATAATTGTGGAGTAGGTAGACGTCATGGAACGTGCGGAGCGGAAAAAAGACTCGCATGGCTGGCTACTCCATAACCACGGCTTCCACAAATGCTGATTATCAGTTTCTCGTAGCTGTCTGACCATTCGGACGAGAGAATGTGCCTTCAGCTCGAGGCACATGTATGCGTTTTTCGTAATGAAATTTTCGGATACCGAATATCCGAAATCTTTCAACCATTTCATCCATAACCTCAGGAAAAACACACACTGCCAGATATTCTGTATTCTGAGTATTGGAGTCATTCGTTGATCCGTCAAGGAGCCCACGGCCAATCGGGTCATTTCAAGATACGTGACAGTTGCCTTGGCTCCATCCCCCCTTTCCGTCAGCAAGCTTGTCACTCGTACGTCCCATATCTTTTCCATGGCTCGGAAATTCATTTTATCTTTAGGTTCAAGATCGGAGGCTGTTAACATATGCTGGTCCTTGCTAACTTCTTCTATAAGAACCCTTAAGTGACTTGGTGATACCAAATATTGTCCCATTGGTAGTACGATAGACGGTTTCAAAAGTCGAGTTCTCATCTTGGTAGCGATATGTATATGATCTTGGACATAACTTATACTTCTGCTAGGATCGCCCAGGAACCAATCATTCCAGTATAGGATATCCCTCGATGTGCTTGTGCCCATCGCAGTCGCAAATGCACGGTATTGCATTGCCTTGAGCAAACGGCTATCCCCATCAAAAGAAAACCCAAGAATTTGGATATCCACCTTCATAGCTTCCTCGATCATCCATTTCCATTTGTTAATGACGTCTTTATATGTAAATTTATTATCAGTACCGTACAAGGACAAACAAAATGCTGGGGCGTTATTAACGAGGGGTTGAGCCATTATACAGTATGCATTACTAGCTGCGGTTTCATTCTTATAATGAGTCTGTATTATTTCAGCAGACGTCGCTGGAAAGGCGCATTGACGAGGTATTCCATTAGAGTTTAAGGGTAACACAAGACCAACGACCAGATTCGTCACAGGATCATATTGTATTTTTCCTGTGATTCTCGTAGCATCTTCTGATATCCAGATTTGGAGAGGATATTGTCGCTCTACCAAAAAATCCCTCAGTTCGGAAAAGCGAAATTCACCCTCAGTTACGGACTTGGTAGATGCCTTTATGATGCGCTGAACTGACGTTATAGATGGTAATGCGCGACTCAAGTTACTATGCAACACCTCATACATTTTTCGCCCCCCTAGTAAGAACAAATATGCTGCAAATTTTTTAAGCGTGTTAGCCGAGGTGTCAGTAGAATCTTGACTATATCGCTCTCCCCCTTTCTTTCTGCCTGCATTTGACTTAGCAGTATTGTACAGAGCGTGAAGAAAACGACTTAGCGGCGGATTCGCATTATCGCTGACTGTGTCTTTCTTCGTTTCCATGTACGATTTCAAGTTTTCCCTTAGAAGAGCGTTTTCGTTGATTAAAATTTCGATCTCGTTCAGAATAGGGAAATAAGACGTAATCTTTGGTGTGCTGACGGCAGATCTGTTCAATTGTCGCTTTCTCCTCTGGAATCTGCTATACTTGTTCATCTTCCACTTCCCATCTAATTGGGGTCTGTTCTTTTTTCGGATAGTGTCTCCAGACCCCGGTAGAACTTCCGTGTTTAAAAATCCTTTGGCGAAATATTTTCCTGAGTATTTTCGGTGGAAATTACCGAGGAATTTACAGGGTCGTCTTCTATCCGTTTGCGTTTAGCATTCTTGGTGCGAACTGGGATATCATCGTCCGATTCACCATGTTGCTCATCTCCACACATCAATGCCGAGGGATCGTCCACCATTTCCTCGCCAAAATCTTCTGTGGAACTTGTCCCAGCATTTGCAATATGGGCTTTAGGCCGCTGATACATCTCGTCTAAACGTTTCTGACCACTTTTGGGTCTTTGCTGAGATTTCAACACCAGCTTTTTCTTTATGTGAGTTTTAACGTGTCTGTGGAAGTTGGAGGTTGACCATCTGTTTTTTACTTTAAGCAGTCTCACTATAGCGTTGCAAGGAGGAGATCCGAAACTGCATCTGACACCGGCCTTGTATAAGTTTCCCTCGCTAAGCGTGACATTCACATCCAAGCTGTCCGTTTTCATCAGCTCGCTATCACCAGAATCATTTTTTAGCCAGTCCATCAAAATTTTGGTGAGGTATCGCGTTTCCCCGGCAATGCAGGAACTTTGAGCGGATTCGTCCTCATTGCTGGGAAGAATGCCTTGCTTTCGAGCAGTTGTAGATGTCGTCTTTGCCAGATTTGTCTTCGATATCTTGCCCTTTTCAATCGAAAGTAATCTACTACACCTGTCAAAAGTGCTTTATGCCCAGGTAAAAACTCAAATTTAGTTGGATCGGAAGCAAAGACCCCAAAGTAATCCGGTCGATCTCTTTCTGCAATCATGGTAGCCATGGTCGTACGCGCGATGGCTTCCATCTCTGTGAAATGTTCGTGTTCAAAACCCCGTAAGGCAAGCTCATTGTCGAATCCCATGAACGCCAAAATATTTTTCAATAATCGAGGAACTTTGAATGCTAGAGCCGTCTCGACTTTGCTCCAAAAATCAGTTGCGGTATCACCCTGGTCATCTTGTTGGATCGAAAACCCATCATGTGTCTTGTCATACTTGCGATTCTGGTCTTCCGGAACTTGCTATAATTTACAAATTCCCAGAACCGATTTGACATGACTGTACATTTTCAGAAGTTGGGTACGTTCTGATATTAGTGCAAAGCTTCGAGACTATAGTCCATCTGTGTTCATAGTTTCGAATATTGAACATTGTCAGAACTATGATTGGAACATCATAAGGAGATTGGACCGTTGACATCGGTATTTTTGTAATTAATTCTATCATGCGATAATCGCACGTTAAATTATAATTATCACATTCATTCACTTGTTATAACAAATGCTCAGATATTAATGTTTCATTTCATAGCTCTTCAAAACAAAGAAGAATCTATTAGATAAGCCGATTTTATTCTACGCTAGCTATTTTTGTTGATAAAACTATTTCCTACAATTTCACGATGATACAATTTCTTCTTTTTTCAGTAGTCAGTTGGATAAATAACAAATAAAAAACCGATACAAACAAATAGCAATCTATTTGTTGCTTGAAATCGAGATCGATGCAATCTGTACAAATTGAATACTGAACATTATAAAACATTATGAAAAAATAAGCGGACGTAGAATGAAATCGATGGAATGTGATAGATTTTTTTTTTAATTATTTTAAAGCACTTTAGGATTAAACATCTATATGTATTCATTTGTTTAGTAATTTCAAGATTTTTGAGTTATGGTACTTCAAGAGCAAATGGTTGTAACTACTATAATTCAATGTGCGACTTTCGAATAGAATAAATTACAAATCTATAGCTCATTTCACTCGATTGCAAAAATCCAACTTTCTTAAGCGAAGCTAGGAACACAGTCGAAATGTTCGAAGCGATATGAATTTATTTATGGAATTATAATTTATAAGTTGAGTTTTTTCAGACTCCAACTGATTTTTTTTTTCTCAAATCACTGTGAGCAGTGATGAGACGACATTTAGACAGTTGAAGCGTTACATATTCACTCGCAAATTCTCCCACAATATTCTTTGTTTCTTTTCCCGGATTTATATAGTTATAAATATTGAAGCGGATTTGAAAAAATTAGATTATACCGCATTCTGCCCTGATTTCAATAAAAAAATGTAATTTAACCTCGAAACAACGCTAGGTCGAAACTCTCACAGAGAAAGTTATTCATAAAATAAAACTTCATATGGGATTCATACCTGCTGAGCGTTACATTTGGCGCCTTTATCCGCCATTTTTAAGCGGCGTTTGAAACTTAGTCTATTATCCGCTCGCTTATCCGGTCACAATACGGCTGTATGCGGCTATATGTTTGTATTCGCATGTACTACTTCGAACACGTGTTGGTAGCGACGCCATGATGCGTGCTCAGCAAGCTATAGCACCACCTAGTTGAATTTTGTGTAACTACCCAACCACGCAGTTCGCGATTCAAGTGATGACTACCAAATTTTCTTGATTATTACCAGATCCTCTGACTACTAAAATTACCGATTATTATCTGATTGCCAATGATTACTACGGATTACTGCGGATTACTGGGGATTAAAAAAGACTACAAGAATACAAGTATTCTTTAGATTACAGAATGATTACGAAGGATTGCAAATGATTACTGCTGATTACTGTAGATGACTGAGGATTACCAGCGACTACAAGGGAATACACATATTCTTGAGATTACAGAATGATAACGGAAGATTACAAGTGACTACGCATTTCATGTACACCAGATTACAGGACTGGTTAATCCCTCGCCTATTCGTCAGGGAGACGGCTGATAATGCAGTGCGTTTGAGGTCCGTAAGATTAGCTTCTGTAGATTAATTATTAAGAGTGGTCCCGAAAAACATAACCGAGCAATAGAACTCACACTAACGGCACGGTTTGTGATATCTTCAATATCTTAGACCTATGAAAAGTTACATTTGGCGCCCAACGTGGGGCCACTCTAATAAAAATTCTATTAAATTTTTGTTTAAAAACTTAGAGTCATTTGTTTCATTAACTTAACTTCTTTTGCGTCAACTAAATTTGACTTCATTGCTTCAAAAATTAGAATCTTTTGGGGGAATGTCAAAATCCGGCGTCGTGACCAGGAAAATGGCGGACAAGGGAGCCCGCGGCAATCCAACTTTAGACTTAGGTTTAGAGGATAGGTCGTCAGGTAGACATAACAAAAATAAAGATCCACAAAGTTTAGATAAAACGTTTATTGAAAGAGATAATGATGCTTCGAGTCATAAACAGCAGAGGGTCGATCCATCATCCTGGGTGGCGGCACTAGAAAAATTACATAAGAAATTAGATGACAGTTTAGCTTCCATGGCTAGAGATTTGATTAAATCAAAGTCAGAAAATGTAGTAAATAGTCAGAAAAGCTTCCTTGAAAGACTCGAAGAACAATCTATAAAATATAAAAAACAGTTAGAACTGCTTGACAAAAAGATCGAGAACTCTAATGAGCAGCTCGAAGATAGGTTAGACAAATGCATAGACGAGTTCAATGAGACTCATCAAAGTATAAGAGAAGAGTTTGGAGATAGTCTGATATGTTTGGAGAGTAAAATAGATAAAAGCAATAAAGCTAGTCTCGATAAAATCGTTGAAGTTAAAAAAAAACAGGATAGTTTCAAAGTCAGCGTGAACGCTGAAATTAGAAAAATAAAATCTGCAAATCCTAACCTCAATTACGAGTACAATCGCTTATTATCCAAACATGTCAAACTACCAACATACTCCGGCAAGAGTTGGGAAAGACCAGCAAATTATATTAAAGAAATAGAAGAGTACTTCACCTTTATAGATGCGCGTAGTGATGATATTTGTTTGAAATTAATAGGGCAAAGTCGCATGTACGATGTTAAAGATTGGTGGATCGCGCGTCGCGATGATATAAAATCCTGGGGAGAATTTAAAAGTCGATTTTTAAATAGATATTGGGGTATCGAAATTCAGAGAGAACTTCGTCAAGATATCGAATTCGAATATTATATGCCTGACTCGAAGGTAACATGGTCCGAATATGCAAATCGAAAATATGCATCGGCTGCAGGTTTAGATCCGTGCATGACTGAGTCGGAAATCGTCCGAAACCTTGTACGTCATTTCGACGAACCTATTGTTGAGGCAGCAAAGTGCCGAAATATCCGCGACATCGATGCACTGTTGAGTTTTCTTGACGAGATGCAGTTCGGGGGTAGGTCGAATGCACCGAGACAACGGGTAGTGTACGCGAACAAACAGAATCCAACTTTCGGTCGCGTGACTGAAAAACAGGTATTATGGCGGAGCGACAACTCGAATCAAAATTACAAACCGGTAACGGATGAGCATGACAGAAATGACATCATAGAAACATGACACATGACATCATAGAAATAAATATGGTCAAGCTGACAACACACACAATAGGTCGAATTGGACAAATACAAAAGTAAGCGCGACCGTTGTAAATACGGATGATACGCCGGTAACAGAACAATTACCTACGGAAAACTAGTAGACGCTGTACTGGACAAAGCAATGCCGACGCCAGTACAGCACAAGGTAATTGTATCCGCGGCAGAATTCAAAAACCAAAACATAGAGAATAACGATTCGTTTGAAAGTCCATATAATTATTTATTTAACGAGAATACAGAAACTGATAAATCTCCAATGCGTTGTCCGGAGGTTCTCCTGCGTATTGAAGGGATCGAAGCTAAAGCTTTGGTCGATACAGGTAGCCAGATTACGTGCATGTCGGATGATTGGTATGGTCGTCATAGATCGTCTTTAGTTGAATGTGCTAAGCTACCGCTTACGAATTTACAAGTATTAGGAGTACGAGGGGGCAAAGCCACTCGTGTTAAAGAACAGTTCTTAGCTAAGACCAAAATCGGATTGTTATCCGATAAGGTGGGTTTTCTCATCATACATGGCCTTAGACATGATGTAATTATCGATATCGACACTCTACGTAGATGGGAAGCCGATCTAGATTTCAAAATAAATAAATTGACTATTCAAATGAAACTAACAAAAGATCAGATAGAGGTTCATAATTCAGATGATACCGATAAAAGCGAAACTCATAAAATTATCTCTAATGTAAATTCATTCAATCACTATCAGATTAATGATAAGCCGATTAATCCATTGATCGGATTAACCCAAAATTCTGAATTAACTAATGATGAGATTAGTAGCAAGTTATCGGAATGTCAGGTACTTGAAGCTTATGAAAAAGATACCTTTTCTAGTCTATTATAGTAGTTTATGCAACAAGGGCGTAAAGTAGACTTTTTCGCACGAGTCATGATCGCCGCGCACGAGGGTCGGCGAAGCCGGCCCGAGTGTCGCGGCGATCACACGAGTGCAAAAAAGCTTACGCCCGAGTTCCATACAATATTTTTTGATACACTATGCGTAAAGTTCGTATATTGATTGACAAGCATAGTCCGAGGTTTGCAATTGAATGTAAATTGTTAACCTTTTAACTGAATCAACCATCGACACTGATGTCTTGGTTTTACTATTTTTTATCACGAATGCGTCACAAACCTCTGAAGGGGATCCAGGGGCGAAGCCCCGGTAGGGGGTTTGGGGGGCGAAGCCCCCCAACTACTGAAAATAATGATTTTCATTTGATACAATGAAAGTAGTCGACGTATTAAAAATCCAAAAAAGATGAACAACTCAAGTGAATTCCCCCCCCCCCCCCCCTTAATGAACATGACATTAAAAAAAAAAAAAATTGAAGTAATAATGATGGAATAACATTAATTTAATGTCAATTTGTAATAATAAATAAACGCATATTTTATGATAGTTTTGCTTCGTAGCGCTCTATACGCGGCGATTTTCGAAAACAAATACTATTTTCTCACCTCCGGGCCGAAAGCGACAACTTTCGTCCCGCTGCGCTGAACGAAGTTCCCGTATTTCGGCTCCGTCGATGCGAAAAATCGTATACACTCCTCGGGCAGTAAATAAGAAAGCCCCAGATCACATGTTTGTCGATCTCGGCTTCACCTCGGACGACAATTACATGTGATCTCGGACCTTCCTTATTTTACTGCCCTAGGTATGTAATATACTATTACTTTACACACACTTCAAATGCTTTACAAACACTTCAAATACTTTACACACGCTCGAACACTTTACGCACAAGTGTGCATAAAAGTTCACTTTACGCACCGAAATCGGGTACTTTATACACAAATTTCACGAACTTTACGCATACTGTATCAAAAAAAAAGTATCGCGACATATTTCAAAAATACCTGGTGGAGTCACCATTTATGAACACAAGATTAAAATATATGAGAATAGACCGTTCGTACGACGATCATATCCGGTACCAATAATGCACCGAGAAAAAGTAAAACTAGAAATCGAAAAGATGTTAAGTCTTGGAATAATTGAACGCTCATATAGCGAGTATATAAATCCTTTGGTTGTGGTAGCTAAAAAATCCGGAGATGTTAGACTGGTAGTAGATGCCAGATACATAAATAAGCTGATAGTACCTGATCACGATTGCGCTCAATCTACTGAAGTTTTATTTCAGAAGTGCGGGAATGCATTGTTCATGTCTAGTTTTGATTTAACGGCCAGTTTTTGGCAGGTGCCATAACATAAAGATTCGAGAAAATACACAGCGTTCATGTACGAGGGGAAGACCTACTAATTCGCGGTAACACCCTACGGTCTTAATACCAGCTTAGCTAGTCTTATTCGTACACTGGATCTAGTTTTGAGAGAAACAGATAAGTTCACTATTAATTTTGTGGACGACATTTTGTGTCTATCGGACTCGTTCCAATCTCATTTAGCCCATCTTGAAAAATTATTTGAGGTATTTTAAAAACATAATATGACAATAAACTTTAACAAATCAAAGTTTTTCCGAGAGGAAATAGATTTTCTAGGTCATAGGATTACAAAAGACGGCATTTTGCCTCAACCAGAGAAAATAGATGCAATCCGATATTTTCCTGAACCTAAAAACGTTAAACAGCTTAAAGGATTTCTAGGTTTAACGAACTATTATAGCAAGTTTACTAGAAATTACTCTGGTGCTACGTCACCATTACTCAAATTAGTTCAAAAAGACGCTAAATGGGATTGGAACGACGAAATGATAGCACATTTCAATCAAGTAAATAATCTATTTTGTAAAGAGATGATTATACACCATCCAAATCCAAAACAGCGTTACTATTTACAATGCGATGCAAGCAACTTTGCGATAGGTGCCATATTGTACCAATTTTCCGACACAAACGATGAGTTAATCATAGGTTTCGCGAGTCGCACATTAGAGGGTGCGGAACTGAATTACTTCACGTCGGAGAAAGAGCTTTTGGCTATCGTCTTTGCGTTGGAGAAGTTCTGGACATTCGTAATCGGAGCCCAATTGACTATCAGGACCGACCATCGTGCATTAATGTACATGTCAGGCTGTAAATTAGTTAGCTCGCGGCTGGCGCGTTGGATTTTGTTTGTTCAAACATATCAGTTCGACATCGAGTATATAAAAGGCAAGGATAACGTAGTCGCAGATACGCTAAGCAGGTATCCACTTGAAGAAAAAAAAATAGTACAACAGATTAGTAACATGCAAATAATTGCGCCGTTAGCCAAAGAAATTCCAGGCGAATTAGAAAGTGATTCAAAAGATTCCGGAATGCATCAGGCACGAGACCAAAACATTATAAATTTGGTGAATCAGGATTTAACTAGGATTAAAAAGAGATTAGAACGGATTAACGATATCTGGTACCACGTGGAACCAGGGGGCTCTCAGCGAGCCTATCTCCCGTAAAACTTAATTAACAGCCTTGTTAAAGAAACACACGAAATTTACGGCCATATCGGGGCTGGCAAATGCTACAAAATGTTAAAAGAAAACTTTTACTACCCAAAGTTCGCGCGTTTCGTCAGGAAAATATTAGCTAGTTGTGATCGGTGTCAAAGATGCAAAGTACCTAATCAACACAGTTATGCACGGATGCAGAACATAACACCAAACAGAGTCGGTGAATTAGTATCAATCGATTTTTCAGGACCGTTACCTTCGAGTAAGGGGAACTACCGATGGATTTTGGTAACGATCGATGCCTTCAGTAAGTTCGTACGATTATACCCGTTAAAAACTGCAGACGCGCGATCCACCATTCACAGCATTTTCGATAAGTACATTCCCGAGTTGGGGAAGCCGGAGAAAATCCAGTTCGACCATGGTACACAATTCACATCGGCAAAATGGTTGGGTAAACTAGAAGAGGAAAACATAATTCCAATATTTTCCTCGATGAGACATCCACAAGGAAATAGGGTGAAAAGAGTCAATCGAGAGTGACGACGATTTTTTAGGACGTTCCTAAATGATAAGCATCCCAGTTGGATAAAGTGGTTGAAAGTCATAGAATGCTGTGTGAATGAAGTGCACCATGACTCGACTGGATTTTGTCCGTGCGAGATCCAACTCGGTGAATCTCCGACCAGATTCTGGAAAAAATGGTCCCAAATTAATCAATTAGACTTTACCCAGGAATATAAATTAGATTTAGTTAGAAATAATATTGAAAAGCACGGGCGTAGTAGAGCCGACAAATTCAATTTAAGTCACAAGATGACAGACTTCGAAGTAAATGATTTAGTTTTAGTAAGGGCATTAAACGTTTCCGATTCAAAAAACAAAATAATGGCTAAATTTCTAGCACTATACGAAGGCCCATATAGAATTTGTCATCGTGTCGGTGAAGCTACGTTTGTGTTAGAGGACATAAACACTAGAAAGGAACGTGGGCGTTTTCACACGCACATGCTAAAGCATTATGTATTACCAAGAATTTGAAAATATAGAAAAACAGTAAACTAAGCCAGTGACAATCACTATTCGCGGCGGTTGATTTTTGAAAATTCTAACATACCAGGGTAGATAGGTCGTAGCCGACGTTATAAAAGCCCCCTGACAGGCACAAGTCATCATAGTCAATCATCACGATCGAATACGGGTACATCAGCGTGCAAGACAAGGGTACTCAAACCCTTGACGGCGACGATCAACCTAAAGAAGGCGATAAGGTGATTAGGCCACTGAAGAAGTTTAAATCTGCCAAAGGGAGATATGCAAACGGAAGGGGATACCAGACAGCAGCGTACCTCATGGACCCATCAAAGGCCATCAGAAAAAAGAAAATTGAAAAAAACCACCGTTAAAACGGAGATTTTAATTTGCAAACCACCTGCAACTGCCGAGCCTACCACCAGCGACGAGAAGATGGAGAATGACGCTGATGACTGCACAGCTCTGCAAGACAGTGCAGATGTCAACAACAACATCCGTCCAATGGTGAAGGTCAGCATACCGTTGGAAAGGCTGTCCATGGTACCTGGAAGAACAGAAAGCATGAAAACACAGAAAAACGATACGAAGGTACAATAAACGTAATGGATTCTGAGCCGGATGGTGTTCGACAATCGAAGAAACAGCCAATCGGCGCTCTGGATTTTTGTAGTCCAGAGCGCTGATTGGCTGTTTCACCTATCTAGATTACACATCCGGCTCAGAATCCATTACGTTTAGTGTACAACTAGATAAAAAGAGACCTACCATAGTATCCGTGGAGAAGATAAACCTAGACGAGTCCAGACTCAGAACTTTCAAGATACCGAAACTAGATCTGAAGTCGTTGAAGTGCACTGCATCCATCAGTGCATCGCAGGGTATGGACCACAACAACACAACCACCGTCAGCATTAAACGGCCATGGATAGCTGATTTCGACAAACGAAAAAACCGAAAGCCAGAAGAACTTATAACGATGTTGCGAATCTTTGGTACATTGGATCTGTCTGACGAGGACGAAGAGCCGGCAGTCGCCATTAAGCGAGCACGAACATCTGTTCCAGCGATTAGACCAAGGGAAAGAGTAATACCATCAACTACTACGCTAGATAGAGAGGTAATCGAGATCCCGAGGCTCATCGACCCTACAGATCCGTTGGGACTGAAGAGAGGATAGGAAATCCCTAGATCCTGCTAAAAAGAACATCGATCATCAGCCGGCCGAAGATCAGCCAGATCATCCGAACATCAGGTGATCGAAGGGGGCTAATGTAACGTATCAGGCGACCTAGGCCTGATCGTTAGCATTTCAAACGTCAACCGTTGCGAACTAGAATAACATCTAGAACGTTCGAGCACACGCCTCTGCCGAGTGACGTCACAACGACTATATGAGTTGTTGCGGCGCTCGGCAGAGCAGCAATTCAGAGGCAAACGCCTGATTGTCTCACTGTTATATCAACTCTCATACTTTGTATCAGACACTCGTAGCAAAGAGCTCGGTGATCTTCAAATTCAAATCTCTATTTTGTTGGATATTAGCTATAGCAACAATATACCAGTAGCTTCACCTTATATTCAAAATGTTAATAGATAAATCAAAAACTATTATTATTAAAATATTTTCCAAACAACATAAAAGTCACGTAATTGAAATTATTATTGTGCAAACACTTCGTCTGAGGTAACATCATATAGAATAAGAGTAGCATTGTAAATATAAAAATAGTAGGTTGCAACCTTAGCATAAGTTTTTGAATAAATAATTATTTTCGTTCGATAAAGAATAAGCATCTAATTGTCGCTGACTGCCTTCTTCGCCAATTTCCTGGTCTTGTAAACTCAACTTACTAACTATAGCGTAGGGGCAGCTTCGGCAAGGTATAACCTTGTCCAAGTCTGAGACAGGCTTTGTCTGCACTTGCAGGCACAGTTCTAAGCATAGGTTGTTTACTAACTGCGAAGAAGACGGTAGTTGCACGTCTGCGTGTACCTATTCGTCAGGGAGACGGCTGATAACGCAGTGCGTTTGAGGTCCGTAAGATTAGCTTCTGTAGATTAATTATTCAGAGTGGTCCCGAAAAACATAACCGAGCAATAGAACTCACACTAACGGCACGGTTTGTGATATCTTCAATATCTCAAACCTTTGAAAAGTTGCAATACATGTATGTATTAAATTGAAAATATACCTAGATAGCTGTTTCAGTCGTCTGTACACTTATAGAAAAAACGAGTTAAGTTAACTATAAAATTACAGTTAAACAGCGGTTCAACTACTATATTCTTGAGTTTCCCTAACAATAATATATAGTTATAAGTAATAATATATATATATACAATAGACATCCCCTTTGGTTTCATGCATTCCTTTCTTTATTCTTTTTTTTTTTACGACGCGCGGTAGTGAGGGGGGACTGTATGTCTCTGAAAAACTTTCCCTACAGCCCCTAAACCACTTTTATAAGGGGATGTCTACTGTTTATATATTGTAACGTATCAGGCGGCATAGGCCTGATACGTTTACATACAAGTCAGCCGTTACGAATGAGTTGCGAACATTCAAGTAGAGACGAGAACGTTCGACGAGCAACGGTGCTCGGCGTGACGTCACGACCTGTATAAAAGGCGGGTCGCCACACCGTTCGTCAACAATCTCAGGCGAAGCGCTAGGTTGACTCATAGCTTCACTCTTTCTGATCAGACACCATAGGCAAAGCGCCTGGTGATCTGCCTAGCCACATTATAAATTCTACTTCAATAAATGTGAATTCTCACTTCATACTGTGAACTTCAAATCTGATTACCACATTATTATAAATCTATTATATTCAATTGTTTTGAGAAATAAATTCATAGACAGTCATGAGACAGAAGTCTCATGCACAGAGCTAATCAAATCAGATCTAGTAAGTAGGCAATCCTGTGAATATAGTTTAAGCTTGGTTGCAACCGTAAATTAAGTTACCTTATTAAATACATTCGCTCTAGTATATTACTCACCTACGGAGGGAAAGTAGGCTAATCCAAACTGCGTGTGAGATTGACACCCGAGCCGAAGGCGAGGGTGGTAAAAACGCAGTTTGGGATAGCCTTTTTCACTCCCGTATGAGGTATAGTATATTACATACCTAGGGCAGTAAAATAAGGAACGTCCCAGATCACATGTAATTGTCGTCCGAGGCGAAGCCGAGGTCGACAAACATGTGATCTGGGGCTTTCTTATTCACTGCCCGAGGAGTGTATACGATTTTTCGCATCGACGGAGTCGAAAAACCGGAACTTCATTCCGCGCAGCGGGACGAAAGTTGTCGCTTTCGGCCCGGAGGTGAGAAAAATAGTATTTTACCACCCCCTGGCATCGGAAAGTACGACCTTCCGCTAACGCGAGGGGCCGAAAGTCGTACTTTCCGTGCAGGTGTGGTGAAAATGATATTTTCTAAATGCTCTGATTGATGCTGATTCCCATGTCCGCCATTTCCCGGTCGTAGTCAAATTTTCATTCAGCTTAGGAATACGGCTGCGAACGCCTTGCGTTCAAGGTCCATGATTAGGAGGGATATAGCTGCATGCACTCAGTGCACAAGGTCCGGTGGTAGACTTAGAATACGGCTGCGTGCACTCAGTGCACAAGGTCCGTGAAACGGGGAGACGGCTGCGAGCGCACGGCGTTCAAAGTCCTCAATTAGGCATATTAAGACACATTAGATAGAGAGGTCCCAAATTTCTTAGCAAGAGCAAAGAACTCACAATAACTGTCAGTTCCGCGGTTCCGCGAAACTGCCATAAAGTTACAATATTAATAATATATAGTTATAGTAGTTTTTGTATCTATGGACAATGATAATGAGGACGAGAGTCCGCAGAGGGGTGGGTGGAAGGTGATATGGCTGAATGTGAGGTCATTCACAAAAATTCATTCTTCGGAATTTTGGAAAACATATATGCTTCAATAATAGAATTGATAAATGAAAAAAAAAAGTTAGAGTCCAATTCCGATTTTGGAGAAATAAGGGGGGTCTTTGATCGTGACCATCGAACGTTTTGTACAATAACCTATTAATACTATTTTATGATTGAATAATGGCACTGCGTCCTCTTGTCGAATGCGCGCTCTTGCACCACCTTACCCTAGTTATACGTACCACAATAACTAATACTACAAATTATTTTCAAATAGTTGACCTTTTTTAGTTAATCTGACTATCAAAGTGGATGACCAACACTCGATCGATTGGAGTATAGTAGATGACGATACAAGTATACTTGTATCGTTTACTATTTGTTGAAACTTAGTGTGCTAATGTCGATTTCGAAAATAAATATGAATATTAAGGGCGGGTATACTCGAATTTCACCGACCAGCCTCTTTCTCGAATTTCTACGAAACGGGGCTATCAATCGACTTGTCCTTTTGTAATATGGATTCCATATAGAATCCGGTTACAGAGGCCGATTTTGAATTTTTGGATCGGGCACAGAAATCGAATTGCGCACACTGAGTTTAAAAAAAATATTTATAACGGCAGTCGAAATTATGATCCTGTAAGAAAATGATTTATATATATTTTTGCCTATACATGCGTATTAGGGTGGTTCAAAAAAGTCCTATGTTCTCAGATGTTGCTGCTCATTCGTGAATATGTTGTTTGTGATTTTTGAAAAATATTTCATTTTTTTGAGCTCCATAGGACAATATTTACTACTGCCTCATTGAAGTTGAAATTTCGAAATTTTGCCATTTTTGGCAATTTCAAAGTTCTCAGATAAAAGTGATTATCCAGCTACCTCTAGCTTCTCATTCAATGAGCATTTTGGTTCAAGACGAGATTCGTACGATAATATTTAGTACTGCCTCGGAGACATTGGAGTTTTTTCAAAATTTATCGTTTTTCTAGAGATTCGATCGCCGAGTGTTGCTCATGAGACAGTTTTTTCTTACCATTATAAGGAAAAAGTACAAGCAGTTTACAGTCTGCGGGACCATTTTTACTACTGCCTCATGTTGCTAATTTCACTTGAAGGAAAATCGCCCTCAATGAGGCAGTAGTAAAAATGGTCCCGCAGACTCCAAATTGCTTGTACTTCTTCCTTATAATGGTAAGCAAGAACTGTCTCATGAGCAACACCCAGCGATCGAATCTCTAGAAAAACGATAAATTTCGAAAAAATTTCAATGTCTCCGAGGCAGTACTGAATATTATCGTACGAATCTTGTCTTGAACCAAAATGCTCATTGAATGAGAAGCTAGAGGTAGCTGGATGAACACTTTGATGTGAGAACTTTGAAATTGCCAAAAATGGAAAAATTTCGAAATTTTAACTTAAATGAGGCAGTAGTAAATATTGTCCGAAAGAGCTCAAAAAAAGGGAATATTATCAAAAAATCACAAACAACATATTCACGAATGAGCAGCAACATCTGAGAACTTAGGTCTCTTTTGAACCACCCTAATGCGTAAATATTGTTTGTTTTTATACATGCGTGAAATGCATGAAGAGGTAAAAGATGATAGATAGAGAAGTAACGGAAACATGTGGTATATATGGGGCATTCCAGCTCAACTCAACCGGCCAACGGAAGTGACCTCTTCGATTTTGTTCTCGAAATAATATATGGTAGTTCTACATTAAACATAACATGTCTGTGAAGATCAAGCCTTAAATCAAAAATCTGCCCAAGTTATGATTTTATGAAGATTCGAGTCGCCTCACATTCAAATATTCACTGCCACTAAACGATGAGTCGACTCAAAAAGGTGTCTAATGAATTATGTCCGGTACAAAGTGTAGTTTGGATGGAAATTCAATGAAAAATTTCAAGCACTCTTTTTCTCTAAAATTTCTCGTAAATCTCAATTGTCTCGGGAGTGCCCTAATCGATTGGGATGAATTTTGCACACAAAATTTTCGGTGAAAAACTACGAATTTCGACACCCGAAACAATATGCCCGGACGTCAACTTCAGGAGTTGTGCAGTTCTTAATTAATCATATAATTACCATTTCCGAGGAAATTTTGGTTCGCACGAATAAATAATTTGCATAAATAAATTGCACTGAAAGAAATTTGAGCGACTAGCGTTACCATGGAGTGACGCAGCAGTGTTAAACAAATATGCGCTGCGAACCTGGTTTTGAATCTGCTACACGCTCTACTAGGGTGACTCAGTACACCAAGCCGGGCGAGCTACAATCCTAGTCACCCGACGAAGTGTACTTATGATCCCGAAATCTGGGTAAGTAGCGTCTCAAGGCAAGCGAGTGCAGCGCCACTAGGCCTATATTGGTAGGTCGCCCAAATTTGTTTCAATGTGGGTATGATGCAAAGCATAGAAAGCTTGGATACAAATATTTAGGAAGCTGCTATTAGACATTAATAAATCAATTCAGTAATTGATAATCTTTTTAGTTATCACAAACATAATTTATTCGTCAATCGTGTCGAAAAGCACTTTCTGTTTTTATGAATCACTGATTACATTCAACTGGATACGAGTTCACATGGAAGGCAGGGGCCAATGCTTGCACCCGAGTGTACAGTAATGTTCGTTCATGGGTTGGCGGTGGCTAACTGTTTTTTTCGGACTTTTTCGGAAACAAGACTCCATCCTAGTCGTATTTGATGTGCTGATGGCCGAAATTGTAATAATAATAATTGTGACCCCTTGTAAAAATAATATAATATTATTTTATTGATGGTATCCGAAAAAGTCTGAAAAAAATAGTTAGCCAGCGGCAAACCCATTCATGAACATTACTGTACACTCAGGTGCAAGAATTGGCCCCTGCCTTCCATGTGAACTCGTATCCAGTTAAATATAATCAGTGATTCATAAAAACAGAAAGTGCTATTGGACACGATTGACGGATAAATCATGTTTGTGATAATTTAAAAGATTATCAATTACTAAATTGATTTATTGATGTCTAATAGCAAGTTCCTAAATATTTGTATCCAAGCTTTCTATGCTTTGCATCATACCCAATGTTATTTATTCGTGCGAACCAAAATTTCCTCGGAAATGGTAATTATATAATTATTTAAAAACTGCACAACTCCGGAAGTTGATGTCCGGGCATATTGTTTCGGGGACCAAAATTTGGAGTTTTTCACTGAAAATTTTGTGTGCAAAATTCATCTCAATCGATTGGGGCACTCCCGAGAAATTTGAGATTTTCGAAAAATTTTAGAGAAAAAGAGTGCTTGAAATTTTTCATTGAATTTCCATCCAAACTACACTTTGTACCGGACATAATCCATTAGACACCTTTTTGAGTTGACTTATCGTTTAGTGGCACGGAATATTTGAATGTAAGGCGACTCAAATCTTCATAAAATCATAACTTGGGCAGATTTTTGATTTAAGGCTTGATCTTCACAGACATGTTATGTTTAATATAGAACTACCATATATTATTTCGAGAACAAAATCGAAGAGGTCACTTCCGTTGGCCGGTTGAGTTGAGCTGAAATGCCCCATATAGAGTTTCGTCAAATGTGCAAGGATTGGTATTGCTGATGACTCATCAGTGATGAGCAATTAAATTTGGCAACTTCATAACTTCCGGTTAATCTTATTGATTTTAACAGTCCTTGTAGCAGGTGCATGTATGCATGTATGTATTTTTTTGTTGGATCGTAATCCAAGTCAACTGTGAAAGATCGCAGTATACCGCCATCAGTGCCGAACTTAGCAGTAGGCGTAGTAGGCGCCAGCCTACAGGCTCCCATCAATGTGATAAAAATAAAAGCACCCACCAAATTATATTAATTTAGGTTCCAAGTAGGAATCCATCATTCATAAACATAATAGGCACTCCGTAATGCATAATAATTAGAGTTCGACACTGATCGCCATAACGAATAGTTACATTACAGGATAAACCTGTCGCATGAGACAATTTTGTAAATGGGTATCATGTATTCAGTTAGATATATTTGAGTTGCCTCCATTCTAACAATATTTTCAAATGCATCATATTATAAGTATTGCACCGAAAGTTTTTAAGTATAATAATGGTATGGAAGTATGGAACATACGTTATACCAATTTTACGGTTGAATTTTATACAATCCGTATCAGATTATCTTGGCAGGTCTTCAATTACATTGATACTATAGGACATTTCGATAGATGTCTTCAATACCATATCTTGTGTTATTTCGGCAGGCGTTCATGTAAGTTGCGTACAGTATTCATATCACAGTTATTCATTCACACACTTCAGATAGTCATTATGTATGTTATTGTTCAAATTATGATTATATAGTCATTTTTCACTAATACTCCATTAATTATGTACTACATATAATTGGTTCAGAATATAATGTAACTGTATTAAGCTGCGAAATTGTTTGTAAAGTGAATATTTCAATTGAAAACATTTTCATTTATTTTCATTTTCATTTTTTTTTTTTTATTGTTTCTGGTAATTTTGTTTATGTCAATAGACAAGTAGTTGGATCAGATTATTTTGCATTATTGTATATCACTTCACTTCCACGGGCGAATTGCGCACAGGTATGTAAAAAGATTATCCCATTATCATCACTCATCAAAGTCCGTTAAGCGTTTAACCTACATAATAGATATCAATCCGTTAAAATCTTCTGTTTCATATGTATCAAATGTAATATCTATATATATTCACTGAACAAAAGATTCACACGGATTTTATAGATAATTATTGTTCACCGATGCAAAAGAAGTAGATGCTATACTGACTCGATTCCGCCCAGAACACGACAATATAACATATCTGATTGTAATAGAGTGAAATATTGCTCATATCAAATAATGGAAACTAATTATGATTTAAACTGACGACGTATGTTATATTATACCAGTCGAAGCTGGATTTGGTCTATCAGTGAACTACTTCTCGCTCGAGTGAATTTTTGAATTGTTTCATGTTTGTACGACAGGTTTTCCTATAATGCAGCTATTCGTTGAAACGGTATACTATGATCTTTCACTGACTATTAGGCCTGCTCGAAATTTACACACGTGACATATTCTGAACCAATAATGAACTGTGATTTGAAACCGATGTCAATGAATCGCTTTGATTCGTTATGTTTTTTTTAGTGCGCACCAATTAATAATAACTCTTTACCAACATGTATCACCCACCAAATTTTATATTGATGACGTGCTCGCATTCATAGACTGAAAATCATGACTCGGCACACCAAAGTAAACAGAAGTTAACGAAGTTACCAGTATATAACTTTTTTTTTCTTTATCCATTGAACATGGGAAGATAGCTTTAAACTTTATACTATATTTTTTTTTACTAGATTTTTATCTATTGAACATGGGAAGATAGCTTCGAATCGTATGATATATTTTTATTTATTGAACATGGGAAGATAGCTTCAAACTTTATACTAGATTTTTATCTATTTAATATGGGAAGATAGCTTTGAACTTCATACTATATTTTGTTTACTAGATTTTTATCGATTGAACATATGAAGATTATTATTTTTACAATGCATCTGTCAGATCTTATTTGCGATTCCGTATGCATAATTTACATTTGTATGTAACATGCTGATTTGTGTCCATTGCCTGTATCTTTTTTTTTGTTTCCTTCGCAGCGATTTTTGACCTTTTTTTGAATCGATTCAGCTGATCATTCTCATCTTCTTCTTCCTCGGAGTTGTATTCTCCCTTTTCCAAACAACTTGTGTGACAACGATGTCGACACACTTCACAAACCGTAACGGCGTGTTCATTTAGTTTGCCGAAACAATACAGACACATTTCTTTGATACACTTCGATTTTTGAATCAAAGTTAGTGCCACATGTTCTCGAAATACTAACGGATCGAACGTTAGATCAAATGGCTCATTTTTTGCCAGACATTCTACGTAATATATAACGTACGCCTCGCAATTGACAGTATCATGAGGATGCTGATACGGCCGAGGTCTTTCTTCATTTTTGATTGGCCACTGGATTTTCTTTAGTGCATTCACTGCAGAGTTTTTGTTGCTCGCGACTATGAACTGCTTGAATGCCTCAAGAACTCTGTCCTGATAATTCGTAAATTCATAAGGATCCAACAAAGTCAGGGTATTATCATTTCTGTCGACAACGAACAAACGCCAGTGACCATGATACATGTAGGGCATAAAAATTCTTCTGCTCAAGGTGCGTGAAATATTATATATTTCACAATTAGATGGTTTTCGATAAGCCCAATTGCTTCCAATTATGCTACATGTATCGTCTGTATACAAATACATGCCATTCGACCACTCATCAATGTGAGTCATAGAATAGCAATCGATTGTCAGTCCATCGATCCACCTGTTCGGAGTCAATGTATGGAATTGCCTTGCCGTCAATTCGAAACAGTTAGATCTGATTGGAGGGTTCTTTTCCGCAGAAAAATACGCGATTCTCACATTATGAGACTTGGACTGCTTGTAGTAGTCAACATCCTTGAATAGTCCATTTTCAAAAACATCAGAACTTCGGACCAAGCTGTTTTCTTTTTCGGTAAAATTACAGCTCGCAGGATCATTGCAGTCCAACGTCTTTAGCTCAGGTTTAATCACCTTCAATAATAGTTCTGAAACGTTAGTACTCATCTCTTTTTTGTTTCATTCTTTCTTGTTTATCTGATCTACCAGATGTTCAATCACATCACCCTTGAAATGGCCTGTGGCACGTACATTTTTTTTAGAATCCTTTCACATTTCGCTGACCAAGGGATCAGATGCTTCATCTCAACATGTTTTTTCTAAATCTATCTCAAGTTCCATTATTTTTGTTTCAGAATCATTCTTCTGTAATGGATCTCCGCGATCAAGATCATCCACTGCCATATTCTTCTCAACGATATCGCATTGCTTAGTTTTCGAAGCAGCGATAAGGTTAGTTCTCATCGTTTTGGGGTATTTCGGTTTATTAGTGGCGGCATATGTTTTTAAAGGAACGTTTAACTTCGCCTCAGCTATCAACGATCGCGTAGACAATTCGGTTTTTCGTATAAAGTGACCAATTTTTAGATTCTTTTGATGGTTAAGCACTTGATGTTTTATCTCTCTGTGGTAGCTCTCTACATATGCGTTGCTGAGGCGTGATATGTTTCTATTAACCAGATTCAACATCAATGAAGTCCATAGCGGAGCGTATGGCAAATGCTTCCATGTCATATGTTTAGCGAAACCAGGGACATGGTACTTGTTTGTGATCGGCTTTCCTTCGTCGATTTCTTTCTCTAATTCATTCAGTTCTGCTTCAAAGTGAATAAAGAACGGAGAGTTGGCAAATATAGATTTGCTTTTTTTTGAGCGTAGCGGAATCAGTTCTAGGTTTAATTTTTTCGGATGTGACTTCTTCACCATTATGTTCCTCTTGGCTTTCTTTGGTGATTCTTTCTATTTCAACTTGTCGCTGTTGAACAATTTTTCCTAGAGCGCGTAAGCTACTTTGAGCGTCATGTTCGTCCGGTGTCGACACTACGTTTACAAAATGTTCAAATACAGTATCAAGTTCTGCCATACCGCGAGGAAACGGTGAAACAGAATGGACCGATCACCCACCCGGCGGATAATTCGTATTTTTATGGGGTTGACCACTCGTTGCGCTGAAAAATCCCCAGGGTGATTTGGCCACAAGGTCGATGCAACAAGACACCCTAAGGATTTTCAGTGCAACGAGTGGCTATCCCCATGTAAAAAAGGAATCATCCGCCGGGTGGGGGATCGGTCCATTCTGTTTCACCGTTTCCTCGCGGTATGTCTACATATCACCATTACAGCTATGCATTCTAATAAAAACGACTTCTTATTATAGAAAATATGGAATTTAATAATGCCCCACTCCAGTGAACAACTATAGCCGATACAAATGGCCAAGTATTCCGTTTTTCCTGAACGAAAGATTTGTAAGCTTTCAAAAAATTAGCAATGGACCGAATATTGTGCTCTGAAGTAACCATTTCTGCAAGCGGAATCACAGATTCTTCATGCTTTGTCACAATGACGTAATAGTAAATCCTTTTGCAATCCAACTGCGGTGGTTTTCTAACGACTGAACCTGTAGCATCCAGATGCAAGACGACTCCTTTGGCATGATCTATAAGATTCAATTAAGCCTCCGTAAACATCATTACAGTCAACGGTAGCGACACATATCTTAAGGTGAAGTGAAACGTTTCAAGGCCACGGCCGGGTGCCTTTCACCGCGGTAAGGCAGATTACCAAACGTTAGTATCTTTGCCCACCGCTAGATGGTGCAGACACCGGAACGTTTGGTACCTCTGCCTACCGCTAGATGGCGCAGCGCGCATCTTCCGATGCGCGCTACGTCAGTATATATATACGTACACTAATGATCGCGATTATTTCGCGGCAGTGTCTATAAACACAGCAAGGCATATTGCAAATGATTGCACTGAATAACAACCCGAACAAATCGAGAATTATTTAGGTACATCACGTGTACCAACACTGTGTTGGACAAACATCGCAGTGTCAAGCAACAAAAGTGGCTTATATTCTCGCTCTGGTGCGGAGCGATTGATAAAAGTTGAAACTAATCAACTATGACATTTCCAACTTAGAGGTTAGACATGATAAATTCAGAGAAAATCCCTGTTTGAAAACCACATCGGTATGACGAGCAAACCTTGGTTTTCTCCCTCGCTCTTGTGCAGAGCGATAGATATGCGTGAAAACTAATTCACTATAATGTATCCAATCCGTTAGGATTCCTTCGACAATCAGTCGAGTGGCTCTCCGTTGGAGAGACTTATTCTCGCTCTTGTGCAGAGCGGTTCATAAGAGTGAAACTATTTCACAATGATATTTCTAACTTATAATTAGACATGATTAATAAACACAAAGAAAATCCCTGTTTGGAAACCCCATCGGTATGACAAGCAAACCTTGGTTGTTCCCCTCGCTCTTGTGCAGAGCGGTTGATATAAGTGAAATTATTTCACAATGATATTTCTAACTTATAATTAGACATGATTAAGGGGACCAGTACAGCTTGGTTTAAGATATTTCAAGTACTCCAGAATCACTTTATTTGTCAACCAAAGTTTATTTTACATCAAAAAGAATATTTCTGCAAAAAACTGTGTCGTAAGGTTTCAGGCACACCGTTGATCCAATCCAGTGTTTCGACGTCTCAACTTCTTCAGACAGGAGTTTCACATCTTATGAACGCGGGGATCTGAAAAGAAAAACACATGTGAAAACTTACAGTCATTTATCTAAAATTTCCAAAATTTGAGCCACTAATTTGCAAATAACTTGGCCAAAATAGACACATTCAAAAATTCCCTCGTTCATATCATGAGGATTCGTCGCCCGAACAAAATGAGCCGTCAAAGACCCCAATCGGAGCAACGGTGCTCCTAAAACCTTACGACACAGCTCCAAAAACATAGTTCTGAGATAAACGAGTTTGAAGTTTTTGCAGAAAAATTGGTATATACTCCTCCGGAGGCTCATACATTAAAAAGTTTGTTGTACCAAAGTTGAATGAAATTTTTTTTTTTTTAATTTTCAATTTTCAAAAAGAATTTTTTTTTTTATTGGAAATTTAATTTTTCCTTTTTCTTTTCTGCAAACTATTTTCTCAGAACTTTTTTTTCCCATGTATTTTTTTGTTCCATACATGCTTCTTTCTCTTACTCACTTCTTTAAAAAGCTCCAGCAGCATATGAGGGCCCTGCTGCATCCTCCGCAGACTCATTGCCTTGCCCAATACAACGCATCGCTAGTATGGATCGCCTATTGATTTCATACGCGCTTCGTGTATCATCAATCATAGGGCTACTTTTGAAGATTTTTAGCTGGACACAATTTTCACAAGAGATACCGTATGTTCCACCCAGTCCTCTGAAGCTAACTTCAGTCATAACTATCGACCCACCACATGTCTTGCAAGATAAATGCTCCCGCAGAGCACGGAATAGTGTTTCACGTGAAACAGCCTATAGCCAGCAGAATCGCTAGCCTCGTAGTCGCCACTGATTTTTCTATCCGAAGCTGTTGAAACATGAGTGCTCTGTCCATCAGCCGCTGTTTGCTTCTGCGGAAATGTTTTCGCCCTCTTCTTTGACCGGCCAATGCATCCTTTTGTGCCAACACCAGAACTCCTCTCTCTTCTTTTCATATTGAATATATTGGATATATTTTATATACACTCGAACCTCAGCTATTTGACCATCAGCCATTTGACGTACGCAGCTATTTGACCGAATTGTGCGCAGCTACTTGACTCCCTCTGCTCCCACTATCGGTCCAAGTTTCCGTATATTCAGGGCCGTATTCCAATGCCACGGGGCCCCTAACATTTCAATTATTTTTGGCAATTTAGGCAAAATATTTATTTGTACCCTATTTCGTATTGATTGGCAGAAATATGATTACTGTTTATAAGTAACTCATCAAATATCATATAATGATTTATTTCAATCCAACTTCTATTCGTATTATCCATAAAATGAACGTTTGACAATTAGGAATGCAAAAAATCGAAATCCTGGGTTTCCAATATTACATATATTTAGAATTTATTGCAGGAATACAAAAAACCGAATAAAAATTGTCAAGATCCTCCAATGAAAACTGAGAAGCTAAGAGCTCTACGCAGAACCCTTTCAAAGCTCTCGAGAGATTTTGTAGAATGTTTCTTGCTACTCAATTCTCACGGTAGGAAATAGAAAATTTGAAAGCAGCCCCATATAACCACACTCTACAAAATGATCCATTCTTCTGAGGATCTGACCTTTTATATTAGCAACTTACTCTATAAAAATTGACTCTTCGACTGGACTCTTCATCGACAGGAACCTTTATGAAATAATAGACAAACTTAAAAGTAAGAAAGAAACAAAAGTTGGTATATATTATAGCTCTAATATAAGATCTTCAAGCAGGTGACGGATCTTATACAACGAAGGGAAGTCGTCCTCTTCACTTTCCCATCTGGTACGATACCATCGCGAGACAGTATTAAGGCTCTTTAATATTTCTCGAGGACTTGGTAAGTCTTCTGTTTCCTCAATTCCATGAGCATCAACATTCCCTTGTGAATCATTCAATTCACTGTTTATTGAAGTGTCTGTTGGTTGAGCAAGGTTTAGGATCTCATCATCGTCTAAGATATGCCAAACCGGTGGAATGTATCCTCTTCAAGCCAGGTGGCTATTTCTTCAGCAGTGATGTTGTCGTAGACTGGGACCCTGTTTATTAGCTGCGTAATCTCAGAGTGTCCATCAACTGAGATTTCTGCACTGATATTATCTGGAGACAGAATCTTTTTCCAAGCATTGCGCAGCGTGTTGCTGCTTAAGAGGTTCCATGCACGTGCAATTGCCTCGCAACAATTCAACATGTTCCAATTTTTCAGAAACTTGGTAACAGTGTCACCCTCTTCAGCGTCTTCGTCTTCAAGGAGTAATTGTCGAAGTAGCGACTTTTTATAATGTTTCTTCATTGCCTCTATTACCCCTTGGTCCATCGGCTGAATTAAGGCGGTGACGTTTGGTGGTAGAAAAATCACTCTGCAGGATTCATCGATGGAGTTTAGCTCCTCTGCAGACGGATGAGAGGGTGCGTTATCGAGCAGCAAAAGATATTTCTCATCGTCCCCAGTGTGTCTGCTCTTGATAGATGGTAGAAAAATGTTTTTATACCAGTCCCTGAATATTTCCCTGTCAATCCACGCGCTGCTTTGACCACGATAGTGTACTGGTAATGTCTCCAAATTTTTGAAACATCTGGGTTTTTTAGGTTTTCCTATAACCAACAACGGTATGCGATGAGTCCCAGATGCATTACCACATGCCATAACGGTCACTCTGTCCTTTAAAACTTTACGACCAGCCACTGCTGTTTCATTCCGAGCGGCTAATGTTTTCCGCGGCAGCGATTTCCATGCCAACCCTGTCTCGTCGGCATTATAAATGTTATCCAGGCTATACTTTTCTTCTTCGATGATCCTGTTAAAATCATCCATAAATGAAGAGCTAGCTGCAGTATCGCCTGACAGTTTTTCGCCCTTCATGGTCAGCTCGCGAATCCCATGTCGGTCCTTGAATCGTTGGATCCAGCCATTACTCGCTCGAAAGGTGCTATCTCCATTAAGTTTCTCATTATAAATTAGTGCCTTTTCCCGTAGTATTGGGCCTAATACAAACAGAAAAAACAAGATCAATTTATATTCCTTCATTTTTATAATACATTTATTATTTCTGAATATATTTCTTACCCGATATTGGTTCACCCAAAAGACGTTTTTGGCAAAACCATTTATAAATCCCTTGTTCTAAAGCTGAGCAGTCTGTTCCCGTGACACAAGTTCTTTGCGCACTGCCTTGTTGGTTTTCAATTAGTGCTCGCTGTGCATGAATGTTCTCCTTATTCCTTTTGATATAAGAAATTGCAGAATGTGCCACATTATACTCCTGTGCGAGTTTTATGTTTGATTCGCCGGCATCTAAACGCTGCAGAATTCTGCATTTTTTTTCCAGCGACAGTCTCGAATATTTTGGTGGTTCGGATTTTCTCTTTCCATTCGCAACTGTGAGAAATTCAGAAAAATTTCGATTTCGTGTACGAACATACATAAAATCAGTTCAAACAAGGACAGCAAGGCCATCCTGCCGACGTATACACAACCTCATTTTCATGTCAGAAGTGAATTCCTACACATATTTGACCCAAACACGTATCTGTACATTTTTTATATCATTCTCTTACCTGTACTCTGCCCTTCTGCCATTTTTATTGCATGAATGAACTCCAATGCACTTCACATAAATGTTTAACTGTGGATAAATACTCTGCAGCGTACGGGCCTTGCAAATAAAAATGGCGAAGCAAAGCGATCGGAAGTTTCATTAACATGCTTTTCTTATGTTTTTTATGGAAGTATGCACGCACACTCCTAAGAATGCATGTTCATGAAAACTTCCGATCGCTTCGCATCGGCATAGTGCGCGTTGAGATTAACGGTAGGGAGTGGGGGCCCCTCCTTCCGTCAAATAGCTGATAACGGCCGGTCCCGAGTCGGTCAAATAGCTGAGGTTCGAGTGTATTTCCTTTCTGTTTTATCAAAAAATCTGTGAACAAAAAGCAAAAAAACTTCGACCGCACACACAGTTCGGCAGAAGCTTAGTGTAGATATTACTATTTTGATTGAATACTTACTTTTAGGTTATAGTTTTCGAAGCACCAAGTCACAACACCCGTACAACGATTACGCGCTATAGATATTAGGTAAATTTATAATTATTTAGTACTGAAAAGTACTGTTTTTATTTATTTATTTCAATTCTGAAACACTGGAAATCGAGCAGACGCTCACGCAACCTCGAAAAGTATTGCACAAGTAATGGCGATCATACACCATGTGATGAATATCGAAATCAAGCGCCAGCGCCACTTGCGCCAAATCGCGATAGCCAAATAACGAACTTTTGACCGTAACTTCTAAACCGTGACGATTTCGTCAAACTCGATTTGTTCACAGACGTAGAAGATCTTTAGGTAACATAAACTGCAAAAAACGAAAAACCAATTTTTTCGAAAATTCAAGCTGTACTGGTCCCCTTAATAAACACAGAGAAAATCCCTGTTCAGAATCCCCATTGGTTTTACAACCAACCTTTGTATCCCTCGCTCTTGTGCAGAGCGGTTGATATGAGTGAGACTAATTCACTATAATGTACTTAATCCGTTAGGATTCTATCAACAATTAGTCGAGTCGCTCTCCATTGGAGAAACTGATAAAGAAACATAAATTTATGCAGGTTCTATGACTAGATATATGTTCTATAAATCAATAATCTAAATCCGTTTGGATTCTATCGACCATCAGTCGAGTGGCTCTCCGCTGGAGAGACTGAAAGCAAAACATTTCTGTATGCCATTTCTATGACTAGTTTGATATTCTCTAGATCATTATTCGAAATCCGTTTGGATTCTATCGACAATCAGTCGAGTGGCTCTCCGCTGGAGAGACTGAAAGCAAAACATTTCTGTATGCCATTTCTATGACTAGTTTGATATTCTCTAGATCATTATTCTAAATCCGTTTGGATTCTATCGACAATCAGTTGAGTGGCTCTCCACTGGAGAGACTTATTTTCGCTCCTGTGCAGAGCGGTTAATAAGAGTGAAACTAGTTCACAATGATATTTCTAGCTTATAATTAGACATGATTAATAAACACAAAGAAAATCCCTGTGTGGAAACTCCATCGGTATGACAAGCAAACCTTGGTTGTTCCCCTCGCTCTTGTGCAGAGCGGTTGATATGAGTGATATCGGAATTCCCTGAATTATTACTCATAGCAAATCAAAATAGTAAAATTTAATGAGTAAGTATAGCTAATGCACTGTGTCTACTGTCTAATTTCACAAACACTTAGTCGAGCTGTATAGCAACAAGAGTTGAGTCAAAGTTAGTAAGGGATAAATTCGTAAATATGAGTTACTGACAGGTCGGGATCTAGCGGAATGATAGGAGGAAAATGTTTACTTCTGTCTTTCGTTGTATACATACCAGCATGGTTGTTCATAACCCTACTTGCAATGAGTAAGAAGCACATGCGCGCAAAAAGATTTAGAGGTTAGCGTGAGATGTGGCAGAATAAGCACTTTTACACGCATAGACACTGGAAATAAACTCAGTACGAATAGTAATGAGGTGAACTAACATAGTAGCACACGCTTTGTTCGGAAACTTAGTATCCAATTATTTTTTCATTATCATCTTCCACTACAAGCTCTGACCGCTCTGACTGATCTTTGAAGCTCACGTGTTTCCATGTCTCCTAGCGTCGGCTAGTGCGAACTGGTGCGAACGAACACGAAGGCGGGCGAAATGCGTTCATTGCAACTGGTAGAGACTCTCGCTATTTGTTCTTATCGTATTTTTAATTTCCCTAGATCTGTCGGAAGACAATAAAAATAATGAAAGTTAATTGGAATGACGGATACGACGGATACAAGCAGACAACATGACCTCAGACTTTTGACAGCTAGCCTAACAGCCGAACCATGGAGTAGAAGGAGACCTATTTTCGAATTGAAAATGGGTTTACGCAATAGGTGGCACTGTTGTGAGTGACCAGTCCCGAACTTCCTGCAAACGCTTGCGCGCGCACTCCAAGATATATTATGACGTCACTAACTGTATGGTAAATTTCTCCACTCACAGGAAGTCCGCGTTGGCTCGCTGGTAACAGCGCCATCCATTACGTGCAGAATTCGTGCCACTTTTTCAATACAGCGTGTATAGGGAGATATGTCTTCTTCTACTCCATGAGCCGATAGGGACTCTATTTCAGGATCAAGTCGTTGGACAAAAATCTCCAATTCCCCATACTACGAGCAGACGACATAACCTCACTAGACTGACCGTTAGCCAAACATAGGGAGTCTATTTCAGAATCGATTCGTTGGACAAAAATCTCCAATTCCCCATACTACAAGCAGACGACATAATCTCACTAGACTGACAGTTAGCCAAACATAGGGACTCTATTTTAGAATCGATTCGTTAGACAAAAATCTCCAATTCCCCATACTAGAGCAGACGACATAACCTCACTAGACTGACAGTTAGCCAAACATAGGAACTCTATTTCAGGATCAAGTCGTTACACAAAAATCTCCAATTCCCCATACTACGAGCAGACGACATAACCTCACTAGACTGACAGTTAGCCAAACATAGGAACTCTATTTCAGGATCAAGTGGTTGGACAAGAATCAGAATAATGAAAATAAATTCGAATGATTATCTACATTTCAGTGGACGGATACAACCATAGGATACAACTAGCAGACGAGACATAACCTCACATTTCTGACAGATAGCCTAGCATAGGACTTCATCTCAGATTTGTGGTTACGGAGAGAATCTTGCTCGTATATCTATTCCATGCGTTCGACTTCATTTTTATTATTTCGATTTTCGTCCAACGAATTGATTTCTCCGCTAACCTCAAATCTGAAATGAACTTCTAGGTTAGACTAGCTGTCAAAAGAGTGAGGTTATGTCTCGTCTGCTTGTATACGTCATTTGAATATACTTTTATTCTTTTGATCTTCGACCACGAAATCGATTCTTCCATAACCTCAAATCTGAAATGAACTTCTGGGTTATACTAGCTGTCGAAAGTGTGAGGTTATGTCTCGTCTGCTTGTATACGTCATTTGAATATACTTTTAGTATTCAGATACTAGACTAACAAATCGATCCCTCCATAACCTCAAATCTGAAATGAACTTCTAGGTTAGACTGGCTGTCAAAAGAGTGAGATTATGTCTCGTCTGCTTGTATACGTCATTTGAATATACTTTTATTCTTTTGATCTTCGACCACGAAATCGATTCATAACCTCAAATCTGAAATGAACTTCTAGGTTAGACTAGCTGTTGAAAGTGCGAGGTTATGTCTCGTCTGCATGCATACGTCATTTGAATGTATTTTCATTATTTCGATTGTTGTCTCACAAATCGATCCCTCCATAACCTCAACTCTGAAATAAACTCCTGAGTTAGACTAGCTGTCAAAAAAGTGAGGTTGTGACCTCTGGGATCTTGTTTCTGTAATTCGAATTTATTTTCAGTATATGCATATGTTTTCAACAAATTCAGCGTAATGAAAAATACGCATGAAATAAATCAACGATGAATACAATTTTCTCTATCCTATATTCGAGTCTCAGGTTAGCTGTGGGACGAGTGAGGTTATGACGTCTGGGATCCGATATCGATTGTTCATATACGTTACTCATTTTTAGACACATTAGTACGAAAGAAAGGAGTAGATTAAATAAACGAGCAATAATATTTTCTCGTAACGCAAATTTCGAACACGATTTTAACTATCGTTTGTTCGTATTTTAGGTTAGCTGTCAGTCAGGTGAGGTTAGTCGTGTGTGGTCAGTACGTCAATCTGTAGAAATTTTTGTCGAATTTTGGAAAAGTGAAATAATCAGCCACTTTCTGCCACAATTGTGTGTAATCCCTCAAAATTTCATTGAGATCGATTCAGTAGTTCCGGAGAATTCACGATTCCCGTTCTCGAGGTTCTGACAAACGTTTCACTTCACCTTAAGGGATAGGTCTACTTTGGACGCTCAAAAAAAAAGGTTATTTTTCGGAATTTTTTCAAAGCATGCCATGAAAGATATCGATTCAAATGTCATTAGGTTTGATCAATAATGTCTTAAAATACATTAAAATTCTTTCATTCATTCATTTCATTTCATTTTTGCAAAAAAAAAAAACGTTGGCCGAATGTAGCCCCTCAAAATTCGGTAGGTCATCGGTGCCGGTGATTTTTCGAGAACGCTTTGTCCAAAACGGAAAAAGCAAAGTGCTTCAGATTCAGTATGACAATCGCTATAGAGTGAACCTCCACCAATAAAATTCTTCAATAATTGACAAATTGGCGGCCATTTTTCAAAAAAACATGGAAAAAAAACTTTTTTTTCACTGTTTATTGCATGAAAAAAATAGTGAATGACAATATTTTAACGCGGTTGAGCTTCACTTTATAGATTTTCATGTGTAGAGTATCTGGTTCAAATTTCATGACAATCGGTTGAGTGGTTTTGAAAAAATCACCGTCACCGCCTTTGAAAACGTAGTTTTGAGAAAAACGCGTTAAAAGTTTTTTTTAATGAAAAATTTGAAAAAAATCTTTCTTAAACCAATCAGCGATGCCTGCACTGTATGAAACGCCTTCTGTTCTCTCGAAGTCTTCACTTTCTCCTTATTTAGCTGCTTCTATTGTCTGAGCGGCTTAGCCGGCAGAAAGGGCAGAAGAGCGCGCATACCTGGCTTAGCGCGCTTAGGTAAGCGCGCCGAGGTGGTGATGTAAAAGTCACAGAAAAATATAGTTGAAAAATATAATATTGTTAGTTGTGGACTAGGAAGAAATGAAAGTAAAGTAATTCGAGTTCAGAAGTAAAGTAATTTATTGGAGAAGACTCAGCCACTAGGCTCTATAACAGAAAAATGTCTCCTTTTCTTGAGGTCGGGATTCAGACTGCCTGTCCTCCCGATCGCCTCGGTACTTAATCCTAATCCCCCTCTGTTCGGAGTTTCCGAGAAAGGGTGGGGGTGTTGTCCTTAACACGGCCGATCCTGATACTACGATCGCCCCCGAGCGTGTCTTCTATGTGCTTCGAGAATTTGAATCTGAAACAAAATCACCTGGCAGCTGATCTGGTGCTGCCAGTACGATATTGGAACAAATTCTCATTAATTTTTTTTTTTTTTATGTATTTTCGGGCTGCCACATGGTGGGCTTACTACCGTATGCTGCCATATTCATGGGCTTATGCCAATATGCTGCCACATTGTAGGCTTAAGCTAGTATGTTGCCACATTGTGGGCTTATGGTAGTATGCTGCCACATCGTGGACTTATGCTACCTATATACGCTACCACAAGGTGGGTTTATACAAGTACGTAGCATGTCTTACCCACGTGGGCCAGTTGCTCGTCTTGTGTGGGCCACAACCGTAGTTGATCGGAAGCACGGATAAGCGTGCGGCCGGTTTGCAAGTTACGCAGCTCATATCTGTGATTATTCAATACGCCAGTGACCTTTAGTGGGCCATCGTAAGCTTGTCGCAGCTTGCCTCCAGTATTGTTCGTCCGCATACAAACAATGTCCTGTACTTTAAACTCAATGGCAGGTCTATGCTTGGAGTTGTACTTTCTGATATACTCGTCAGCATACTTTTTACTTTTCTCGACCGCCAATCTACGTTTTTCGTCAATCGAGTCGCAGGAAGTTGTCCCCACAACCTCTGCCAACGCATCGGTGCGCGACATGTCGACTCTACCAGTCAATAGTTCAAGGGGTGCGTATCCAGTTGCGGATGATTGCGTGATATTCAGTGAATGTTGTATTTTTTGGAGTTCCTTGGTCCAATCACCCTGTATGGTGACGATCTTCTCATGCACGCTTCGAATTAGTCTTTCGACAGTGCCAGCGCCTCGATGATTCCCTGTTGTAGTATAGTGCACTTGTGCGCCATTTGTTTTACAATAGTCAGATACCATAGTGGATTCGAAAGCTCTGCCCCGATCAACATAAATCATTCTTGCGCATCCGAACATTGCGGATTGTAACTCGAGCATTTCTATAACGTTGACGGCGTTTGCGGCAGATACTGGCTTCAGGATACAAAACCTGATGAATTCGTCTACTAGTACCAAAACGTGTTTCATATTAGCGATCGTAGTTAGTGGGCCGAGAAAATCCAGGTATATCGTATGGAAAGGCACAGTAGCTCGTTCTCGTTTTGTAAGCGTTATCGGCTGTACACCTGTGTTACCTTTTCCCAGCCTGCAGTTGAGGCAATGCCTCGCGTATTTAATAAATGACTGCCTCATACGCGGAAACCAATATGTCTTCGCCGCTACGTCATATCCCTTTTCAGCCGATACGTGAGATAAGTCGTCATGGTATGCCCTACAAATGCGTAACCTGTCCGTGGAAGGGACGTACCACACGAGCTCCTCCTTACCGTCGTCAGCTATTTGGCGTCTGTACAGCATTCCGTTCTGAATTTTATAAAGTCGGTGCAATTCGGATTTAGGATGTGCGTTTAAGTCGCTGATTATGTCTTGTACTTCGGTCTCTTTAGTTTGTTCAGCTACTAACCAAGGTATGCACTGTTTACGCATTATCATGACAGGATTTCTGCTCAAATAGTCTACGTGAGCCACCTTAGTTCCTGGTCGGTACTCTATGTCAAAGTCAAAATCTTGGAGGTATATCCACCACCTAGCAATTTTCGGACTAATGTCCCTTTTTGTCATCGTAGATTTTACTGCGTTGCAGTCGGTTATTATTTTGAATTTGATTCCGAGTAGGTACGGCCTGAAATGTTTAACAGCGGAAACTACAGCTAGTGTTTCTAGTTCGTAGGAGTGCCTCCTGCTCTCTTCAACAGAGTTACGCTTGCTGTAGTAAGCTATCACGTTTCGCTCAGATTCGTTCCATTGCAGGAGGATAGCGCCTACACCGATACTGCTGGCATCAGTGTGTAACTTGGTGGGTCTCTTGTGGTCAAATATACGAATTACAGGTTTATTTGTGAGTAGCTCAATAATTTTTAGACGAGCGTCCTCACATTCATTCGTCCATTTCCATGAAACATCCTTACGCGTCAGAGAGGTTATTGGGGAAATAAGCGTCGCAAAACCTGGTATAAACTTACGAAAGTAACTAGCCAATCCAACGAATTGGCGCACTTGCCTTACGTTGCTTGGTACCGGACTTAGCTTTAAAGCTTGAAGCTTATTATCACCAGGGCGTATTCCGGAGGCGGTTATCTCGCGACCGAGGTATTCTATGCTTGTCTGGAAGAATTTACATTTTTTATAGTTTAGGGAGAATCCAGCACCTGTCAGTGCTTGTAGCACGAGGTCTAGGTTTGTCATCCCTTCTTCAATACTATCCGAGGGTATGAGCACGTCATCGAGGTAAACAAGGGCTATGGTATATCGCAAATTTCCGAGTCCGTTGTTTATAGCACGCTGAAATACAGCAGGTGCGTTGGCCAGCCCAAAAGGCATACGAAGGTACTCATACTGGCCATCAGGGGTTACAAAAGATGTTTTGTCACGTGAACCTTTAGCGATGGGTATCTGGTGGAATCCCGATGCCATGTCGAGGCTTGTGAAGTATTTCCCCTTACCTAAACGATCGAGTTGATCATCGATCCGCGGTAGCGGGTACCTATCTTTGATTGTCAACTCGTTTAATTTTCGAAAATCCACGCACAGGCGGTCTTCACCATTTTTCTTGCGGACCAAAATAACTGGACTGGCGTACGGGGAGCTACTTTCCTGAATTATATTGTTCATAAGCAAGTCGTTCACGATACTGCGCACCTTTTCTCGTTCGGAGTTGGCCATCTTATAGGGTCTGTAATAAATCATGGCGTCGTGTTTAAGCTTTATGGAGAGTTCGGCATTGTTTACCGCGGGGACTTTATTCCCGGTCGTGATATTCTGTTCGTATTTCGAAAGGAGCGTGAGTAGATTGGCATGCTCCGCTTCGGCTAGTCCTGACTCGATGTCCTGTTTATTGAATGCGCATATAGTGGGCTGGCCGGCAGGTATATCATTCACTGTTGACATGGCACGCTCAATCCTGAGCCCCTGTTTATCGTACACGAAATAGAGACCTTGGTCAATGATGTCCCGTCCGATGAGTACATCAGTTGGTATATCATTGTCGCCGACCACATGTAGCGTGCAAACAAAATCTACATTTTCGAGTGACACGAGCGATTCGGTAGTTTCGGTTGATATTATCGCGTGTCCGCCAAGCCCCGAAAGTTTGATCATGGATGACGACCGCATCAAGTTACACCTGCTAGCTGCGCGTTTAGTAATCAGACTGCAATCACCTCCGGTATCGAGTAGGCAAGAGAAACGCTCGCCACGTATAATCGCTGTTTTATCCGGTTTTGAGTCTAATTTTGTGAAAACGTGAACCTTTTCTTTACTCGTGCGCTCTTTCGCGAAGCAGGTGGCCTCAGTATGGCCAGATTTTTTGCAAAAATTACAAGTCAGACTACCGCCTGGTTTGGAGGAATTTTGTTCCCGCTTGAGTTTGCGGCTCTCGTTTCTTTTGTGGCCCATAATGCCGCAGTGAAAACACTTAATATCGTCGAAGCGCCGTCCTCGTTCGCGACGTTTATTAGCACGTTCAGGGCTATTAGGTTCACGTCGTCTCTTAGTGCTCTTTGCCTCAGCATCGAACTTACTCAAATAACCGTATAGATCTGGCATGCAACCGGGTCTGCATGCATGTAAACTGTCCCGTATACGCTGGTCTTCGATAAGATCGATCACAATGTCAACTATGGTTCCCTCTGGTATGCTCCAATCAAGACGGCTAAGCAAATTGTATTTATCACGAGCATAGGCTGTGAACGTCTTCTCGCCTCGTGAGGTGTTGTTAATAATGTCACGCAACTCATGCACATAGCTCCTGGCAGACGGAAAGTTATTGACCAGGGCTATGCGAAACCCTTCCCAGTGCCTACAGTCCGGCGTCCATGCTTCCCACCATGTCTTTGCATCTCCGTATAAATTGGTTTCGGCTCGACCCAATAGCTCGTCTGCTGACCAATTATGCTTTTTCCGTAACTTTTCAAGCTGATTGCACCATGCATCAGCTGTATAGCCTGTAAGTTTATTCGGGTTAAACGGTGGGACAGCTATAGTGTCATGGTTCCGATTCATCGATTTTACTGCGGACCGCAGTATAGTTTGCAAGGCGGCAAGCCCCAGCACATCTCCTGACTGCACTTGCTCGTCCTCTGACCAGTCACCGTGCATTTTCTAGGTACGCTCGCGAAAATGAGGAAGAGAAAAAAAAAAAAATTTTATTCCCCTTTCGCGTATCCCACTTCTGATGTTAGTTGTGGACTAGGAAGAAATGAAAGTAAAGTAATTCGAGTTCAGAAGTAAAGTAATTTATTGGAGAAGACTCAGCCACTAGGCTCTATAACAGAAAAATGTCTCCTTTTCTTGAGGTCGGGATTCAGACTGCCTGTCCTCCCGATCGCCTCGGTACTTAATCCTAATCCCCCTCTGTTCGGAGTTTCCGAGAAAGGGTGGGGGTGTTGTCCTTAACAATATAATATAATTGAAAAATCGAAAGTGACAAAGTAGACTTATCCCTTAAATAGGGATCTTTTTGATTATTTCGAACCGACCACAGCTGCATTAGGTCACTCAAGTCCCCAGATTTAAGAAGCAAGTCGTTCTTGCAATCTTCTTCGGATTTAGCCTTCTGGTGAACATACAATCTGCTGAAGGCCTGCATGTTACCATTTGCAGCCAACTCGGGATCGATACTTCTAGCAACTTCCATCTGATAATCTCTTGGTGATCGGGTTTGCAAAGCATTTTTTACTACTTCATGCTCTGTGCCTCTTAATTGGGTAAAACTAGTTTTATCATGGTTAAACGAGATTTTTGCAGAACTCTTTGCGACAACGGTTGTGACTAATTCTTGCCAATCCATCACAACAAATTTGAAATATTGTCTATGCTCAGCACTCAAACACGTTGCATATACTACCCAGTCTGTTTCATTGCAACGTATCGTACCAAATCTCAAACAACATGTACCGCCGTACTCCATCGCTAGCACAGTTCTAAGTCCTCTACGAATGGTATATTTCGTGACGATTCCATTGTGGTCTTCAAACCTTGCGGAGAGGGGATATGTAGCGCCAAGGTCTACGGCGTAGATCTCCATCCGACTGTGTGGCTTTTGTGGCAAAGTATTCGGACACAGGTTCTCTTTATTTTCGTAGACTTCTTCTTCACTATATCTAAATTCGTATAGTGACGATGTCGCTTCATTCTTTGCGATCGCGGGTGAATGAGTACTCAAAATTATACTCATTGTCGGCGTCAATGTAATCGAACTGCACGCCCCGTCATCACATACATTATCAATTTTCGTCGCTGCTAACCTATCACATTTAACATCGACGTTCTCTTCATTTTCGTAAACTTCTTCTTCGCTATAACTGAAATCGTATATTTACGATGTCGCTACATTTTTCGCTATCACGTGTGAATGAGTACTCGAAATTATACTTATTGTAGGCGTGAAGGTAATCGAACTGCACGCCCCGTTATCACATACATTATCAATTTTTGTCGCTGCTAACTTATCACTTCGAACATCGACGTTCTCTGTGTAGAAATTACCCTGATCATCATATAATGACGATATTACTACATCCTCTTCGATGACGTCAGATGTCATACCCTGATAATCATGAAATGTCGATATTACTGCACCTTCTCCGATGACATCTGACGTCATGAGAGTGTCGCGCCTATTTTCGATTTCTACACATGTACACAAAATATCTCCATGAGGCACATCACTCACAATACTTTTACTTGTTACGCAGTCATCTTCAAATGCGTTACAATGTATTGAAGATGCACTTGCTTTACTTGCCAGAATTCTAGCAATCTCTGTCCGCAAAGCATTACTATTTGTCCACAATGATTTCCACTTGTATCTGAACTTCGTCTCCGGCTTTTGCTTTAGTTATTTTGAAAGCTGTGAAAAACGGAATGAAAAATTGTATTCCGTGGATGAATAATACAAATATGCACAGACCACCAGAAGGTCGAAAAGTGGTTGAAGAAACTTTTACATAGGATGGTACACTTCGCACACGAACAATATTGGACATTAGACACGAGAAAGCGAATTTTGCACACTTGGGTTGAAATATTATTTTTCACCAGACCTGAACGGCAATTACGTACGACTTTCGGCCCATTGCGTAAGCGGGAAGTCGTACGTACCTATGACAGGGGGTAGTGAAAAATAGTATACGTCACACTGGAATAAAGAATAATAATAGCCTACTTAATATACTAGCTCTCAACAAACGCTAATCTGATTGAGATCCATTTGATTCTTCGGTAGCGCACCAAGTGGCCTCTGAAGGAGTCTAGTCCTGGTAAATATGTCGATATTTTTTTTCTAGATGAATTTATCGATACCTAGCCATTTGAAATCAATGTCGATAAGAGAGCGAGTCGATATCTTTACCGGAACGAGGTTGCATCGGATCTTCGTAAATTATAAGTTACTTAACAGATTTTGGGAGAATAAACTAATGAGTACAGATTATATATATACACAGAAAAAAAAATTTGTTGCACCAAGAAAATTTTCTGCAAACCCATTGGAAACCGAAATTATCTTGATTCAAAACAAAATTTTCTCGAACCAAGAAAACTCAAGATAATTTCGGTTTTAATTGGTACAACTTGTTTTTTCTGTGTATATATATTAGGGTGTTTCATTTTTAGGCAATATTTCTTTTTTCTATGGCATACCAGAAAATCTTATACTTCATAGAAAATAAAAAATATTGCCGCCTGGTAAAAGGTTTAAAGTCGAATAGCGGCTTAGCTCATTCAAAAATTCGATTTGCCACCTAAATAACACAGGAAAAATTTTTTTTTAGATTAATTGAATTCTTCGTTGTTAAAATTTTGTTTTCTTCGAAAAAACCTACACATAGCTTTTGAAGGAAATTAAATTCTCTACAAAAATGTCTTCTTGGTCAAAGGCCGTGCAACCAGTAGTTTCGGAGTTATAGCGCGTCAAACATGAATATTTTCAAAAATAGACATAAAATTCCATTTAATTTCCAGTTTATCACTTTTATATGGATAATTTAATTATATTATACATTTGAGACCATTAAAATTTTCAATTCAAGTATTGACTCGTTTTAATACAGCATTCAAATTCAATATTATGTAGGCTTCGCCCCCCCTGCGCGCTTCGCGCGCCAACCCCCCATATTTTGATTCGTATCAGTTGTTTTGAGACCCAAATGATCCATGGATTTTATGTTCTTCGAAGAACGACCGAATTTCTAATGAAATCCAGTGAATGTTTTGTAGATCGCGATTATATATTCTTTTCACATTAACTATGAGGTACTGAGAATTGAGATTTTCCTCGGACTCTATTATTTCCTTGGCCTGTTTTCCATGTTTTTCTCTCAGGACTGCCGCTGCTCAGGGCTCTGCCCTTTAGATTTATTGATTGTAATAGCAAATGCTAATAGAATAGGAAATTATCTACAATATAATACGAAAAGTAAACTCGCCCGATTCCGAATGTTTTCCGAATTTTCCGGTTCCATTTTGGTAACTATGGCAACCATTTCGTTTACCATGCCAACCATTTTGGTAACTACGGCAACTATTTTAGTTATTATGGCAACCATTTTGTTTACTATGGCAACCATTATGGTAACTATGGCAACCATTTTGGTTACCATGGCAACCATTTTGGTTACCATGGCAACCATTTCGGTTACCATGGCGACCATTTTGGTTATCATGGCAACCATTTTGTTCACCATGGCAACCATTTTGGTAACTATGGCAACCATTTTGGTTATTATGGCAACCATTTTGTTTATCATGGCAACCATTTGGTTACCATGGCAACCATTTTGGTTACCATGACAACCATTTTGGTAACTATGGCAACCGTTTTGGTAACTATGGCAACCATTTTGGTCACCATGCCAACCATTTTGTTTACCATTACAACCATTTTGTTTATCATGGCAACCATTTTGTTTACCATGGCAACTATCTTGTTTACCATGACAACCATTTTGGTTACCATGGCAACCATTGTAGTCAGCATGGCAACCATTTCGATAAGGTGGGGTTAGATGAGGTTGCCATGGTTGAGGGAAGGGTGAGGGGCAATGGAAGGAGAGTGTTATCGGGGACTTACATGACTCGATTCCAGGGCCCAAGGGTATCCCTGACTTTCGCTTCGCGCGCCAACCCCCCATGGCATCCTCGGGTATTACGCATTCGGCCCCAAAGTAACGGAAATTCCTAACGGTCCTATTAATATCGATCATTGTACATCCTTTATAAGATGCACATATATTACTAACAAATTATAATGAAAAAACAAAAAAAATACTAATTCAAGTTTTATTCGAAATATTCCTAAAATTAGATATGATGTTAATCAGTTAATTATGCTAATAAGTTAATGTACGTATGTAGAGTATAGAAGTGGTCTTCAAAATTTTTGGTAAGTATTCTAAGAATAGCTTTAGGCACGTCGAAGCTGACGGGCCTGTCAACGGATCACGTAAGCCAGAAAGGTAGGGTAACGGTAGGTAAGGAAAAACCTGAAAATAATAATACATGAATGAGGATAATGACAATTCTTAGAACAGTTACCAGAACCACTCTCCAGTAGGTAACTCGGTGCGTTTTTTTAAGTGGTATCATCGGCAAGCCTAATCCACTATATATGGTTACTAGCTCACTGCGCGCGCTACGCGCGCGTCTGAATCCGAATTTCTGTATCTGTATCGTGCAAATCGACGTGAAATGAAGCACTCTTAAATATTTCGTTCTATCTAAATTTGCATACCAGTCGTCTTCATTGAGCTAGATCTTGGTGCCGAAGCACAAAGTTTCTATCACAAGATTCATCGATATGCCTGCATTTGTAGATTTGCGCAATGTTTTTTAAAAATATAGCAACATAAGGGCATGCAACAACAGTCCTGCTTTACTGGACTGCTATGTACGGTTCTTCGTTTCATTGACAAACTAATGAACGGAATCGATTCAAATTCGAACAGTAAATTGCTGAGATGGTACGGAATGATGGAAAGTATTTTACTTAGAGAAAATAGGGCTATTCAATTTTAAATCGGCCAGCAAAACACCGCGTATTCTTTGAAAAAAGGAAGGAGACAGAAGACTGTGGAGCCAGCTACATACCGCACAGTGAGGAATTTTCATGAAAACGTGGCCAAAATTCGAAAAACGAACTTTCCTATGCAGGTACAACGACCGGGGAGATTGGTTGAGAACTAATTCCTGCGTAAACTCCCGGTTGTCACGACCCTTTAACCTTCATAGTCTCTTAGATATTTCAGTTCAAAGTTGACCTTCGTCCGTGACGGTTGCGTGCCTGAATTTCGCTCTCATATCCGCTCTAACTTTGAACACTTATAATTCAGCAGTGTAAAGTGGTAATCAATTTCAACAAGATGGGTGATCTTCTTCAAGGTATGTAGAAAATTTTTCCCATTTTACAATTGAAAAATAGTATTTATTGTCCACGTTTACATAGTCTAACGATAATCTTGAAAAGTGCCATCCATCGGAAATAAATATTGACTTTGCGTAGACTTTTAGCTTGGAATCCCACGACATCCCGCCTTCTTTTTTTTTTTTTTAATTGTAGCTCAGAATATCATCTCGGATGAAGTGTAGATGAGAGTGCGTAAACGTGCGCGGCCTGTTCCAGAGCATTTCTGGAGAACGTATGCGTGTTCCAAAGAAGTCTCTGCGCTCGCTCGCCGCGCCGCCATTCCATGCCAGTGCAGCTGCCGGGTCAGCCGAGCTGAACAGGTAGCATCGGTTACGGTTAAACTACATGTTAACATGTATCGTTTGCCGATGCTGTGCAATATGGGCCAATATTGGCCCAGGGCCCACAAATGAGAGTGGAGTTCCAACGCTGACCCAGCATTGGTCCAATTTGATTTGCCGAAGCTGGTAAAATAACCAGCACTGGTCCGGGCCACGAATTCGAGCCTCGCCAACCAACACTCAGCTGGCGCGGGCCCGTTGCCCGCGCGCAGAAGCTATTTTAGTGATGATCATCATGATGATATTACAATTACCAAGGGGCCGAAACACTCGACATATAGGATGTAAATCATAGTTCGTTATTTTGTGTACTATTCATCATACTATCAACTAATTACCAGATAATTCGGCCGCATAATGTTTGGCATATTTACATGTAGAATAATAATTTTGCTAGAAAACAATGCTGTGTGGACTCAAGTTAGCGGTGTTGTCCATGCAACGGCTACCAGTGCTGGACCCAACCGATCATCCCAACGTATTCCGAAGATAGGTCCAATATTGGGAGGCACGGTGGGGCCAATATGAAGCTTATACTGGCCCTACGCTGCGCCTATGGTCAAACGCTACTTGGGTTATTATCTATCATTTCCCGCAAGATTGTTTGTCCAGCTTTAAATTTGTCAAAATTATTAATTTTTGAAAGATGGCTTATTTTTAGAGGCTTTTCCGGATTTTCTCAGTGAGAAATGCAGCGATCCGGTCGCACAAAAAACCATATTGTAGGTTTTTCAATTTCCTGCAAAAGTCTCATTAACAGTGTAACGATTCCACCATTACTTTTTGAGATATTTGTAAAACAAAAAAAAGTGAGCATTTTTTACAGTTTTTGTTGTTTAAAAAATTCCACAAAGCGATTTTGCTGGGGCCGACACCCGGGTTTTCATCTACGTGCTGTGTTTTAAAAGGTATAGTATAGGTTATTTCCCGCTATATTTAAGTGTCTCATCTTCATTCGGATTACAATGCCATTTATAATTAATACGAAATACTATTCTTGCTTTCTAAGTTCTGAATCTTCTCAATAAAAAATGGAAGCAGTTCTCGTCAGAAGCCACTCCACTATTAGCGCGCCCAACTATCACACATGAAGATCTCTATCTGGATTCGGATTGACTTATTACTCATAATCTGGAAATAAAGGCTTTGTTTACTATATTGCAAGAGAATAATTATTTTTCCCGAAATTCCCGAATCAATTTTCTAATCTAACCGCTCCACGCACATATTTTAAGTTCACCATTCTGTTTTTCCAAATTTGGATATCAGATTCGTAATCAGCGACTCCAAAAACGTGAATATGTAAAATTTCGAAAAGTTTCGATGATCCCCCGGATTATGGCCATGTTTTCAGAGAAATAATGGCCAATGGCATAGTGAAGCACTGAAATTAAGACGAACGAAAAACTAAAGATAACTTTTCGCTCAGCCACGTTACCTTCGGGAGATAACGCGCTGATATACACAGAACACAAATGAAATAATGAAATAATTTTCCCGGAATCTAAAAATCTGGAATCATTCATGAAAGTTATCATAGTTTTTCATTCGTCTTAATGTAAGGTACCTGCGGGTAATAAGGCCTAGCTAAGGGAAACTATGAATTAAAATGAAAAATATCTAATTTATCAAACAGATTCTAATAAAACCCGTTTTTAGAGTTCAGTTACTATAAAATATTGATAGAGAATGGCAACTTCTTTCATAAACATGAGCAGGATTGAACATTTTTAAAAACCTTGCCATGGTAAGGTATTAAGGCCTGGTAGGATAATAAGGCCTACTTGCTTTAACTTGCTTAAACAATCAAGCTACCCGTTATAAATTGGGTATTCAAGATCCATAGTGATAATACAACACTTGCACCTAAAATTTTGGACAAAAACCACTATTCATTTCATTTAATTGCGTTTGAGCGGCATTATGATCGCAAGCACTAATAATAATATATAATAAATTTTGTACTGATTATTTACATTCGTAACGTCTTCAAATAATGTCAAATGCATTATCAAACAAAAAAATTTCGATACATAGTGTAGTTGCTCAATAAAGACCTCAATTAAATGTCATAGGGATTAATAACCATCGACCACCTATGTGAGAAAAATGAAAAAAAAAAAAACTGGACCACGATACATTGTTTGGACACTTAAAATGATTGAAGCCTGAATGAACAAAGAAATAGATTATGATTTGAGATAAATAAGTGCAATATTACAAAAAATATTCACGATTGATTCAGACCGATTTTTATTAGCCGTGCTGCTCAGCCGCCTCTCCCGATGTATAATGCAAAAATAATGACGATTAACAGGGGTATCATCTGCAAACTTATAGTGACCTTTTCTTACAATATACATCTGTGAGTGAGGCCTTGAGCGAGAGCTCTTATTCTTTATACGATTTTTGAGACCTAGGCCTTAATACCCGACAGGCCTTATTACCCGCAGGTACCTTACTCTACAGCCCTGAATTATTTCAGATTTTTAGATTCCAAAAAAATTATTTCAATATTCTATTCGTATTTTGTATATCGGCATTTATCTCGCGAAAGGTTCGTGACAGGATGGAAAGTTATGAGAGTTTTTCATCAGTTTTGATCCATTCTACAGTTGTGAATTATTTCAGATTTTTTGATTCTGAAATATGCACATTTTTTATGCACAAGTGTTCTCAGGTGGTAAACTTTGATTCTAATTCTATTGCGAAAGGATTACCAAAGTTCCATCAAAATCCACGCAGGATCCCATTTTTGATCAAGATTTACCCTGTGAAATGGTGGTCGCGAGTTCTGTTACACCCTGTATATGAAATTCGCAGTTTTTCAAGATATCAACGAATATAGCTGTAAATCGCAGACACCTCAGCACTATTTTTTGTTAAATAAAAAATAACTGGATTAACAATTGTTGTTAGTTACTACGGTTTCATTAATCAAACAACTCGAAAACGAATAGGTCGCGTTTGTAAGAAAACATATAATCTTTGTTAGTGATTCATTAATATTATACCACCATGGCGCCTGCAAAAGAGCACATTGGTAAGTACTCATTGATGATTTGCTAATGAAACTTCACATTGACTAACGATACCGTTTTCTGATAGTTCATGTATTATCTGAATTTTAAACTCTGAAATTCTTACACGGTCTCCTTTTTTTTTTGCACCATATATATTTTTTCAAATAAGAACACTCAAAATTCATTTAAGGCCACGCCATATGTATATGAATTTTTATTGAAAAATTTTCAAAATTAACAAAGATATTGGCCTCGATTTGACTACTAAAAAAAAGATTTCCTTACCACTGTAGCATTGATATCTCGGTGAAGGGTTATTTGAAAATAAAAAACAAAATTTTACATCTTTACGAATGTAGAAATCGTTATGCGTAGCCATTTTTCTTTTCCTCATGATTATAATTTATATTAAGGGGTACATACACCTTGAAAATAATTTTTTTCAATCACTGCTACGCTCTGAGAAAACATTCTAGTGACACAGTTTTTCTACAGTTTATTAGTGCAATTTTGATACATAGTTAATGATTTTTTAAGATTTTGTGTCCTCCGCTAAACTCGAGATTTTCCAAAACGATGTAAAAAAAAGTCTTACAATCAAAAATTTCTCTGTTCCAAACTCAAATTCATGAAATATTATTGGTTTGGCTCTAAATTACGTTCATACAGAATATTTCCTCCAAATTTGAAGAAATTTTACGTAACGTAGCAACCTGTACGCTATGACAACTACTTTCTCTTTGATGGACTAAATTTATGCTTAGCGGAGGACACAAAATCTTGAAAAATCAGGAACTATGTATCAAAATAGCATTGATCAACTGTAAAAAAAACTGAGTCGTACTAAAATGTTTTCTCAGAACGTAGCAGTGGTTTGAAATTGATTATTTTCGAGGTGGGTATACCCCCTTAAAAATAGCCATCAGAACAAATTTTCCTTTCGGGACTCGTTTTGATTTGGATAAACGAAGAGCGGTCCGGAACAAAATTGAAGAAAAAACCAAATTTATTTCGAAAATTAGTTGAGACCCGAAACCATAATTGGAGCAAATGATATAATTTCAGCTCCCATCGAATACTGTTTTAGTATCCGGGTGAAAACGGAGTCAATTGCTGGATAAAAGAGATTAGAGATTATAATAATTATAATTCAAGTCTGTTTCGTCGTATAATGTAAACGAGCCATGATTTTCCCTGAGTTCGTTTATTATAGCCAAGAAAATTGCCCGATTCTGCCAGCTAACTCATCAGCTGATGAATTAACTGTCACAATCGTGTAATTTTTATCAGCTGATGTATTAACTGTCATATTTAAGCAACTTTCTTGGCTATAGTGAACGAACTCAGGGAAAATCATGCCTGATTGTCTACATCATACGACGAAACAGACTTGAATTATAATTATTAGAATCTCTGATTTTTTTAATAGAGCGGTGGATTCCATTTTCACCGGGATGATAAATCATTATTCGACAGGAGCTGAAACTATATCATTCACTCTAATTATGGGTTTGGGTCTTGACTAATTTTGAAAAAAAAAATTTGGTTTTTCTTTAATTGTGTTCCCAACCGCTCTTCGATTATCCAAATCAAAACGATTCTCGGAAGAAAAATTCGTTGTGATGGATATTCTTCACCGGACATGATTTATTGAAGTCGATGGGCGAATAAGACTAACGCATGACCTTAGACAGATAGTTTATCATCCAAAAAATATGAATAATATACAATTCCATTTTCATACTTTTTGTAATTCTATCAGGTGATATTGGTGACCTATCCATAATCGAAAACGAATTACTTGAGGATACGGATGACATAGAGCTTAGCTCTTCGAAGGATGTGAAATCCGTAAAGCCTTATGATAACACGGTGTAAATAAAATTTATGTTTTATATCATGTTCTTCATCAAAATATTAGTTGAAAACAATTTCAATTGCGTAATTTGATTACAGTGATTTTTGTTCGTCGAATTCAAAATAAATATAGTACATGAATAACTTGACAAATTTTATGATATAGAGAACTTGTTGGCTACATTGATAGCATTGAAGCACCCAGACTGGTGGGTGCAAAAAATAATAAAATTTTCAAATTCTTTCTGAATAATGGCGACGGCGAAAGAATTCAAGTAACCTCCTGGAATGCAGAAAGCGATAGGATCGAACCCTTATTGAGACCAAACTTTGTAAGACTATTGAGATATTCGAATAAATTTTTGTTTTCAAATTCAATTTACATTTTCGAATTCATCGATTTAATTTGTAAACAGTAATATTAATTTGTCGTGTAGCTTGTCACACATTTATATAACACATTTCAGATAGCACACATCGATGGGGCATACGCGAAACCAAGTCTGGTGAATAACTTTAATAAGGGCACGGTGAACTATGAATTGATTATTCAATCAAACACCCTTATAAATATTCTTGGGAAACACCTCGTCCAAGAGTCGGAGGTAGAATCCAAACTCGTTATTCTAGCGGATGCATTGAATCATAAGAATTTAATTCGTAAGTATATGTTCATTTATATTCTCTTTTTGATATATTATCACACCTGTGCTTCATTGTTTTATCCATCACGTTATTTGATGCAAATCAAATTCGAAGATTCTAGATTCAGAATTAATTATATTGTATCTTAATTAAATACCCGTTACAACACGTCTTAATCACACTAAATAACTAATAACGAATCATATATTGATTTTAGTAACGATTAAAATTGAATTAAAAACGTTTATATTTACATAGAATGATAAAAATTGAATAATAATAATTCTAAAAAAAGTAATAAAAATAATCATAGAAATCTTAATTGAGATAAATCCAAACAAATTAATAATAATTTTGTTTTCCGTTGATGATGCTTGAACAGTTAATTTTAGTCAATGATTATTTTAATGAGTGAGCATGTGTATTTCACAGGTACGCAGGGTTACATAAAATCAAATTTTTATTTGATTAAAAATCAAAATTCGAAATCCAGCGATTACGGGTGTGGATCCATAACTGATGGGGAATTCAAATTAGAGGTGAGGATCCCCGACATGGATACGGATAATTCATTCAATAAAGGCGACCATGTCGAAGTAAAAGGATATATCCAATCTAATGGTAAACTATTAATTCTCACTTTCATGGACTATGATATTTTTATCGCTTATGCTATCAATATAGCCAGATCAGTTCTACTTGTTTTACTCAACATCTTTTGTTATTTAATAATCTCCAGCATTGTTGATTATTTATAAAATTATTTTCATATTCTTTCTCAAATTTATTTTACAACAAAGTGTTAGATTTAAATTCGCCAGCAAATAGGTAATATTCATTAAATTCGGTTGATATTCATAAATTTGAATCTTCATATTTTATCACATGTCAAACGTCGTAGATTATTAAATATTATAAATAATTGATCATCTATTTCTTAGATCAGAATATCCATGTTTAATTAATTGTTATATGTACTTCTCCGTAGCAAATCCAGTGTATCTACTATTAGGTCAGCTGAGCAGCGTCAAATTGGTTGATAATCAAAAAATGCCGGTGATGAAATTGCTTAAAGGGAATCAGCCACTAACAATTTGTCACCCAAATGCGGACGTTGAAGCTCCTGCAAAGAAACAGAGACTGCAGTAATTTTTTTATCCTCGTCTCGATCTGCATTCATAGGCGTATTCCTTTGACTTTGCGATCACTTATCACTGATAACTTAGTAGGCTTAATTGAATAATAATTGATTGAAGTGATTATGATCAGTTTGATGAGTGATCACAAAGTCAAAAGAATACGCCTTATATCATCAGTATATAGTTCATATTATTATTTTGTTCAATAAATAAATTGTTATACCTACATCACGTTGGCTTAATTTTCATCTATTTATTGTGTATTTTTATTATGTAATCGTTCCTTGTTGAAATAGCTCAAATTAATTCATTCTCTATATAACGTTGCAAAGTCGATAGTAGATGATATCGATACCTGCGCCGAATAACCGGCTATCTCAGAGTCCGGGTGAAGAACCGGCTGTCTCAGAATCCATTCGAAAAAGCAACTGTTGCCTATGTTTTTAATACAGCAGGTTATACGGCGCAGGTATCGATATCTACATTTTTATTCAGAACTGTCTCTAAAAAATTCCCAACACTTTATTCTATTTACATTAACTTTATTTCTTTCAAGTATAAAATACGTATCACACTCTTTGATGGTTATATAGCACTGATATATATATATATCAGTGATGTATAGGCTATGGGTTTCTAGAACCTGCTTCAATATTCTTTTTCGGGAATGTTTCTTTTCTCGATGTTTCGTTATACTTATAGTTTCTAGCCACTTATGTGCTGGAGATGCTTTCCAGTTAGAATCAAAGTGATCCGAGATGGAAAGCATCTATACCGATCTATACGAAGCAGTCGACAGGAGGGCTTGGAAGGGGTTGAGAAACCACGACTGGAGTATCCCACCACTGTCATTCGCATAACCTCTGAATTCACGAGAGCACGAATAATTTTTCCCATAGAATGCATGAGCCGTGAATTTAATACTCGATGGATGTTGAATATTTGATATAGTTTATCATATTGCGGAGAGCCTGTCCAGAGCTTTTCATAACCAATAAATATAATACCGGGAACAAGACGCCGCTGATGATGTTAACCTGTGCAGTGATTTTAACTGTTTTTCGATTCACTGCAACTAATCTGTAATGGTATAAGCTTATCACGTATAAAATGATATTATAACAACGACACGTAGTAAAAAGAACGGATCAATATTTTGTAAATTCATTCTGATTCTCATCAATAAATTATTATCAATTCGTCTCATTTCACTACTCGTATACTCATCATCCATCCATCTGGCATTTATGCCGATGCGGTTTATTTTGATCCTTCGACGATATGATGCAAACGAATTCCCACAATTTATCCGACAGAAGTTGCAGCAAAGTTCATTCTACGCTAGGAGCAAAGCTCTTGAGAATCGACACACAGTTCTCATCGTCAAATCAGACTCGAACTGACAAGTGGCCTCAAAGACAACTTTGAGCTTTGGACGCAGATCTTGATAATCCATACATGGGGGAGTTTCTCATCGTAGAACTATACTCGAGCTGTAAAGTGGCCTCGGAGTTTACCTAATTAGATTGGTAATAGCATTTTTCATTGAGATTGTTCCAGATTACAGTAAATATCGTATGTAATTCGAACTCCTCTTTATTGAGTATTGAAGACAAGACATATCATTTCAATTATCTCAAACAAATATAATACATTACCTTTTCACATTTTATCTATCCCTCTAGATTCTAATTGAACCTACTTTAAAAGCATCAATCTAGCACAGTTGTTGAAATAATTTCACCTCACTTTACAAATACCTTTTACCTATAGATATGGATTGAACGTGACTTTTCTTTATTTGTTTACCACTGATACATCAAGGATACTAAACTTAAAGAAGGATGTCTGGATCCGGCCGTTCATGCTGATTGGTTGTATTTATATACGAGGGTCTAGCGCTACGTCATCTCGTGTGTAACATTGCGCTTATGGGATCTAGGCATCCTTTACAGTTTAGTATCCTTGCTAATACATCACATTGTGCTACCAACATCTAAACATCTTGGCAAGCGTTCTTCAATTTGCTTTTCAAAATTAATCAAGAAAATGAATGTTTTTTTTTCGAAGTTTTTGATGCCGATTAAAGATTTAAACGTACCAAATTAGTACAATTCTTTGTAAACATAATTTTTAACGAAAGTATCATCACGTTGGCTACCCAGATAAATTCTCAGCGAATCCCATGAACGGACACGCGAACATGCAACGTATAATTGTCCATGATTAAATACATCTTTGCGAAGATCGAGTCCAATTTTAGAAAAAGTCTGACCTTGAGACTTATTGATAGTCATTGCGAAAGCGAGTTTTATTGGAAATTGTCTTCTTTTCAAAGTAAACGGATAATTATTTTCACAGTACAACGTGATACGATTCAAGAATACAATTTCTCCCACCCTGTCACCCGTAAGAATTTCACACCGTAGCAAATTATTTCTAAGATCCAAAATCAATAATCTAGTACCGTTACAAAGACCTTCGTGGATACTTAGATTTCTAATTAGCATAACTACGCTATTCACCCTTAATCGCAGTTCGTGAGGAGGAAGAGACGGTGGGTTCAAAGTGTTCAAATATTCTGGTAGAAGAATCTCGACTACATCGCCATTATCCTCGCAGTTGTCAGTACTATCTACACTGGTATAGACCTTTTCGCTTCCAATATCCAAAAGTTTGACAACTCTTTCATTAATTTCATCAACGTCGACATTTCGTGCGGATAGAATTCCACATTTTGCGGCTTCTCTGAATCTTTTATTCCGTATAAGAGCACCGAATGTGTCTTCTACTATATCAGCGTCTACGCTCGCTATACAGCATTGTGGAATGCACATATTGTCGTTAATGTCATTCGATACTCCGTCACCTAAATCTATCAAAAACTTCATAAATTCTACTTCTTGTGGTAGCGTCCGCATGTTTTGGGTCAGAGAATATTTTATAAAGTGTTGCCACACTAAACTGAATTTAATTGACAGATTGACAGTTTCACTCCGAGTACCATGCATTTTGATTGGCAGAAGTTGCCTGAAATCCCCGCCAAGTATTACAATTTTTCCCCCAAATGGTAAATTATTGATCATTATATCACGCAGGGTTCGGTCCATGACTTCCAAAGCACATCGTGGTGCCATTGGAGCTTCATCCATAATGAAAATGTCCGTTTCTGCGAGAAATTTTGCTTCCTTAGACTGCAATTTAATATTAGACGAAGAATCGGAATAGAGAGGAACTGGCAATCCAAACGTCTTGTGTATTGTTTTCCCATCGGGAAGCAGTACTGCTGCAATACCAGTGAAGGCCATTGTGATGACACGTTTATTTCTACCTTTCAGTAGATTCCAGAGAGTGGTGTAGAGGAAAGTCTCACCAGATCCACCTGGTCCATCGACGTAATAGCACGTATTTGCATTTCGATTTTTATTGTCAATTACATTCAAAATAATATCAACAATTTCTTTTTGTTTCTCATTCAATTGCGTGTATTGCTGCATTCCATTTTCCGTTGCTTGTTGAAGTGATATATCATCGTCCATTTCAACTATATTTGCCAATTGTGTCATTTCAGGAAAATCAGCGAGGCTTCGACCTTCGACGTGCAGCATTGCATTTATCTGCGCATATGATTCATTCTGCCCTTGTAGCGCACCTGAGTGTTTTGCATAATTTTCAGACATCGCAACTTTAAATTCTTCCCAAAGATGTTCAGGATGAATTGGCTGACAGTTTATCAGAATACGAACAAATAACCGGCGCAATTGTCGTGGCATCATGTAAACTTCCGCTTCGTGCATTGCTCAGCTCCATTCTTCATCGTCTTCTATGAGGCCTAATTTCAAGCAGGTAGCTGAGAACGTTTGTTGAAGTTCTCTATTTACCGTTCTGAGGTCATTGAAACTTGTAGCTCCTCTGATTGTTAATAACAACAACCGCAAATGAAATAATTCTACCTGTGTCGGACTGACAGCGTACATGGGCCCAATACAGTTGTAATGAGACTTGCGTTTTTCCCAATGAGAGACCTTCACTCCGTTTATATCTTTTTGCTTTTTGAATATATAGTGACACGGAATATCAACGTACAAATACTGTCTGGCTAACTCGTCACGTGAATTCAAAGCGAAATAGTCTATAAGCATCGTTGCCTGATCCAATGCAGTCATTATCTCGTTTTCACTTGCAGTAGCATTTATGGTCAAGCTTTGTTCGTTTGGTAAGTGCACAGGCAAACGCACGATAGTATGACTCTTATCATGGAGAGTTTTACTGAGAATACGCCAGACTGCCTCTACAGGACCAACATAACGAGTTTCAATGTAATCGCGTATTTCGTCGTGATTTATAACAGTATTGTCAGAAGCTTCTCCGACAGTTATCGTAGCAGCATCGTGGCCTTTGTATATATATTTGTAAAGGTATTTCACGGATCTAATACTCGAAATGACTTCAACGTTAATATGACAATTGAGTAGATACAATAGCATTGGACAATAGGGTACAACATATCGATTATTAACGCTGTATCCACCCGGACGTTCGAAAAATAAATCACCAGTATCTCTGCGGCGATAATACGGATACCCATCTACATCCATGGTTGTTTCCTCATTGAATGATCTAGGATAGTGTTTCGAATACTTACCATTTACCAAACACCAATCGCCGCACGGTCCATGTATCATATTCCTCATCACAATGTCATGCAAAACTTGATTCTCTGAAGGGTCGGGAATTTCAGCAGAAATATACCGATCAACGATTCTGGGAGTTGTTATTTTGTAGTTTTGCATCAACGTTACCAGCATATGTATGTGTGGTAAACCTCTTTTTTGAAACTCAACAACATACACGTACGCTGCTACTTCCCCAAAGCACTTTTGCTTAACTATTAGGTCAATTAAAAATTTTTTCTTGATACTAAATACTCGTGCACAAATATCCGGTCTGTCAGCTGCTTGCTGGCCTGGGAGAAGATTTTCGCGTATTTCTCTCCAATTTGGATTACATGTCATTGTGACGAATAGATCTGGTTTACCATATTTTCGAACGATAGCCATAGCATCTTGATAATTTTGCATCATATTGCGCGGTAAACCTATGAATGTTGAAGGTAGTATAACCATTTTTCCAACACGACCATTCACCTCATCCGCAGCATTTTGCAAGTAATCAACAAGTCCGTTATAGGACTCTGCGCGCAGTTCTTTCTGGTGTCCCTTACAGTACTCTATTCGATCTTTCTCAATTTTGACGTAATTGTCCACAGACCATTGCTGGAACAATCGACGACCCATAATGAAAGGATTAAAGTCGTTACGTATAGCCATCCGGTATTTAACATACGCTAACCTGGATATACGTCGGTTACTGTTCAAACGCATTAAATTGCGATGCCAACCCCGAGAACCACATGGGTAAAATAATGGATAGATCCAAGGCTCCACATTTGGGTCCATACTGCTGACCTGTTTCAAGACTTTATCAGTTCTATTTCTTATACATACATAAGATTCAGGGATCTCTCCATCAGCAGTGGTAGAAAACACAGCAGCCACTTCGTTAGTCCTTTGAAAGTTATACCTACGTCGGTCCACACCAGGCTTCAAAGTGAATAGCATAGTGAGCTCAGGGACGGGCTCATTATTTTCCACTGCTAGGCGCCGTTGATTTGAAATTTTTTCACCCATCATTTGGTATGATTGTGCGAATATGTTATACTCTCGCATTATTCGATCGAGTGTAGACACGATTCCTTCGTCGAGGTCAGAGTTATGATTCAAGCGATGTTCCGTCGCTTCGTTCGAATCAATTATGAAGAGCTGACCATAACTCGGAGGTTCATTCGGAGCAGAATATAATGACGTGTTGACCTGATAATAAATCTGACCGTGGATCTTAAAACAATACGGCCCGGGTCGTCTCGCGCCGAAATTAACGTGATAAGCGTTAAAAGATGCAAATGAAAATGAGCTATTGTAGCACCGTATCCGTTTAAAAAAATCGTTTGATTTCGGATGTGCTGTCTCAAACAGAGCGCGCAGTTCATCTGGAAAATCAGGCGACGCATCAAGAATGACACTCCCATGACTACAACAATCATTGAAAGAATTTCCTCTATTAGCAACCTTTTCATTCGAAAAGTGTTTTGCACCACAATGAATACATGATACCTCCATCATTCCGATGTAATGCTCGGACATCTCATGTCAATGGCCAAGAGTAAAGTGGCGTACACTCGACGCTTCACTTTGTACAGTTCGATACATACGTTGACGTTCAACATTACTAAGCGCTGACGTTCTCGGATTTTGTGTAGGATTATCGATTACGATTCTCGTCACAGCATCTTGATGCTGAATGTTAGTGGGATTTAAAATATCATCGGAGTGATATCTCACGTCCAAACGAATGACACCGGCCTCCCTGTCTACAACGCGACTACAACCTGCTTCATTAATAATACTCTGATTACAACGCCGTTGACGTTGATTTTCGTTATTTCTTTCCCTGCGCAATCGTTGAAACTCTTCCTCTTGTTCAACGGTACGATCGATTTTGCGACGTGGTATTATTTAAACAATTCTGATAACAATGTGATTAAGTACTCGTATGCATCATGGTGTTAATAAGTTAAATGTGGTTCTGTGATTCAATTCCTTTATAAAGATACTCATGAATCAGTTAAGGTACTCGTTAGACATATCTCAGTAGGTACTCGTGGTGCTCATGAAAGTACTCGTAAATAAATTGTTTGTTATTAGAGATTTAATGAATTACAATGCATAAATATAATCAGTCTTCTGAAAGTTGAATGGCTGTTGACCTTGCAAAACATTCGTCTTCTGCATACCTGAAAATAAGAGCAATAGGTGAATATAAAGGATCTGCCTCGGCTGTGATGCATGCGAATCGAATGATGACTAAGATTTATTCAACTGTAACATGAAATCATTCAAATTCAATAAATCGAAATAAAAACGTATAAATTGAATGGTGCACAGCAACATAAAAATTAATACTGCTATACAGATTACCGACATTCCCTGATGGCGCCTTGGGACCCATGCAGGACAGAATCCGGACAAATGTCGCGGACGTCCTCATGACGTCCTAGTGTGTCATTTTAGGACGGCTCGAAGACAGAATGAGGACATTGTGAATTCATTACGAGATACGCCCCGGACATCCGCAGGACGTCCTAATCATGTCCTCAGGATGCATCCCTACATTTTTCTCCTGTTTTAGAGACTGAGGGCGGACGTTTATGAGACACTTGATTAGAATATCAGGACGTCCGCAAGACGTTTTCACTATGTCCTCAGGATGTCTTGTCGAATTCTTCGATGGGTTTGGGGACATGTGGGGGACATGCATAAGACATATGATTGGAATATCAGGACGTCCGCGAGACGTCTTATCAACATTCTTTGATGAGTTTGGGGACGCACGGAGGACGTGCATAAGACATATGATTACAATATCAGCAGTGCGATTCCGGATCTTTTGGCGGTAGCTATCGCCGGCCATAGCTATGGCCTGGCGGTAGTTAAGGCACACATGCGGTGTTCTTATTGGTCAAATTGACGTTGCTCTTCGATTGTTATAAACAAGACGTTAGCTACCGCCAGGCGATAGCTACCGCCAAAAGATCCGGAATCGCACTGCAGGACGTCCGCGAGACGTCTTATCAACATTCTTTGATGGGTTTGGGGACGCACGGAGGACGTGCATAAAACATATGATTACAATATCAGGACGTCCGCGAGACGTCTTATCAACATTCTTTGATGAGTTTGGGGGCGCACGGTGGACGTGCATAAGACATATGATTACAATATCAGTACGTCCACAAGACGTTTTCACCATGCCCTCAGGACGTCTTATTGACATTCTTCGATGAGTTTGGGGACGCACTTTGGACATGGATAAGACACATGACAAGAACGCTAGGCCGGTTGATTCAAAGAGTATTTTATTGATAAAAAAATAAGTTTAGATCAATAATTATTCCCTCACCTCAGCACTCAGATCAGGAAAGCCTCATATTTATGCGTATAAAGAACATGAAAAAAAAAAAAAACCTCTCGGAAAGTTATTCACCAATCTCGTCTAGTTCTCCATCAGTTTCTTTAGCTTCGACCTTATCACTCTCGACACTTGAATCCCTACTTCTATGCGCTTCTTCGTCTCCTCCTCGAGATACAGAATCTTTATCACTGTCCTCGCCATCGCCATCGATCACCATTGTAGCATTCCCATCACTCTTGTCATCCAGAGAGCTGTCTGTTTTCTCATCAATTAGGGCTTGTTCAAAAGAAGACTTCGATCCTTCCCGACTCTCTGGATCGCTTTTTATGCCATTCTTATCATGAGCACCATGTTTCTCTGGAATCTGAATGTGCTCAGAGATGTTTTTGGAGTAACTGTTACTTTTACGAATAGTTCCCTTGGCTATTTTTTTCACTTCCATTACTTGTGTCAGCTTCTTAGGTGCTTTTGGGGGTGTCTTCTGAGAAGAGACGCTCTTATTCGTTTCTCCATTTCCTTTATTATGATCATAGTTCCCACCACTTGGAATAGATGGTGCTTTTGGAAGCACCTTACTTTTCTTCTTAGTCTTCTCCACAGCTTTCCCCTTTGACGTTCCATCCTTATTACCCGAAGCACTATTCTCTTGTTCTTCCTCCTTATTGTCTCTCTTCTTTCTTCCCTTGTCATCTTGGAGGTAATTAGGGATTTCAGCTCCAGCCCTCTGTAAAACTCCACGCTGTTTGACGCGAGCTAGCGACGTTACTTTCCTCATCTTGTCGCGTACTATTCGTTCTGTGGAGTTTACATGTAATTCACTTGTCCACTCCATCTTGTTCAGGAGGTCTGAAAAAAAAGCAATGAAAATAATTATTGCGAAAATTTTCGTTGGAAACCCATATTATGGACTCATTCTATTATATAGAGCTTGTGTGAAATTCAAAATGATAATTGAGTCAAGTGAGAAACGACCATATAATTAAAAAAAAATGGACACTTACTAGTCATTGCTTCGATATGAGTGTCTTCGATGATATTTGGTGCTGTTCCTTTGGTTAGTGCCCATTCATGCACTTTACCAGGCCAGAACAAGTTGGCAAGAGCCTGTACCTTACTTTGTAAGTTCTTTATGTCACCTACTCCCTTGATGTCCTTCTTCTGAACAATAATCCCGTTTTCACAGTAAATCTGAAAAAAAGAACCTTCCATGAAAAGACTTATATGCCAAAATTAAGTTGTAAAGATTGTAATTTTGTTTTTTCTTGTTCTCCACAAATAAATGTTTTCAATTTTACTGCTGCCTTCAATTTAACTGCGTAGTTACTGTAGCCCCTAGCAAGGAATTATGAAAGATAAAGAGTTTATAGTACCAAGTTTTTTTTTTCTATTCTTTTTTTTCTCGTATATTTGCTTGGCGATTGATCCAGACTTTGACTGGATGGATCTGACCATTCAACCGGCCAGGAATCGAACCTGGAACCTGTTGCATGTGAATCGAGACCTTGACTTACTGCGCCAGGCCCCTGATGCAATAAAAGTCTATGCTCAGTAAAAAAAATAATAAATAAGAATTTGACACCAACAGTTGCATGATTTAAAACTGAACTCTGGTAAAAGAGATATTTTGAATTATTCGATATTGGAAACAGAGTATACATTTCCTTTTCGTTCAATTCGAGGTCATGTTAAAGAACAAAGCTCTGATGGACGAGTATTATTGTTTGCTACGCACAGTTATTTTGTTTTTTCTCTTTTGATTCATTTATTTACCTGAGCCTCGGTGATCTCTGGCTTCTCTTGGTGTTCTGGTAGCTCAATCCCGCATGACATCGTATCAATCTCATCCTTCCGGGGTTGTTGTATACCAGCAAATAACTCTGTGATAAAGATCAATTAGAAATTTCCGCAAAATCCGTATTTCTTCCCAGAAATAGAAATAAAAGTAAAACGTACTGGACATAAGAAGATTTTCGATCTTTTCTACGCGCACTGCAACATCGTTAATTTTATCAAGCAACTTTGCGCTTTGATCGCCTTCAACATTTTGCACAGTTTTATACTCTGTTGTGACCCTGTCGAGCTTATGCTTGGTTTGATCGTGTTGGATTCTCAACATCTCCAACTCTCGATTCATCAAATCATATTGCGATTTCAGCTGTTCACAGCATTCGCAATCCTTATTTTTTTCCTTCTGTTTACCAGCTGACGACTGAAAAAAGAGCTCACTCGTTACCATACATAATTCAATATTACATTCGAAGAAAAACAACAGTACATTTTTTTCCTATGTCGGAAATTAAATTCAGTGAAGGATAATAAAAATGAGTGGCAATAATCGGTTCGCTTCATATCTCTCATCACTCTAGCTAGCATGGCGAACGAATAAAAGTTGTTCTTTATACCTCTCTATGAACTTTAATTATACTATGTGAGAATTTATTTTATTAAATTTTATTAAATTTTAAGTCTTTGAACTGAGAATCACCTCTGTATAGAGCGTGCAATTCCCACAAAGACCGAAAAAAACGGAAATGCATCATATGATTAATTTTTTCAAGTAAAAATTCCTTCTGCCCGGGTTTGAACCGAGACCTTCGCATCTGTACTGTGACGCCTTGTCCAATTGTTACTTGAAAAAATTAATTCTGATGCACTTCCGTTTTTTCGGTCTTCCTGGGGATTGAACGCTCTATACAGAGGTGATCCACAGTTAGAAGACTCAAAATTTGGTTCGTCTCCTCTGATAAATTCTCATATAGTATGAATTAATAGGATACGAACGATGGAGTCCCTACTCGATGAAAAACTTTAATTAAAGTTGATTGATTTCATTATGTAAAAATTGAAGCTGAAACTCATTAGGTTAGATACAATTATTGAGTACAAAATAAATTCCAGTTAATATCTAAGTTGTGCAATTCAGTTGTGTTTGAATCCCAGTCGTTCGATCACTGGTATCACTGGAATCTTATTCGTTCATACACTGCACGATTCACGCTATTTCATGTGTCACAGATTTATTTTTCACTCAATGCCAAATGAGAATCAACTGATTGAATGAGATTGCAGAATAAGTCATTAAATAGGATATTCCTCTTGAATTTAATGAATGCGATCATTCTTACCAACTCGTCGCTCCCCGTTCCTATCAACGAAAAATCGTTATCATTTTCCTTTTCGGTCATTGACTTACTAGCCTCCTCGTCCGTCTGGTCGTCTTTTTCATCATCTAGAGCTTCTGGTATTTTCCCAGAGTCCTTACTGACACTTTTGATTTTTTTCACTCTATCGCTTTCGAGTGGTGGACATTTTCGTTTCTGAGATGAGTCACTTTTAGAATACCTCGCCAAAACGCTTTTGGCACTCTCTTGCTTCGCACGACGCTGCCTTTCTTTCTCTTCTTTCTAAAAATTTGAAGAATTAAATGAATGTTCAATTATTTATTAAAATAATTCTTAATGTAATTTTCAATGTATAATAATCAGTAGTAAAATAGTAGAGGATAATCTGCTGAACCCGACATTTCGATTGATTCAGCGTTTATCTCAAGAACAAATAATTTTAGCGAAAAATATCAAGAGACCTTTTTTGTAACTGAGAAAATTTCCAACAGAAACTATTTCCTGGCATTCTTCCCTGAAATCACTCAATATGGAAATACTTCAATACTTGAAAAATGTGAAATGTTGAATTTGGTTACGTTTCACCACTGCACGGAAATCATACTCTAATTCTTCATTATAGGTATATCCATAATTGTGTTCTGGATTTATTGAATTTTTATGTAAAAAATTTAGTGCAAAATGTAAACACTTGAAGAATCCTCCGAACGTAGTATATCGAGTCTGATTGTGAGTATAAACATATGACAATGATGGGGTCGGCGCACCACGCGATGAATATACCCACTGCTTCTAGAGTTTCGTATTCCTTTGTACCACATCGGACAGACGCTAGGATGAATAACCGTATATATACTCACTGATGTCTCTTTCATTTTTCTGGTTTCTTCTGCTGCAACAAATTTAGAGAACAGTTCTCGTCCTGGCTGGTCTAGTAGCTTCTTTGGATCAGGCAATCGACCTGTCTTCATTCTCTCCTCTGCCTCTTTTTTGGTTTCTGGAAGATAACACCGTAAGTATCATCCACGAAATCCACAAGAAAGAATTCTTAATGAACCAGTGGCCTGGCGCAGTAAGTTGGGCTCTCAATTCACATGCGAAAGGTTCCGATATTCAGAAGGAGATGTTAAAACAAATGAAAAAAAAAAAGAATTTTCAATCCGTTCGTAGGGCTCGCATCGTAACCAAAAGACAGAGAAAGAAAATTATAATGTAAAGTGGTTCGTTGCGTTTTATTTACTTACCTGCCAAAAAAATTATCAATATGTACACCATCCATTTTGATTCTTTGTAGCCGTAGACGGTTTTAGCTTGAAAATCCTTTAAATTTGACGGGGTAAACTGTGTATAAGTGTTTTTGTTGATAACAAAGATATTGTGAGCTGGGACTGGGTAGTTGTGTTTTTTGCCAGTGTGCAGGTTCTTGAAACACACGAACATTTGCGTGCCGTTTTCCTCTTCACTCGACATCTGTTAAACTATAGGCACTATTTGGCGACTTGCTACAACAGTTTTCATTGAACTCAAACGTAAAAAACACTGTTCACCACAAGAAGTAAACACGAAACGTTAACACCGGGCGATCACGAGGCTACAAACTCGCTTGTGTACGGAAGCTGAGCGGGGACTCCCCTCGACGGTGTGTGTTGGCGTTCCGAAATACATCATGCCGGCGACACAGATTTTTCGTGTTCCGTGTTCGGCCTCATCTAGCGCCACGATCGCTCACACATGGCTGTGATACAATATCCTAAAGTTTCGTCGAAATCGGAGGGCACTTGGCGGGGTTCGCTTGTTAGCAACACTTTTTAAAATTTCACCAGATTCTACACTTTTCATTCGGAAATTACACCTCCTATTGGGCGAGTGTAAGAAGTGTAGGAAAAGTGTAAAAAGTGTAAGCTAAGACGAACAGAACTATAGTCAAATGCCGACACACAGTATCGGCGTGACGTCACTTCTTAGCGTGTAGAGGTAAGGAGGACTATCTCTCCGTGTATAGAAAGTGTCCGTGAAATCGAGTTAATTAGATGGCGTTACTGTAGCTAAGGTCCCTAATTTTGAAAAGAAGCGCCGTTGGTATACTTCACATCATTGGTGAAAACCAATAAAAAAAATAACATTAAACTCTAGAGTAAGATGACCAATAAACGTCCAAGTCGTTCAAAATTATATCGTCGTAGAAAGAGAATCGCCGAATTCATAAGAGCGAAGCGCCAATGTTTAGAAAACTTTTCAGGCATATTGCAAACGGTACGTGAATTTATTTTTTATTCAGTGAATTTCCAGAAGTTGCGGTGTTAGATGTTGGCCTCTTGCGCTCCAAAAGAAAAATACAAACGTTGGCAGCTGGCAGATGTTTTAAAATTAGGCGATTTCAAAAAGCTAGGCAATGTATTATACTAGTAAAAAATTTGAAAAAAATGTTAGAAATCATATCATATCGCTAACGAGGTTCGGATTTAATTGTAAACAATTTCTGTTCGCAAATCATTTGGTGGACAGACCTTTCAAAAAATTTCATGTTTACTCTTGGAGGGTGGGAGGCGGCTTTCAGCGTAATGAAGAGGTGTTTGTTTGTTCATTTTCAATTGAGAGTGATACATAAATTTTACTCCGATAGTGTCAGGCAACGACTTCGGCCTCATCGTCGCACACACAGCCAGGTTGTAGTGCTGCTCCCAATGAGCCCATCGCTGATGAAGTGACTACAGGTAATGCCCATAGGTATATAGTATCTATGTATATATTTTTCTAAGAGGAAAAAGACGATATGCACCACTGTTTTCCGTACTGCGTCGTGCTTCGCTGTGCTCTAGTAGGCACCAACCTTTATTATGTTTTCATCCCGGTGAGGAGAAGAAATTCACTCTAAAGAGTAAATTGGTGTGTCATCGTATGCCCTTATACAATATATTTGATGTACCTCATTATTTGTGATATAGATTTGAGTGATGACAATGACCGGCATGATGGAAGTTCAGGAGACTCTGTAAGTGAGTGTATTAGTAGAGGAACTGCTGATGATCCAGAAGCAGTGGATAGCGGGGAAGAAGGCAGTGAAATTTCAGAGGTTTTTTTTTGCTGTATAAATATTTGATATGTGAGAATTTGAAAGATAAATTGCGATTTCAGATTCCATCCTGCATTTCAGGAATCACTGCATGATGACGACTTGGATGACCCCTTGTTCTGCGGAGATCCTGATGAACCAGATGACCCATATTCTGATCCTTCCTCGGATGATTCGACTTCGACCTCTGAATCAGACGATGATGCATTTGTTAATCTAAACAGTGCATTGCTGAATCGCATGCTGGGATTTTACAGAGCGCACACGATAAAGGAAGCTCTAGCCTTGATTTTGGCATTAGGGATTCGTCACAGATGGACATACGAATCTACAATTGGGGTATTAAGAACTCTCAATACCTTGTTGGGAGGTAAATTTCTTCCTCAAAGTAAAAAACAATTATGGAAAGCACTTGGAAGAAAACAAACAAAATTGATTCTGAGAGCGTATTGCCCTAAATCCAAATGTGGACTTTATCTTGGCAGGAAAAAAACCTTTGATGAAAACAGTAGATGTGCCTGCGGGTGGATAGTTGATACAAAAAAAGTGAAATGCTTCATCTCTCTGAATTTGAAACAAGAGTTCCAACAATTTCTAAATTCTGTTGCTGCTGCTGAATTGTTAGAATTCCAAAGGAGGAGACAAGAAGAGCCAAATGACAGAATTGAAAACATTCGTGATGGCGAGGGATGTAAAAGATTAGTAGAAGAAAGCATCGTGACTGTAAATGATTTTTTGTACGTGTTCAATACAGATGGCTTCAGTCTTGGAGATTCTACTAAAACAAGCGCATGGCCACTTTTTATACGACTTCCGGGTCTTCCGTCTGGAATTCGTCAGAAAAATATGATCCTAGTAGGTATTTGGATTGATCAAGAAGATCCAAATATGGCGACATTTCTGCAGCACTTTGTGAAGGAGGCAAACGAGCTTTCGTCAGTGGGAATTTCATGGAAACCGGATGGAGTATATGAAATTAACAGCCGTTTCATACCTGCATGTTCCTCCATGGATACACCGGCACGGTGTGCAGTACTGAATATGGTCAAATTTAATGGTCATTACGGATGTACTTTTTGTGACCATTACGGTGTATATGCTGGTGGAAGTATGAAATATCCGATCAGGCTGTATCCAGACGTTGAGCCCCCGGTTATGCGGACTCATGACCAGCTAGTTCGAGATATGGTAGAGTCGTATGAAACAGAAGGCAATATTCGAGGTGTTAAAAATCCGTCTGAACTCATGAATTCAAATCATTTTGACTTGGTGAAGGGATCAACTGTGGACGATGTACATGCAGTTTTTCTTGGAGCGACGGAGTTTCATACCGAATTCTTTCTGTCTCAGGTAGGCAAATCTTACTACTTGGATGCTGCAAAACGGCGAGCTCTGAATAGTAGACTGATGAGAATTAAAACACCCAGAGATATAAGTCGAAAACCTCGATCTCTTAATGAGAGAGCATTATATAAGGCCTCAGAATGGAGAAACTGGTTGTTTTATTACGCAGTTCCGTGTCTGCAAGGATTATTACCTCAGCGATACATTACACATTTCGAAATGTTATCTGGAGCAATTTTTTTAATATCAAAAGAGAGCTTAACATTGCAAGATATTCGGACAGCTTCCAGGTTATTACAACGATACGTCGACCTATTCGAGCAATATTTCGGTATTGAGAATATGAGATATAATATCCATCTTCTCACCCACATAATTGACAGCGTGAAAAATTGGGGGCCGTTATGGGTTTATAGCACCTCAGGGTTCGAATCTTGGAACAACAAATTGTTACAAACAATAACCTCTCCCAAGGGAAGTATGCTACAAATTGTTACCAGATATCAAATTCAAAAGTTTGTTCATAGTCTAATAAGCGATGACCAAATGTCCATAGAAGTTCGAGAAGAGTTAATACAAATTCTATTCAAACTGCAATTAAATGGTGCGCGTAAAATTACCAATGCTTATGTTCCTGGGAAATATGTAATATGTCAGCCGACCAATTATGAAGCATTGCTTTTACGTCAACGTGGTTTCCAATGCCATCAGATAAAAGTCTACAAAAAAATCATCATAAATACTTCGTCGTATTACAGTGAGGAGAAAGAAGATGGGCGTTCGGATAATAGATATGCATTTACTAATGATGTATCTTTTATGATTGTGCGGAAACTTGTTAGTTTTGGTGACCCTGAAATTTGTGGATTGTTTGGTGATAGATTCAAAACTGATCGTGAATTTCAATATGCAAAACACATTTTCGGAGTCGAAAGTGTTGGTAGAGGAACTTAAGTCTTAGATTTCCGGGAGGAATACACGCACATGATATGGTGCGTCCAAGCTGAATCACCCTGTATTAGCGGTATGAAATATGCATCGCTTTCGACTTCTGGAAGAAAACTTCACGCTGGCCTTGTTTTCGCGCAGACAACTTCACTTTGTTTCATTCCTTGTTTTATAATATACCATTATAACGAGAGCGATAGGATAGATACAAAAGTTTTATCGATTACGACCATTTTGAATTATCAAGAAATTTATAAAAAAGTAATTCCACAAATTTCTACGTGCGTACATAATATGCATGAAAGGTAGGTAACTGAATAACTCCGTTAATGTTTGTACAGCTGTAACAAAATCAATTGTTTCTTCACCTAACTTGACTCGAATAAGTGGTCACTTGATTCTATTTTATGTCGAGGGTTGAGAAAACGAAAAAAAATTTCGGTTACTACCTTATGCTCTTATCTACGCGACCTTTTTTCAATTTTAATTATTTCAGGGTTTTGTTATCAAGAAAAGGCAAGTACTGATCGGTAAAATGCCACGGCAGAGCCAATCGAGCATTCCTGCAAGTCGAAAACCTCGTCACTTGTTGTCCCAACGTCAGCTTCAGAGAATAGCAGCGGCAAGTCGGAGGGACAGATTGAGGAATTCGCAGCATATCAATATTGAATCAGCAACAATATTACTCAGTGATACTAGTTTATCCCAATCTGACAACAGGAACAGCAATATAGAGTTGCGTGAAAACGGAAGTACAGACATTTTGGAGAACAGAAATGAAGAGCTGTTACGGAACACATCAACACAACTTGACAGTCCATGCAGGAACCTCAGCACCGATGATGCTTTGCAAAGTTTACCAGCCGATCCAGTAGAGAGTGACATCGACACCGACTCCGACACGGACATCGACATCGACACCGACTCCGACACGGACACTGACATCGAAACCAACAATAATTGTTTCCGACCAGAAACCGGAGAAATTCCAGAAAGAGATTACACGTATCGCGACCTACTTGCATCCTGCTTCGTTGAGAACAACATCAGCAATTCAGCTATTGATAACATCCTTGCCGTGTTAAGGATGCATCGGTGCCTGTCGTATTTACCAAAGTCCGCTAGGGCACTGCTACAAACTCCCCGACGGGCTCCCGAATTGAGAATTGTGGAGCCTGGTGAATATTTACACTTGGGCGTTGAAGCAGCGATCATATTAATTTTGAACGACGTCAAATTAGATTCGCTTATCAGTCGGCTTGAAATAGATTTCAGCACGGATGGTGCAAGCATAGATCAGTCCGGAGGCAATCAGATGTGGCCGATACAATGTCGAGTTGCTAACGTTTATCCGAGTAAAACAGAACTCATAGGAGTATACCGAGGAAATAAGAAACCAAATAGTGCCATGGAATTCTTCCAGGACTTCGTCGAAGAAACAAACAAAATTATTGAAGCGGGTGGGGTCATTTTCAATGGAAAGAGAATACCAATCATTTTAAGATGTTTCGTAGCTGACGCTCCAGCGAGAGCTTTCGTCCTTAATCATATGGGCCACATGTCCCATCGACCTTGTTCGAAATGTAAAGTCGAAGGATATTCTGTTGATAGGCACATGTCTTATAAAGGTGTTGAACATCAGCCTAGAACGGATGCAGAATATTTTAGCATGCTAGATGAGGATCACCACAAAGGTCCGAGTCCTCTTTCTCTTCTCCAAATGGGCTTGGTCAGTCAAGTCCCATTTGACTACATGCATCTTATATGTATTGGCGTTGTAAAAAAAATGTTACTGCAATTGAGCACAGGAAAGCTCTCAATGGTGAGCAAATTATCAGCGCGTCAAATCCATCAGATTTCTAACAGGCTCGAAGTAGTAGGTCGTTATTATCCTAGGGAAATGGCACGATGCCCGTTGACATTTGAAGATCTTCGTTTAAAAGCTACCCAAGGTCGTCAATTTTTATTGTATAATGGACCGGTCGTCTTATATGGTATTGTTTCTGACGAAATTTATGAGCACTTTTTGCTTTTCCACGCTGCTATGCGTGCTCTTATAAAACTGTCACAGCCAGAGATATTCCACAAGTTTGCTAGTCTTGCATTATCTCTGTTCGTCCAAAAGTGTCCAGCTTTGTACGGTGATAGATTCATGAGTTACAATATTCATGGATTACTTCACGTTGTAGATGATGTTAAGCGGTTTGGTCCACCCGACAACTATTCGGCATTTCCCTACGAAAATAATATCAAAATTTTAAAGAAGTACTGCAGGAAGCCTAATCTCACTCTACAGCAAATTTCAAACAGAAGAGCGGAACAAGTATGTAGAATTACTCCGCTTGAGCGAAACGATAATGTTCGGGTAAAGGTATCAGGCGAGCATACAATGGGGCCTCTACCCATCAACACTGGTTCTAATATTCGACAATATCGACGCTTGCAATCTGCGAATCATACTCTTACGCGTAACCAACGAGACAATTGTGTTATTTTGAAAAATAACTGTATCTGCCTTGTTCGAAACATTGTCGTTGTCGGAACCACTGAATATTTAGTCACAGCAAAATTTGCATGTATTGAGCAGTTCTACGATGTTGGATTGACATCGACATTACTGGGTTTTTTCAAATGCTCCGCGTTGCAGGATGACCTTTTATTAATCCCCTATACCGATGTTCAATCGAAAGGGTATCTCATGCCATACTGGGACCCATGTGACGTCGATACAATTGCGGAACAACCGATTGTCGATCATTATATCGTTGGCAGTATGTCAAATACTGTTTTCTATTAGTTCCAAAGTAATGTCAGTTGAGTATGCTTAATAATATTATATTGAGGTACACATTACATGAAAAGATAATATAATGAGTGTATGTACAGATGACATATTATAATGTAATACGTGTAACATGTGTATAAGCGTAGTGTACAATGAACAACTGATGTGATCTCCGGAAACATTCAGGGAGAATTAGGCCGACAGTTGCTGCGTACCCACAGTACAAAATCTAAACCCAACCAGGACCCTGCACTGGGCCAAGATCTATCTAAGAATACATGTATATATAGATGTGTGTGTATATTATGTATATAGTATATCTAAAATGCACGTATTGCTGCGGAGGCTGTGAAAGCAGGAGTCTTTCCCTATATTACTTTGTCAAAATATTTATTTAGCCCAGATGACGTGATTTCTTTTTATCTCTTTCACTCTCGTTCTTCATACGTGACTATTAGACCTGTCCTTAAGAAGGGAAAAATCGAATTTCGATGGTCGCACCCCGCAAATTGGTTCTAAATAATTTTATAAAAGTGTGAAATTATTTTTAATTTTTTTCGTCCATATTTACCCACCCCTAGAAAAAGCATCGATTTTTCGGGATGTTTAATTAAAAATGCAAAATGAAGGTAAATTTGCCCACCTTAAAACGCCGCTTGGAATTTTTTTTCAAATATAATTCACAGCCAATTTGTGGGGTGCAACCATCGAAATTAGATTTTACCCTTCTTAAGGACGGGTCTAATGTGTATGTTATTAAGTAAAATACCATCAAGTTTATTGCACTAATATATACCGATAAAAAAATACCAATAAAATTATGACCAATTATAGCGATCTGATTTTTAATTTGTTAATTTTTACACTCAGGGCAATTCTTTAATAACAGGCTCACTTTACTTTCTTTGTGCAAAATGTACCAAGAATCGCATAGTGTATCGCGAATTGGTTTACTACATAAGTCTATTATATTTCCATAAATCATAATCAGTTGTTAGCGCTGCGGCAAGAGTTCGGATTCATGTGACGAGGGTCGTAGGTTCAAGTCCTCGTGTGGTCACTTTTTTTTTCAGTTTCTTTAATTTTTTTATGATATTAACAACGCAAAGGTAGCATCAACTTTTTCTAGCATCTAGCGTCACGGTCTAACGCTAAAACTCTGTTGAAAGTCAACTGCATTGTACCGGTACTGATTGACGCGAAGGTAGTGTCAACTTTATGCAGCATTCTCACGTCACTGGCTAGCGCTAGTATGACGTTGAAATTAGATTGCACCCTAATGTTACTGATTGACGCAATGGTAGTACGAACTTTGTGTAGCATTCTAACGCCACTGGCTAGCGTTAGAATGGCGTTGGAATACGGCAGCATTCTCGTGTTTCTGACTGATTCAAAAGTAGCGCCAATTTTGCGGCACGGCGTAACGCCACGGCCTAACGTGAAATATGGAGGCTTATAGCGACACAGAAGTCTACGTTATTTGCGTTACAGCCTGAACGGCAGGTTAGTCGCTAACGCATATCTAGCGTGTTTGTTCCGTTGGTTGGTTTGCTGGGTATGTTACATTACTCCGATCTCTAGATGTGCTCTTACAGTTATGTATCAGTTATGTATTGGTTTGCTGGGAGTGTTATTAAAAAATCCGTACATACATCATGCCCATGAAGTGTTGTGTCCCTACGTGCAGGATACAAACGGATGATAAGGACGCTCGTGATGTTAGTTTTCATCGGTAGGTTTCTCGTTTGATTCTCATAGATTTTGTAGGTTATGTACTACCCTTCTTTCAATAATTTTATATCACCGAACTTTTTGTTTGTTAACAGTTTGCCAGCACTAGATAGTTCGAAAGAAGCGTGGATCAAAGAACTCCAGAAATACTTCAGCCTAACGTATAAAAAATACACATACGTATGCAGCCAGCATTTTCATAAATGCTGTTTCGTATACAGTGGTTTGTGCCAAAAGAGGAAACTCAAGACAGGATCAGTTCCTACAGTTTTTTGGAATGCCGAAGGAATTGAAGTGTGAGTATGAAATGTTGATATCACTTTCTCATGCATAGAAATAAATATAACTTGATATTCTATGCAGGAAAAAACGTTGTGAAGGACCATCACCAATCATTGAGCCTGTAAATATTTTCGTGCAGTGTGACTCGGTAGATGAACAGTAAGCATTCATGTACAATTTGCCCATAATATTAGTTATGCATGGGTTAATACCATTGTACTTAGTCTTTGTTTGAAAAAAATTACCTGAATCATCCTCTAGTAGTGATGAACAATTCAGTTCCGCGCTAATTTTCTCATGCACATTATTTATACTATATGCTACGTACATTAAATACTTTGAAATGAGTTATCAATTATTTACAGAGATTCCAATAGAGCTCCATTAATAGAGAATCATGAACAAGTAATTCCACCAGTAAATGATACAATACAACGACAAAAAGATGAGAATATTGCTCTTCGACTGCAAAATAAGATTTTACAGCAGAGATTAGCCAGGGCAAAAAAAAGGGATAAACGATCTGACGTCTGTGTTAGGCAACATCAGACGTAAAAAATATATTTCTCCTGCAGAATCGGCTATTCTTGAGGTGAGTATCGTATAGTACAGTTATTTACACTTATCTCAACTCCTGTTGTTGGTAGCTAGGTACGTAAGCTTTATTGTATTACGTAATACAATTAGATTTACTGCAATGAAATTTTTTTATTACAAGAACAAATTTACTATTGTATCAATTTATTTATTTTAATTCAGTACATTTTTTCTGTTTTTCCGTGAAGCATCATATAATCAACTTCTTTTTACAGCCATTTTATGCAACATTTTTACAGTACATGTCAAATGAATGAAGATTTAATTAATCATTACTCATGTATATTGTAGTGTGTATACATAAAAAGTCCGTATCATGAGTCTGTGGATATGAAATATCTTGTACATTTTTTCAGAAACAAATCATACACGTTTTTACAGCAGATGAAATATTGTCAATCTTTATTATAGAACTCTGTGCCTGCCCATGCCTGTGAAATCCTTCAAAGAATCCTACATCCCAAACATTCCAAGACTCCGTTTCCCCGTTCCTTACGCAAGTTTGCATGTACTCTGCATTTCTATTCTCCGAAAGCGTATAAGTACGTCCGCAAGTCTTTTATGAAATGTTTACCTCATCCTATGACAATTAGTAAGTGGCACGCAAAAATACATTGTCAATCAGGTGTGAGCAAAGCATCTATTGCAGCTGTGAAAACGAAAGTCCATGAAGCAAAAAAAACAGTTTCTTGTAATTTAGTTATCGATGAAATGGCTATAAAAACAAAAATTGAAACCGTTAATGGGAACGAATACGGATATGTAGATCTAGGAAAAGGTACCCAGGCAAATAATGTTATTGTCAGTATGCTAGTTTGCGTTAATGGTAAATGGAAAATACCCATTTCATATTACTTCATTAGGTCTCTTAATGGTAAACAAAAGGCAAATATTATAATCGAAGCCCTAACTGCGTTACATCAAACGGGCGTGCAAATAGTCAGTTTAACTTTTGACGGAGCGTCATCTAACCTAGCCATGTGCCGTGAATTAGGAGCGAAAATTTCAATCGATGGGTGTATTCAAAATTATTTCTATCATCCTTTTACAAAAAAGCCTATATTTATCATTAATGATGCGTGTCACTGCCTCAAATGTATACGAAACTCTCTTGGAAAAAATGACAAGGATATGTACGACGCTGAGGGAGACGTCATTTCCTGGGTATATTTCAAAAATTTGATTGATTGCAAAAAGCAGCATGCAGAGTTATATCTAGCAAATAAAATGAAACACGACCATCTAGATTGGGAACGGAACCCAATGAACGTTAGATTGGCTGCTCAAACTTTTAGTAAAAGTGTCAGTGATGCTCTACGTTATCTAGAATTTGAGACAGATATTCAGGAATTCAAGGGTGCCCAAGGAACATCAAAGTTCTGTGGAATCATTAATGAGGCATTCGATCTTTTGAATTCCAGACAATTGTATTGTAAGGATAAATCTAAGATAAGTGGTATTCACAGTGACAGTATTGAATATGCAAGGCAAAAAGTTGGAATTATTACTGAATATATAAAAGGCCTAAGATATTTAGATGGTGAAAAAGTAATACACTCCCAAAGAAGAACTGGTTTTGTAGGCATTATATTAGCAATGCATAGCGTACTTGATATATACGATCACTATGTACAAAAAGAGAGCGAATATTTACTGACATATAAATTGTCTCAGGACCATTTGGAAATATTTTTTAGTGCAGTACGAAGTAAAGGTGGTTATAGTAATAATCCAACTTGTAGGCAGTTCGGCTCTATATTCAAAAAATTATTACCGCACGCCGATATTAAAGGCTCTGAAAGTGCTAATTGTTTGTTACTCGACGATACTGTAGATTTGAAAATATCTGATTCATTTTCATTGTGTAATCCTGAAAACAAAGAAAATTGTTCCGTTCATCACAATATTACCAATACTGAAAAGTTAGCTTCATTGCCAGAAGATAGAAATTACGTACATGATGCAGTTGTGCATGTAGCTGGATTTATTGTACGCAGTATTTTAAGAAGAACCAAGTGTTTCACATGCCCATTTATATTGACGCATCAGTCAGATTTACTGGAAACAGGAGATAACCATTCGGCGCAGGAATATCGATCCAAATTGACAGATATAAGAGACAGAGGTGGATTGATTCGCCCATCTGTTGATGTCATTGCAATCTGCAAAATTTCAGAAAAAATCTTTAAAACACATTATTCACCAGGTAAGGGTACATATAAGCAATTGATAAAAGCGGTTCAGCAAAAGATACGTTGTACAATTTTACAATTAAAACATGCATTATCCAAAGAAGTAAATGAGTCGTGCCATAGAGCACAGTTAATCAGAATAATAATTTCTAAATATTTGCAAATGAGGATCAATTATTATGAATCGCAAGCACGTCAGCCTATCAAGAGAATAAGAAGGCTCTACACCAAGTACATTTTGTTTAATAGTGAATAAATTGTACCCATTGCACTCAAATTTAGCAAAAGATTTATAGCAGTCTAATAGAATTTCGCAGAAAAAAACCGTTTCATAAACGTAATAAAAACCTTGATAAGAGCAATAATTACAGACGAATTATAAATAGAACATTTTACAGCTATTATTTTAATTTTCAAATTCGTTCTCTATTCCTAAATTCTCTATTCCTATTTTTCAACTGAGCTAGTTATCACGTTTCAAAAACAGGATTTATTTTGAGGTGGGCCGTTCATTCCTTTACGTTATTGGATTAATGAATAAAGCGAGTCATTATGTATTACATTTTAGTGTTATTATTTTACCCATATTAAGACTTACCTTCCATTTAAATGTTCGCCATTATAATTCAGCGTTAATATTTTACCCATTCCGAACTTATTACAAAACCTTACATTGATATTCCATTATAATCTCAGAGCATATATTATAATACATATATTAGTATTATTTTACGCATAGGTTAGAACTTACCTTATGTTCAGACTTAACATTAGGATTCCATTACATTTATAACTTATTAACATTTATAAATTATTTTATTTTCAATAAAATCCTAAACTTTTAACGAACTTTTCGTGTCAATTACTTTTCCTTTCACCAATCTCACGCGTTCAGAGCATCTAGCGCACAGTATATTCGAATCTTAAAGCACGGATTCGAATTACGTACCTACATCAATACAGTGTTACGGGTACACATTCGCGATAGGTACGCTACTGTCATAGAAAGAGAGGGCATGTACGGTCCCGACTCCCTCTCTCTCGCTCCGGCTCGGCTCGGTTTCACAGTGGCTATGCTTCCTCCATGTCTATATGCTCTAAGGCATCAACGCACATAGTAACCCAGGGACACCAACTTGAGAACAGAAGAAGTGATCAAAATGTGAGTATCATGGCAGCAAATAACGAGTTATTACAGGTTGAAGCTATAGGCAGCGTAAACATCCGTGTATTGACCGATCAAGGAGAAAATAAGGTTACCGCTAAGGAGGTCATGTATGCGCCAGGAGGCGCTGCAAATCTACTGTCAGTCAGCAGGATGCTCCAAAATGGTTCCTCAGTCATATTCACTCCAAATGATAGCTACATCCTGGACGATGAAGGAAATCGTCTCGCAACCATGACAGAAGAAAATGGTATATTCAAGTTAGATGCGCCAAAACATACTGCATATCTCGCCGGAACGGAGTTATCAGCCGAACTTTGGCACAGACGCCTCGGACACCTAAATTACAAGAGTATTAGGGACCTCAGTAAAGATTGTGCGACAGGGATGAAGATTGACAAACAAGAAAAAAATGAGTGTATTGCCTGCATCAAGGCCAAACACCACAGACAACCCTTCCCACACAGCGAAAGACGTACGACGGGAATCCTTCAGCTTGTGCATACGGACGTGTGCGGTCCAATGGAAACCAACTCCATCGGAGGATCAAGGTATTTTATCACACTAGTAGATGACTACAGTAGAAAGGTCTTCGTTTATTTTGCAGAAAAGAAAAGCCAGTTTAACGAAATCTTCAAGGAATTCAAAACAATGATGGAAAACCAAACTAACGAGAAGGTCAAAATCATTAGGTCAGACAACGGCAAGGAATATGTAAATAACGAGCTCAGGGACTTCCTCAAAGAATCAGGGATCACACACCAGCTCACCGTTACATATACGCCAGAACAAAACGGCGTTGCCGAAAGAATGAATAGGAGCCTTGTCGAAAGGGCCAAAAGTATGCTGTTCGGTGCAGACCTCCCAAAACCATATTGGGGCGAAGCGGTCTCAACAGCAGCTTACCTTCTGAATAGATCACCTGCGGCAGGGATCAACTACAAGACTCCTGAAGAAGTCTGGACAGGCAATAAACCTGATTTATCGCATCTCAGAGTGTTCGGATGCAAGGCATTCGCGCATGTACCTAAGGAAAAGCGACGGAAATGGGACCCAAAAGCAAAGGAATACATATTTACGGGTTACTGTGAGAATACAAAAGGCTATAGACTAATCGATCCCACAACCGAAGAAATCATAAGGAGCAGAGACACGATATTCCTGGAAAACCTCACCAGCAAAGTACCAGCAACTGAGGAACCAGCAAAGAATAGAGTCACCGAATTCGAAACCTACGATGAAATCGTACAACCAGAAGCCCCTCCGAATGATGAAGAAGAAGAGGATTCAGAGGTAGAGACCACAGAAGAAGAAGACCTCGGGGAAGAATCAGAAAAGGAGCGCTCAGAGGGTCCAGCGATACAAGAGGAAGAAGACGAAGGAGCGGAAAGCTCCGAAAACTTTGAACCCTCCGACGACGAAGCAAGTTCAGGGGATCCGGAAGCCCGAGAAGGAGACGCAGCAGAACTTCCGCGAAGATCACAGAGGATTCCGAAACCAATTATCATGGATGACTATGTCGCGTATTGGACAAAGGTTGGAAACCTAACTGATCCAGAGACTGTCGAGGAAGCACTTAACTCTCCGGACAAGGATCTCTGGATTCAAGCAATGAAAGCTGAGAAAGACTCGCTTATATTGAACGGAACCCGGACGTCAACTAATCTACCGGCAGGTAGACGAGCGCTGGGCACCAGATGGGTATACAAAACGAAGATGAATGCTTCAGGTGAAATAGAAAAACACAAGGCACGACTCGTTGTACAGGGTTGCGCCCAAATACCTGGAACCGACTACACGGAAACTTACTCGCCAGTGGTCAGATACACAACGATTAGATTTCTCTGCGCCCTAGCAGGAAAATTCAACCTACAAATGAGCCAGATGGATGTAGAAACCGCCTATCTGCACGGAGAGTTGGATGAGGAGATTTATATCAATCCACCAAAGGAGCTTGCAGTACCGAATGAGAAAGGTAAAGTGTGGCGCTTGAAGAAATCAATGTACGGCCTGAAACAAAGCGGTCGTGCATGGAGCAAGAAGTTGGACGACGCACTGAAGAAAATGGGCCTCTCAAGGTCAGAAGCTGATCCGTGTGTATATCACAAGATTCATCGAAAGAGGACCCTAATAGTGGCGGTGTACGTTGATGACCTGTTAATTCTATCCAACGACGCAAACGAGTTGTCAAGAATCAAGAAGGAACTTTCTCAAAACTTCAGGATGAAAGACCTTGGCGAAGCGAAACACCTCTTAGGAATGAGGATAACGAGGGACAGACTAAGAGGAAGAGTCTGGTTAGATCAGTCAGCATACATCGAAGGAATACTCAAGAGATATAACATGGAGGAATGCAAAGCAGTCTCGACGCCACTGGACCCAAGTCACAAGATTTCACAAGACAGTACGCCGAAGACTGAAACCGAAATTCAAGAGATGAAGAAGTTTCCCTATCGAGAAGCGGTCGGGAGCTTACTATATGCAAGTCAGGGCACAAGGCCTGATATTGCATACGCAGTGGGATCACTGAGCCGACATGTGCATAATTCAGGAAAAGCACACTGGTCGGCGGTGAAACAAGTCATGAGGTACCTAAAAGGGACGATCAACGCCAAGCTGGAGTACAACCGAGGGGGCAAGGCGAGTCTCGAAGGCTACAGCGACGCGGACTGGGCGACCGAGGATGACAACCGTCATTCCGTGACGGGCAGCGTTTTTCTGTTTCAGGGCGGCCCCGTAATCTGGCAAAGCAGGAAACAAAAGACCGTGGCGTTGTCCACAACTGAGGTGGAGTATATGGCCTTATCAGCAACGTGCCAGGAAGCACTATGGCTTCGGGCCTTAGCCAAAGAACTCCACCCAAAGCTAATCACCGGACCAACGATGGTCTATTGCGACAACAAGGGGGCCATTGACCTGACCAAGAACCGAGGATTCCATTCCCGAACAAAACACATAGATATAAGGCATCATTTTATAAGAGACCTTATAGAGTCAAAAGAGATTGAAGTAACTTACCTTCCTACAGACGAAATGAAAGCAGATGTCTTAACCAAAGGATTATTCGCTCCAAAGCTAAATAATTTCATAAGAAGTATGGGGGTTAAACTTTAGAATTGTTCGATCAAGCGGGGGTGTTAAGATAATGTCCAAACAATATAAAGTTAGACGATAAGTTAGCTGATATATGTTGGTAGGACTGTATCATGAGAATAAACTTCCTGTTCCGCCTATGGCGCCTATCCGATAACGTGTCGTAATTTACTCTCCGACTTAAATCCAAACCTCATCAGTTTTAACTGGAAACGCAGTGACTAGTCACTGATTCAAATTCAGAGAGTTATGAGTGAATTTCCATAGGACCATTTCGGGGGCGTCATTCGAATCAGTAAAAAGAACAACTATTCTCAGTACCATTTTGTAAAATCGTTTCCGTCATTACGAATTTGTCACTAATATTAGCTATACGTGAGTCACTTCCCTGGTAGAAATTTATCTAGAACTGCTAGCCTGCAATATAGGCTTGTCTAGATTTTTCTAGATTTGCTAGATTCACTAGATTGTATAGACATGCAATACAGACCTGCCTAGATTTTTCTAGATTTGCTAGATTCGCTAGGTCTTCGAGATTTGCGATACAAACCTGCCTAGATCTTTGTGGATTCGCTAGATTGACATGTCATGAAATATTATCGTGGAAAATGAATATCGCGTTACTAGTGCCACAAGGGCGTATCGCCAAAAAAAAAAAAATTCGTATTTTTGGTGGCACAATCTTTTTTACGCCATATAGAATCGTTTGAGCATATCCGCAAAAAAAAACCTTTTTTTGGCGATACGCCCTTATGGCATTAGTGACGCGATATGTTTCATTCAAATAAACATAGTCAAGTTAGTTTTGACCACGTTCACACATTACAAAACAAAATGTCATTTTGTTACATTAGAAGACGTAATCAATTGAACCAGTTTTAAATCATCAATATTAATCAATTAACAGCTGTGAGAATATGAGTAATAGTGACATAGAATCGTATTCAAAACTCATTGCTTTTCTGAGATAGCAAGCTGTTGGTTTCAAAAGTAAGAAATCCAAAGGCCCAACATCAGATGACGTTGAAAAATATCTGAATGGAGCTCCCGATCAAATTCATTTAGCAACAAAAGTACCTAAAAATCAATCTATTCGTTAATTGAAATCTTATTACTTGAAAATTTACTAGAGTTTTGATTATTTATACAATTACAGGATGCTCTAATTTTTTGAATTACGGGTGTTTGTCGAAGAGAAGGGTTGAGTAAAATGACAGTGAATGATATTCAAGATTCTAAGTCATCAGTATTTGTGGCTAAACTTCCAGTCATAAAAGCTCACATAAAACGTACCTTTACTGCGACAAACGAATTTTATCCTACTATCAAGAATGATCAAGTACTACGTCCACCTAATTGTAGATGTGATGCGACTTGGTTTGAATTACGTAAATGGAAAATGTACTCAGCAGCAATCGGTATCCATAAATAAACGTGCACCTCAAAAAAATTCGTCCCTCATTATCATCATTTTCAGAAAATACTCTGAAAACTGTACAGATGTAATCTAGCGCCATACTGGATACTTCTAGGTAGCATTGCTAGATAGCGTCTAGAAGGGACAAGTGTTACATTTCTGTCCGGGCATCTGTACAGTTTTACTAGATATGCCTGGATTGCAGTCTCGCGAATCTAGCTAGACCTAGACAGAATACGGTAAAAATTTCTACCAGGGTTGTATCCATACACAATAATCAGGCACACAGATAGAAGGTATGCAGCCTATAATAGCCCCGGAGAAATTTCACGCATTGAAATAATAGTCCGCTTTATCTTTATTGGGTACTGTTTTTATTTGTCTCGAATGTAAATTAGTAGCTTTGGTTTGATCTCCTGCTTATCGCTAAAATGTTTTGGTTTGGGGTGTATATCGTTGTATTGGATCCACTGGTTTCCAGGTCGCAAGCAAATGGCCGTATAGTGGCCAATCGTCCTCCTGTTCAAGGATGCCTCTGGACCTGTGTACTCTGCTATTCCAATTAGCTTGTACATATGGTTTCCGTCGATGTCATTGAATGATTTCGGGATTTTCGATATTTCAATGAACGGATTCTGTACCTTCGCTGTATCATCATATTTTTCAGTCAACGCATAAATCTCGAAAGTGATGATCATTCCTGCAAAAGATATAGGCCCGTATGTAGCAGTCGCCTTTCACTGAAGGTCACTTTCAGCCATAAGATTCGAGGCGCCTTTCGAAAACGCAATTCGTAATTTCGCCTAAACGACATAAGCAATTGTTATCAAACTTTAGGGAGTAACGCATTGTTTCGGCAGAATTTTTTTTTTTTAATTAAGTAACTACTTCAAAATTCTCCAATTCATCACCTGATAAGTAAGAAAAAAAATTCAAATTTGGAAAAGTGTAATACCGATTCACTTTCTGCCAAAAATCTGTCGTTTTCCGAAGTTTCATGCAAATCAATTACATCATTTTGGAGAAATTACGAATCGCGTTTGGGACAGCACAAAAGCGACTTGAAAGTGACGGTCAGCTCGCCAGACAATTTCTCACAAAATAAATTTTGTCCTATGATCTATCTCAAAGGTTTACATTCACCAGTGGCTCTAGGAAATAACACATATGGATAATTTCTTGCAACGCATGCATGAGAAGTGCTACTTCTCATGCCTGCAGAGAGTGGCCTAAGTGGCGCTTTACAGCCAGGGATACAATAACAATGCTGCGTATGCAGAAATCAGCCTGACTTCACTTCTCGCACTAGTGCTTTCTTCTCACACGCACTTCTCACACTCCTCTCGCGCGCTCCTCTCGGCAGGCACGAGAAGCAGCACTGCTTATGCATTGGTTACAAAATAGTACTTTTCGGTCCTAAGCCGTAAAGTCCGACTTTAGGGCCGTGGAGCGAACACTATTTTTTGGTACCCGTGTCCGTAAAGTGGTACTTTACGGACTAGTTTGGGTCCCTAAGATCAAACTTTACGGACTCAGAACAGTCCCTAAAGCACGTACTTTACGGACACGTGTACCAAAAAGTATTATATGATACACATGCGAGAGAGCAACCATCCGAAGGTTGTGAAGTTGGTCGCACTCGCCTTACTCGTACCACGAGCAGCACTCGCCTTCGGCTCCTGTTGCTGTGTTACTCGTAAGGCTCGTGCGACCGACTTTACAGCCTGCGTATAACGATCACTTTCTCGCACTTGTATCACAAAGTACTATTATTTGACACTTAATATTTATCAATTAAATTCGATGTTTTATATCGATATATTGGCTGGTATGCATAAAACGAATTACATGCTGATGCTTCAAGTAGGGGAGCTGGGGGCTAGTTGTAACAGGGGTAAGTAGTAACAGCTCAGTTACTCGGTAGATTGCGAATATTTTCATGGGGTTACACACCAAACGCAATACTTTTACGGGGGGCTATTACGTAAGTACAGTAAGTGCCATGCAGGACGTTGCAGCGAGCGATCGTGAGTGGGCGTGCCATTTTGGCAAGGTAACGGAAAAAAATGTGCCTTGTAAACTTTGATTTTAGGTGTATTAATTGATTTTTTTTCCAAATATCTTTGATTCTACATTTAGTCAATATATTAAGCTTTCACGTGATATCTTTATTTTGTTGATAATTACTTTGGTTTTTGTTTAATCAATAAAAATGTCCTAAATCATGCGATGGGGCAAGTTGTAACGAAATCGCGGGGCATGTTGTAACGCGTGTTATACAGCCTGCAACTTGCGATTTGCGTCGAGTGGCTAGACTTTCTGCCTCAAGTGTTAATATGCTGATTACTTTACGAAATCTTGAGAAAAATTGAAATTGAAAAAAAAAAAAAATTACACGAAATCTCAAAAAAAAAAAAAAATTTAAATTAAAAGAAGAATATTTTTAAAAAATGAAAAAAAAGATAAATAAAAAAAAATAATTGAAGAAAAAATAATAAAAAAACAAAAGAAAAATAATAATGAAAGAAGGAAACTCAAAATACTTTCAATTGAAGTGTTTTTTTTAGTGCTACTACTTGCCCCACGCCAGTTACAACTTGCCCCAAGTACGAGGCAAATTGTAACAGGCGACTTGTTTTGGAAATATGTCTATTGTGCTGAAGTCAGCCAACTTTTGATTAATCTATTCTTGCATATGATGAATGAATAGCTACGTTTTCCATAAAATCAGTCATAATCAAGAAATGTTGAGAATATCTCAAAATATGAGTATTTTACCAAAAATTGTTACAACTAGCCCCCAGCTCCCCTACTTACTCCAAATTCGAAGCAGGAACTTTACTGTCGGAGTACATACAATGCTTTCGTAGCATCTACTCCTATGTACTTGATAGATACTCTTATGTTCTTAGTAGATACTTCGTACATAGGGGTTAATACTATTTTTTGAAGCATCTACTCATAGATTGTAGTACATGCTTTTGTTTTGGATCCGACGTAGCATTTACTACGATTTTAGCGAAGTTGCTGTTGGGGCAACTTCTTTCACCAGTCATCGTTCCCAACTCGATAAAAATGGCAGCATACATCAACGTGCGAATAAAAAATTATCGTGATAGGCGAGATCATGACGAATACATATACCGGAAATTATTTCAGTAAGGTTTTTCAGTAAATCAAAACTATCCCGACCAGTACCCGATTAGTACCTGATCAGAAATCTTGATAGAAAATAGCCTGACCAGCACACGACTAGCGCCCCACTTCTGATCGGGCTAAGTGGAGCTATTTCTACACGGGCTATAGCGACCGGCGGTATGAATAGCAATAACTCTAAAAAATCAAGAATCGGTAGCCATAGTAGATACTCCATCATGTAGCATTTACTACGCGAGTTAAGGGGACCAGTACAGCTTGAATTTTCGAAATAATCGGGTCTTCGTTTTCTGCAGTTTCTGTTACCTCAATGTGTTCTGCATCTGTGAAAAAATTGACTTCAACGAAATCGTCAAGGATTCGAAGTTACCGCCAAAAGTTCGTCATTTGGCTATCGCGATCTGGCGCAAGTGGCGCTGGCGCTTGATTTCGATATTGATCACATGTTGTATGATCGCCATTACTTTTCCGATACTTTTCAAGGTTGCGTGAGCGTTTCCTCGATTTCCAGTGTTTCGGATTTGAAAAAAATAAATAAAACCAGTACTTTTCAGTACTAAAAAATTATAAATTCACCTAATATCTACAGCGTGTAATCGTTGTACGGGTGTTGTGACTTGTGTTATAACTATAACTACTTGTGCTATAACTATAACCTCAAAGTAAGTATTCAATCAAAATAGTAATATCTACACTAAGCTTCTGCCAAACTGTGTGTGCGGTCGAAGTTTTTTTGCTTTTTGTTCACAGATTTTTGAATAAAACATAAAGGAAATATATAAAATATATTCATTATATTCAATATGAAAAGAAGAGAGAGGAGCTCTGGTGTTGGCACAAAAGGATGCATTGGCCGGTCAAAAAAGAGGGCAAAACTATTTGCGCAGAAACAAACAACGCCTGATGAACAGAGTACTCATGTTTTAAATGCTTCGGATAGAAAAATCAGTGGCGACTACGAGGCCAGCAATTCTGCTGGCTATAGGCTGTTTCACGTTGAAACACTATTTCGTGCTCTGCGGGAGCATTTATCTTGCAAGACATGTGGTGGGTCGATAGTTATGACCGAAGTTGGCTTGCGAGGACTGGGTGGGACATACGGTATCTCTTGTGAAAATTGCGTCGAGCTAAAAACCTTCAAGAATAGTCCTATGATTGATAATACACGAAGCGCGTATGAAATCAATAGGCGATCCATACTAGCGATGCGTTGTATTGGGCAAGGCTTGGACAGTTTGGCAAGGTTTTGCGGAGTCATGGACTTGCCACCACCTGTAAAACGGCCAACATACAATGTAATTGTGAGACATCTAGTGGAAGCTTCGTCACAAGTTGCCAAAAGAGTCTTCCAACAAGCTGTCGAAGAAGAAATAGAAACTTCAGCGACACCTGAAGCTCGAGCCATCACTGTAAAGTGCGATGGGACATGGCAGAAACGAGGCTTCAGATCACTCAACGGTGTTTGTACCGTCATTGGCAGCGAAACAGGCAAGGTGGTAGACGTCGAGGTGCTTTCATCCCACTGCAATGCATGCATACGATGGAAAGGAAAGCAGACTGGTGAAGAATGGCAGACTTGGTACGAGCAGCATAAGCCACACTGCCAGGCTAATCACACTGGCTGTGCTGGGGCGATGGAGGTACGTGGTATGGTCAGGATATTCCAGCGCTCCGAAGAAAACCATAATGCGAAGTATGTCAACTACATTGGGGATGGCGATACCAAAAGTTACGCCGCCGTAGTGAAAGCAGAGCCTTACGGACCCGACGTAAAGATCAACAAGGTTGAATGCTGCGGACACGTTCAGAAGAGATTCGGAACCCAAATGCGCAAGCTGAAAGTGAAACTGCGGGGGCAAAAACTTTCTGATGGCAGACTCTTGGCCGGAAAGGGTAGGTTGACCGACGTGATCATAGATCAAATGCAGTCATATTACGGCAACGCTATCCGTAACAATGCAGGCTCCGTTGAAGATATGAGCAAGGCGATATGGGCAATCTGGCACCATAAGTGTTCAACAGATGACAAGCCTCAGCATCATTTGTGCCCAAGTGGGGAAAATTCTTGGTGCCAATATAATAAGGCGGTCGCAAAAGGTACAGTGGCGGAATATAAACACAAGAGTTCGCTACCAGAGGCTGTAATGAAGAAGATCAAGCCTGTTTTCCACAACTTGACGTCTCCAGAACTACTTACGCGCTGCATCGGAGGTAAGACTCAAAATGCAAACGAGTCCCTCAACAACGTCATCTGGAAATTCTGTCCGAAGAGGACTTACACTGGACACAATCTGGTGCGCATAGCAGCTAACATGGGAGCTGTAACTTTTTCCGAAGGAGCCACAGGACTTTTGAAGATCATGACTGCGCTCAAAGTCAATCCGGGAACCAACGCAAAGGCTCACTCTATTCAGGCAGATAAGTCACGCCTCGAGCAAGCTGAGCAACAAGCAGCTAGAAGTTCCCGTGAGACACGGATCGCCATGAGAAGGCTGCGGCTTGCGGACAATGAGTCTGCGGAGGATGCCGCAGGGCCTTCATATGCTGCTGGAGCTTTTTAAAGTAGTAAGTAAGAGAAAGAAGCTTGCATGGAACACAAAAATATATAGAAAAAAAAAGTTCTGAGAAAACAGTTTGCAGAAAGGAAAAAAAAATTAAATTTCCGAAAAAAAAAAAAATTATTCTTGAAAAATGAAAATAAAAAAAGAAAAAAAAAATTCACTCAACTTTGGTATAACAAACTTTTTGATGTATGAGTCTCCGGAGGAGTATATAATTATTTAACAATTTTTCTGCAAAATCTTCAAACTCGTTTATCTCAGAACTATGTTTTTGGAGCTGTGTCGTAAGGTTTTAGGAGCACCGTTGCTCCGATTGGGGTCTTTGACGGCTCATTTTGTTCGGGCGACAAATCCTCATGATATGAACGAGGGAATTTTTGAATGTGTCTATTTTGGCCAAGTTATTTGCAAATTAGTGGCTCAAATTTTGGAAATTTTAGATAAATGACTGTAAGTTTTCACATGTGTTTTTCTTTTCAGATCCCCGCGTTCATAAGATGTGGAACTCCTGTCTGAAGAAGTTGAGACGTCGAAACACTGGATTGGATCAACGGTGTGCCTGAAACCTTACGACACAGTTTTTTGCAGAAATATTCTTTTTGATGTAAAATAAACTTTGGTTGACAAATAAAGTGATTCTGGAGTACTTGAAATATCTTAAACCAAGCTGTACTGGTCCCCTTAACTATATGCTACACACCTACTCTCTAAATCTGAATCAGCGAAAACTACTGACAATCAGCGAATAGTCACTGGTTTACAGCTAGAAGTATGCGGCTGAATATGAGGCTGAAACTGGCGGCCAGAGCTAGCGGCCACTCCGAGCGCGCGGTTGAGAACCGCTGCAGCTCTTACGCCTAACCGTCGGTCGACCGATGTACGCGTAAATGTGCACTAAATCTGTTTCTAAGAATTGTTGCAAAAGAATTTCGATTTGGAATTTGGTATAAGTATTCAGTAGTAGTACCGGAACTGAAAAAAAAAAAAAATCCCGGGGGACGTACTTTGTTTATTCATTAAAAATTGTTAATTGATAATTATTGATTCACAGCGGTACTGATGCTTCTCTAAAAACTTGTTGCGAGCGAATTTCGAGTTGAAATTTGGTATACGTACTCAGTAGTTGTACCGGAACTTGGAAAAAAATAGAAATCTCGGGGGACGTACTTTGTTTATTTATTAAAAATTGTTAATCGTTGTGAATCGAGCTAGCGGCCGCTCAATTAACCTGTAGACCACTCTAAAAACTTGTTGCAGGCGAATAACGAGTTAAAATTTGGTATACGTTCTCAGTAGTTGTACCAGAACTTGGAAAAAAATAGAAATCTCGGGGGACGTACTTTGTTTATTTATTAAAAATTGTTAATTGATAATTATTGATTCACAGCGGTACTGATGCTTCTCTAAAAACTTGTTGCAAGCGAATTTCGAGTTAAAATTTGGTATACGTACTCAGTAGTTGTACCAGAACTTGGAAAAAAATAGAAATCTCGGGGGACGTAATTTGTTTATTTATTAAAAATTGTTAATTGATAATTATTTATTCACAGCGGTACTGATGCTTCTCTAAAAACTTGTTGCAAGCGAATTTCGAGTTGAAATTTGGTATACGTACTCAGTAGTTGTACCGGAACTTGGAAAAAAATAGAAATCCCGGGGGACGTACTTTGTTTATTTATTAAAAATTGTTAATCGTTGTAAATGGAGCTAGCGGCCGCTCAATTAACCTGTAGACCACTCTGAAAACTTGTTGCAAGCGAATATTGAGTTAAAATTTGGTATACGTACTCAGTAGTTGTACCAGAACTTGGAAAAAAATAGAAATCCCGGGGGACGTACTTTGTTTATTTATTAAAAATTGTTAATCGTTGTGAATGGAGCTAGCGGCCGCTCAATTAACCTGTAGACCACTCTAAAAACTTGTTGCAAGCGAATATTGAGTTAAAATTTGGTATACGTACTCAGTAGTTGTACCAGAACTTGAAAAAAAATAGAAATCTCGGGGGACGTAATTTGTTTATTCATTAAAAATGGTTAATCGTTGTGAATGGAGCTAGCGGCCGCTCAATTAACCTGTAGACCACTCTAAAAACTTGTTGCAAGCGAATATCGAGTTAAAATTTGGTATACGTACTCAGTAGTTGTACCAGAACTTGAAAAAAAATAGAAATCTCGGAGGACGTAATTTGTCTATTTATTAAAAATTGTTAATTGATAATTATTGATTCACAGCGGTACTGATGCTTCTCTAAAAACTTGTTGCAAGCGAATTTCGAGTTGAAATTTGGTATACGTACTCAGTAGTTGTACCAGAACTTGGAAAAAAATAGAAATCTCGGGGGACGTACTTTGTTTATTTATTAAAAATTGTTAATTGATAATTATTGATTCACAGCGGTACTGATGCTTCTCTAAAAACTTGTTGCAAGCGAATAACGAGTTAAAATTTGGTATACGTACTCAGTAGTTGTACCCGAACTTGGAAATAATTTGATATCCCGGGGGATGAGCGTTGAAAAATTATTCAAAATTGGAAACGCCCGAAGTAAGTAAGGAAAAGTCATCGCATGTGATTATCAACGCAACATTCAAGCTACTTATACAATGACTCGAAAAGTTAAAAGAAATGCGTGTCACTTGGGAATGGGGCTTTGGGAATTTACAACAAGAACAACAATAACACGCCATCTACAAAGAAGCAGCTACCGCGCGTGTGAAGTGTCCCGCGCCAAAGACATTATACTATCTCTCATGCACAGACCTTGTTCTAAGAGAGCTCTACTCTCTGAAACCGCCGCTGAAAAGCTGTACAAGCTTCACTACTCCTTGGCATCGTTCTCTTACGCTCATTCTGCAACTGACTTCAGGACTTCTCGCTTCGCAAATATCCGTCCCTATTATTTTTTAGGAACATTCTCCACTTTACGAAAGGTACGTAGTTATGCATGTGTATTAGGGTGGTCGTTAAAAAAACAAGTTATTTCGGATGGCTTTTAATCGGTTTTAAATGTGAAAAAAATAATTCTACAATTTTTCCAGCTTTTCATTTTGACTCCCTATGGACCCTATAGGCCTCTTGGATAACATACAGACACGCTACTAGTGTGCGTGAGAGCTGTGTACATATACGACCGACAGCGCCGCCTAACGTGGACGTCTGACAAAACTTGGACGTCAATGTTATGCATGTATACGCCACACAAGCTCAGTTTACTTTGTCTGTATGTTATCCAAGAGGCCTATTTTCACATGAACATTTTTTAAATCGAAAAAGTCCTAATTTGAGTTGGGTCTAGTTCAAATCAGCGAGATCGCATCGGATACGTTTTACTATCATATATTACACACAGCTCGAGTGAACAAATTGGAATTATTAATTTACATATTTTAATACATCGATTAATCAATTATTTATTTAATTTTTCTCCCCCATCTTCCGTGTACTGTGGAAATACGTTATTTTCGAATGTATAGAAGAAAAAGTGTGTGGGTAGCAAATTTTATTCCAGTGTTCGATAATTAGGTTCAAACTTTTGATAATTTGTATTTTTAGAGAAACAATTTGAGGAAAGTACTGTATGATTGTATTTATTCAAAGTATAAAAATAAAATCGGTCAAACAGAACTAAAATCGTTTCATAATCGTATCTTGAAAGTCAGACGTTGATTGACTAAGAGTGACACGTGACTATTCAAGCTTGGTGCTAAGAAGCCTATAATTGAAATAAATAATATCAATTTGAGTATGTACAACATAATACACGTTGATTGAATCTCTGGCGATGGTTTTAATATTTTTTAGCGAGAATCAAAACAAGAAATTAAAAAAAAAAAAAATTGAAAACATAATTAATTGATCGATATATTAAAATATGTAAAATAATAATTTCAATTTTTTCACTCGAGCTGTGTGTAATATACAATAATAAAACATATCGGATGCAATCTCGCTGATTTAAATCAGACCCAACTCAAATTAGGATTTTTTCGAATTATAAAAAGTTCATGTGAAAATAGGGTCCATAGGGAGTCAAAATAAAGATCGGAGAAAATTATAGAATTATTTTTTTTAAATTTAGAACCGATTGAAGGCCATCCAAGATAACTTTTTTTTCAATGACCACCCTAATGTATATATTTTCGATACCCCTGAAGTGAATACAGAACTTGTGGCGGGTAAATACGAGACATCTCGTGAGTCGCACTTCGTGAAATACGAGCCTTACAAACAGCATAATAGTACCTATAATAGCTCGTTTTTTTTTTTTTTGTGTCTTATTATTATAGAAAGTATTCGGGTTATCGGTATTGTAACGGCACTCTTGCTAGCCAGGGGAAAATAAGATGTTGAAGACTAGAGAAAAAGGGAGTCCAAAAATAGCCCAAACGTGATTAACCTTAAAATGTTCGAATTTTGAAAACTCTAAATCATTTGATGGGCGCCACGCACTCTATAGTGCCAACTAAAACTTGAATTAAACAGATATCGTCGGTAATAGTGCAATACCGCGTAACTAACATCTGCAATACCGCGTAAGTACAAATAAAAAAAATGGGATTCGGTGTGCATTCGATGTAAAAATAAAAAATACATCGAATGCACACCAAATCTCATATATTTTTTTTTTTTCACTTACGCGGTATTGCAGATGTTAGTTACGCGGTATTGCACTATCGCCCACGATATGTTAGAATTCAAGTTATCATTTTTATTTATTAATCAAAATTCTCTAATATTTTTCGAAACTCAACCTGACTCAGCTCAGTCGAGAGGGGAACGTAGGGGCGATGAGAAATACACACACATTGGACCTCAACAGGCCAATTTATTTGCCGTGTTTTTATATCTCATAGTGTGTATTGAGATGTAAAAGTTCACCAAGTATCAGACCTCTGAGCCTTACCGTTTAGGAGATACGCGTTGATTAGTCTTTCAACTTTGAGCACATTGACTTTTGCATTAGAATTTTCATCCTATCTCTATCGCAAAAAAGCGAATTCGATGATACATATTTTTCATATAAAAATGTCTGATCTTTCCGAAAATGGAATTCGTTTCAAGGTAGATTCTCAAAAACCGCAAAAAAAAATCGTTTTTTCTCCAAAAAACCCGTTTTTTCAACGTTCCCCCAATTTTTTTTTCAACTTGGATATTTTTATCTGAAAGCTAGCAGTTTTTAACTTGAGGAACTGAAATTTGTTTTTGGTGCTTGCAATGGGATCAGGCGGGAGTTGCATTTATGTTTGTTAAATTAAGTATAAAATGTATTTTTTTATTTCTTCAGCCAAGAATCCTCAATTTAATGAACATAAATGCAATTCCTGCCTGATCCCATTTCGAGCACTCAAAAAAAATTTCAGTTCCTTCAGTTAAAAACTGCAAACTTCTAGATAAAAATATCAAATTTAAAAAAAAATTGGGAAACGTTGAAAAAACACGTTTTTTTTTTCGAGAAAACCAATTTTTTTTTACGGTCTTTGATATTCTACCTTGAAACGAATTTCATATTCGGAAAGATCAGACATTTTTACATAAAAAACATGTATCATCGAATTTACTTTTTTGCCACAGAGATAGGATAAAAATTCTAATGTAAAAGTCAATGTGCTCAAAGTTGAAATACTAATCAACGCGTATCTCCTAAGCGGTAAGGCTCAGAGGTCTGATACTTGGTGAACTTTTACATCTCAATACACACTATGAGATATCAAAATTGCAGAGATATTGAAATTTTGACCCCGTATCGTTTACAGATAATTGGTGGACCTGCCCATATATGAGTTATTTCTTTATTGCCCTTATGAATTGTACAATGACAAACAAACATTTTGTAGATACACGAACCAGCCAGAAGATTCATTTACGAATATTACCCGTCGACTTTTGGGTAAGTTATCCAATTAAATGATTTATGATGAACGATTCTGAATCATGATCTGGTTCTTTTCTTTCAAATATGATTTTTTTTTTAAATTATGGGAGAGCCGGGTGAAACGGGGATATGCTGATTTCAGCTAATAACGATACTCAATCTATCCAGTGAATTCACACGCTAATCGTTTTAGATGGAAAACTGTTAATTTGTAGCCAAAGGGTAACGAAACAGTCAGTATAGACTCGTTCGCTAGGAGCCATGCTAGGATTAGCGCGTACCGTGTGTGTTAAGGATGTATCGGACGTACAATCGGCATCAAAACAATAAGACAGACAAAAACCAAATTTCATAATTTTGGATGACATTAATGCGAAAAATGATCGAATAATATCGAGGAGCGGATATTCCCACAACCTCAGAAAATGAAAAAACTTTCAATTTAGTGACCGAATTTCGAAAATACCAACAATCATGAAAAGTTGTAAAAACATTTTACAAGTATGTGCTGAAAATGGTGAAAATTGTTCTTTTTTGATCCGATTTCAAAATTTCAGGGTTTGTTATACTCAGTGATAAAATCTCTATGAACTCACTGAAACTTTTTTTGCATAAAACACTCATATTTGAGTAAGAATTCAGTTGTTCACAATTCGAATGCATTCTGAGATTCATATGATACATATACTGTTACATTTTTGACTTCGATATGAGTGTTTTATGCAAAAAAAATTTCAGTGAGTTCGTAGAGATTTTATCACTGAGTATAACCAACCCTGAAATTTTGAAATCGGATCAAAAATGAACAATTTTCACCATTTTCAGCACATACTTGTAAAATGTTTTTACAACTTTTCATAATTGTTGGTATTTTCGAAATTCGGTCACTAAATTGAGATTTTTTTTATTTTCTGAGGTTGTGGGAATATCCGCTCCTCGATATTTTCCGATCATTTTTCGCATTAATATCATCCAAAATTATGAAATTTGGTTTTTGTCTGTCTTATTGTTTTGATGCCGATTGTACGTCCGATACATCCTTAAGTAACGGTGATTGATGACGATAGTAATGATTGTAACTGCAATAATCGCATTAATCATTATCATTGGCGTTTCGGTACCTTTTTTTCTATTCTTACCATTATATAACCGTTATTTGAATATTAATTTTTTCATTTACATCTGAAATCCGGTTGCCATATTGATTTCTGCCCATGATCCCCGTTTTACCCACACATTCGGGCAAAACGGCGATCCGCGCACCACCCAGTAAAAGTATTTTTTTTTTGCTCAACGGTTGGAAATTAAAAAACTTTGCTATAACAGTAGCTGGAAAAATGTCCACTGATGACGAATATGAGTGAATGATTTCCCTTAGATCATAATAAATGAGTTATACTGTTTCTTCAACTAACATCCCCGTTTTACTCGAACTTCCCGTACAGTATGGCCGTAGCAAAATTAGATTTGGTCGAGATTCTAAAGTATTGCACTATGAAAATTAATTTGTTTTACAAATGTACTGAATGATGTACAGTATTGCATGAAAATATCATGCCACTGATTTCCGAAAACTCACTTTTTTATTACTAACACTAATACTTACTAATGGGAGTATATTTGTTCAAAACAGGGAGAGTGGGTTTAAAGGACCCCGCACAAATCTTATGGAAATTGGATCCCGGTCAAATTGTCCAAAATTGTAGTATGTTGTGCTTCAGGTCATCCTGATCAAAAGTCATCATGGTCACAAATTTGACCGGGATCCAATTTCCATAAGATTTGTGCGGGGTCCTTTAGTAATGAATGGTCAAAGGCAATGAACACTGCTCCGGAATATGTTGATAACAATATCTTTATTAACCGATACACTACCTTCAACATTATACGTTTTATATCACAATGTGTTATAGTCATTCGTGCTTTTTCTCAGGTTTTGGAGCATACAGATTCCGTATATTTATAAATCACATTTTCCCGTACCTCCCTTGAAGTATCGTACTGGCTTGCTTGCTTGCTTGCTGTATTCGACGGATAAGACTAGAAGCAGTTTCGACGACCGTCTCCAACTGCTAACATTGCTATTGCAATCGCTAGTTAGTTAACTCTCGCTATACCCGTATTCAAATATCGGAGTATTTTTTCTGATCAAAATAACACATAACACAAACTGACTATACTTAATCCTAAATATATGTACTAATATCACGTAACACAAACTAACTTACTCAGCTTAATCTAAAACACCACGACAAAAACTAACTTACTCAACTTAATCTAAAACACATTGACATCGCATAACATATAACTTACATACTAGAAATGAAATTACGCATACATGATATCATATCAAGGTAAATGCAATGTTTATTACCCCGGAACAAATAGCTGCAATATTAACACAGATATCTCCCGATGTGAACCTCGCCGAATTGCAGAATACCCAATTGAATCCGTCTTACAAAACTGCAGATAGCATATGGCGACAGATTTGTTCAAATTTTTTGTCAACTGAATGCGAGCGGACGTTAAAGAAACACTCCCGCAAAGTGTATGATACGTTTCGCAACCATTTCAGGGAAGTCGAAGAACATTTTTTCCGCATTCGAACCACGAAAACTATTAAGAATTCGTACCCCATTGCGATACCGGACAACGTTTTTCCACCAAGCGTTCATTCGCCAAAGCGCGATCCGATATCCCGAGATGCACAAGATCACCACGATTTTGTACAAGGTGATTTCGAAAATAATAACGTGGGATATAACATATCAGTTTTAGAGACTGGCGGTGCGCGATCCCTTGCAATCCCCGAAAACAATCTTGTAACGAACGTTGATTTGCCGAAACGTGTCGATTTTGCACATGACGATATCGAAAATAACAATGTGGAATCATACGTAACGGAATTAGACACTGGCGATTCATGCGCCTTTGCAATCCGCGAAAACAATATATCGCCGAACATTGATTCGCCAAAGCGTGTCCAGATGTCCCCAGAGGTACTAAATCGTGATGATTTTGAACGCGACAATTTTGAGCCTGACCAGCCTGACTATTATGAACCCGATGATTCTGAATCCAAGTATTCTGAATCCGACGATTTTGAATCCGATGATTTTGAATCCGATGATTTTGAATCCGATGATTTTGAAGCTGAGGATATCACACTTAGTGATTTAAAAAATAATAACGGGGGATCTGCAGTGGAATCTGAGACTGGCGATTTATGTGTCCTTGCAACCCACGAAACCAATGTATCTCCAAATGTTAGTTATCATGAAGGAATTTGGGTAAAAAAAGAAACGAGTTGTACCTCTGGGCAAGTAATGCTGGACAAGTTTCCTATATATGATGGGGACATGACACTCCCTAGTCAATTTTGGGAACGTTGGGTGATAATGGGGAAAAGATATTTGAAGAGAGGTTGGAGTGACGATTTCAATAAGCTTTTCAAAGTACAATATTCTCATTGCGTATTGATAGTCAAATGGAATAAACTTAATACCCGAAAGCCACCATACTTTTATGCTGTTGCCGTGTGCAAAAATTCTACATGTACTGGTTTCAGATTCGAAGCCCAAACTCCTATCATTCCATTCAATGACGTAGTCGTACAGATATATCGGGCTAAGGAGATTTGTCATGATAGTGGCGAAATCCACAGGCGATTCATAAAGGGCGATGATAGAGTGAATATGAAAAAGGATCTGGAGGGTCAAACACCGAGCTCTTTGAAATACAAATTGTTAGGTGCCGTTGCTGAAGATGTATTAGCCGCGGGTAATCGAAACGACGCCCCTAGTTCGATGCTCTTACACAAAATGTCTAGTGAACACCATACTAAAGACGACTTGGACACAGACCCGACTGAATTTAAAAAAAAATTGATCGAATCGACGAAAGAATCCTGGCCCGGAAAAATTTGTAGCGGCTACATACAGGGGTTCAGCTTTCTGCCCTTTTATATTCTGCTATACACGCAAATACAACTGTCGTATCTACTGTCGTTGCCCAAACCAGTGTGTTGTAATTTAGATGCCACGGGTAGTATTATTGCGCGTCCCTCCGATTCAACGAAGCCAGTGTACTATTACGCACTAATCGTACCGGGAAGCGAAGAGTATGCTCCGTTGCCGATAGCGGAATTTATATCCAACGCGCATAATGTTCCGTATATTACACTCTTTTTATCATCGATAAATTACACGTTGAAGCAAATGAGTAGTCGCCGTGTAGTTATTGCAAAAATCGAGACTGACTTTAGTTTAACGCTTATTCAATCGATATTGAAAGCGTTTAATGATCTCTCTCTGGCACAATACTTGAAATTCATATACTCTACAGTCATTGATGGATCTGCCGTGCTTCCTAACATGACCCACGTACACGTATGCTCCACACATCTGCTACGCACAGTCATGCGGAAATCGAAGACACTGTTTCGTGACCCTGAGAAACGCAGCCTTTGTGCTGCTTTGATAGCGAAACTCATTCACTGCAGTGATATGATGAGTGCCAAAGCTGTGTTTGGATTAGGTGTTGCGGTATTCGGGTATAAGAACAAGTGCGATAACTTCGACAGTATCGTTCGGGAAATTCGGAATACGGAGGAGGTTTTAAACAACAATGATCTGATTGACTTTGACGCGACACAGGATTTGAGTATGAAATCTTCGTCAGAGGAGCTTGGCACAGCACATTTACTGCGCCAAGGCTCTCCATTCTACGAATTTTTTAGTTCAGTTCGTGATAGTACTGTACCGAAATTCGGCGATTCAGCAGCTGAGGCCAATAAGTATTATTCAACTGAATTCCTTGCATACTTATCGGACCATATACTGCCTTTTTTTCCGTTATGGTCTGCCCTTATCTTAAAAGACTTCGGGCTGTTTCGCGAAAGCAACGCCAGTGTTGAAAACTGGTTTAAGATTGTAAAAACCGACGTATTCGAGAAAAAACTCAATGTTACCGCACCGCGTTTCATTCAGAAAATGGAATCATATCTCCACCCCCGGCTCCGCGAACGAAAATACTCATTGAAAACTGAGAGGCAAACGGGTAAACACAAAAACCCAGAGCTTGAGGTGGAGTTATGGGTTAAGAAGCGGAAGTCTGAAACCTACTTCAAATGCGCGGAATATGTCAAACAGCTAAAAGCCCGTTTAGCTGCAGAATCAGAGATCATTGAAAAATCCATAGAGTCTAAAATAGCTCTTATGCGGACGGTGACGTCATGGTGAACACTGTGACTAACGGAATCTCGTCTGGTCTCCGAAATGACTCCGATGATGACGCGTACAGAATAAGAGTGCTACCCAAGGTTCGAACTCCGTCTCTCGAATTCCCCGAAATTACGAACACTTGTCACATAAATTCTCGTATCGATCTACCTTTGTTATCTCATGAGTCTTCAACCATCAATGACTTCGATGGAAAAACATTATTTTCATCGTCGTTGGGTTATCCGGTGAAATTTCCGCGCAATCCGGATAACATCAGTGCCGCTGGTATTCTTTTCGAAGAAAAATCATTGCGCACTTTATTGCCACGCGAGTGGTTAGACGACAATATTATTAACGGGTTTTGTGTACTGGCGCAAGATCATGCTAACTAAACAGCATAAAAGTATTGGCATTCGAGTCATTTTTTACTGAAAAAATTTTGAAAGGGTCTTTAAGCATTGGTTATCAACGTTGGGCCCAAATGACAGATATATGGTCGTACGATGTCTGGGTTTGGCCAGTACATTTGACGAAGAATCACTGGACATTGCTCGTTATTGTATTCCCACATAATATACTTCTATATATCGATTCGATGCACGGCATGCCACCGTCTCGTCTAATAAATGGCTTTTGCAATTTCGTCGAATCAGATCGTGAAGCTCGTACAAGAAAACTTACGCGATGGGGAAATTGGTGCGTTTATGTACCTTCCGATGTTCCCGCGCAGTACGAAAAATTCGCGGTACCCGATTCCGGTGGAAATTGTGGTGTACACTTGTGCTCGTGGGTTTACACTATCTGCGCGAGTTCATTTGACTCTTTTTCCGAAAAAGACATGAATGCCGCGAGAAGAGGAATAGCACGCTGGTTGCTAAAATCTAGGAAAGAGCCTGAACGATTGAAACACTACAAAATGCGCGAGGCAATATTAGACATTCCGGTTACCGCGTCAGCCGAAAGGTACGGAAAACCAAAAATCATGACTAGCTACAATCCACCGCTTGGATTCGACACAACGTTGTCCTATTGCGCTAGCTTGAAAATTTTACTTATTACAGATGATTGAGTATAGATTGTTCCGGGGTAAATAATGTGCATATACCAATATTTATCCATTTGAATATGTAGGGGGTAAGTGCTTGTTAAATCAGTTAATTTCTTTTCGTAGTTTGTTGTTTTTATACTGTTTATTCTTCTTGCTTGTACCTTACAGAATTTTTTCGTGTGTGTTGTTCGACGCCATATTGCTCTCTCTCTGGTCGTCTCACGTGACCACGAGTCTAACTCTAGAGCGTTCCTAAACGCATCGTTACAAGCTCCGTCTAACTACTGCTTTTCTGGACAAGCCGCCCACCTTGAAAGCCTTTTTTCTTTCAACTATTTAATATGTTGTACTTGAAGGCATGAATAAGTAAGTATAATAGTACGTGTCTTAGTTATAATGCTTAAACGAATGTAATTGAAATAATTTAATTTGTTTTGGCGTTTGTCTTTGGCTTTAGACCCTTTTAAGAGTCCATAGGTAATGCACATAGTCCCTTTACTGGTCGTTTGAGTATACCGGTACTCGTACGCACAGTTGCTACACGCACTATGTTGTCGTCTCCAGGATGTACTTCTACTACCCTACCTAGGGCCCAGTGAAGCGGGGGTTGATTTTCTTCTTTTAATAGAACCATCGTGTCTTTCTTGAGATTTTCACCTCCCGTTAACCATTTACTTCTGGTTTGCAGCTGGTGCAGGTACTCTTTCTGCCAACGCTGCCAGAAGTGTTGACGAACCTTTTGCAAGTGTTGCCACCGAGATAAATGATTGTCAGGTACATCAAGATAGTTTGCTTGCACAGGCTCTAGTTGTGAGTCTCCGATTAGGAAATGGGAAGGGGTTATTGCTATTAAGTCGGTTGGGTCAGAGGAAATTGGAATGAGTGGTCGGGAATTCAATATGGCTTCAATTTCTGTTAGTAGAGTGTAATACTCCTCGAATGTGAATATCAATTTTTGAGTGACTGTGTAAAGATGCCTCTTCGTCGCCTTCACTGCGGCCTCCCAAAGGCCTCCGAAATGGGGTGCTCGGGGTGGTATAAAGGTCCACGTGATTCTTTGGGCTGCAAGTGTCGTAGCTATTTCTTCGTTATGTGATCGGACGAACTCGTAAATCTCTCGCAATTCCCGCTCTGCTCCCACGAAGTTGGTTCCGTTGTCTGAATAAAGGTGCGTACAGACACCTCGTCTGGCTATAAAACGTCTGAGGGCCGCTAAAAATGTCTCTGTCGTTAGGTCACTGACCAATTCTAAATGCACTGCTTTCGTGCTAAAGCAAGTGAAGACCGCGATATATGCTTTTGTGACGGGTATCCTCCCTCGACGTTTGCTTTCTCGCACTTGCAGAGGTCCTGCGTAGTCGACTCCACTGGTTGCAAACGGTCGTGTGAATCCACTCACTCTGTCTTTTGGCAGATCTGCCATCATTATTTCTGGTTGCCTAGGTTTGAACCGAAAACACTTAATGCAATTGTATGTGACCTTGCGTGCCTCGTTCCGCCCTGACAATGGCCAAAATCTGTGACGAATAGAGCTAAGTAGCTGACCTGGTCCACAATGATGTAAACGTTCGTGTTCCTGCTGCATTATTTGATTTGTTATCCTGTGTCTTGACGGTAACACGATAGGGTGTTTCTGATCCACCGATATCTCTGCTCGTCGGAGTCTCCCGCCTACACGGATTAAGCCGCACTCGTCCAGGTAAGGACTCAACATTTTCAGTCTGCTTTCTTTTCCCACTGCTTTGTTCTTCTTCAGTCTTCTTACTTCGAGGTCGAAGGTTTGCTCTTGGGTCATCCTGACGATTGAGATTTCTCCTTTTTCCAACTCTTCTACCGTCAGAGTGCTGCCTGACTTCTTTCCTCCGCATTTTCCTATGAATTTGTGACAATATGCTAGGACTCGTTTTAGTTTCCCGTACGAGGAGTGTTTTTGTAGAAGGTCTGGTAGCATCGTCGTCACGGCCATAGCTACTGTCGTTTTTCGTTCTGGTATCTCTTCTTCATAACCCTTTTGCTGCTTGGGCCATTCTTCTTTAGTTCCGAGCCACTCCGGACCTTCCCACCACAGTTTGTGTTTGCTTAAAGCTTCTGCTGTTGTTCCTCTTGATAATACATCTGCTGGGTTATCAGTAGTCGGTACATGATTCCAGACTGCATGCTCTGTGATATCCTGAATTTTTGCTACTCTGTTAGCTACGTAAGTCTTCAACTGATTGGGGGGTGTTCCTATCCATGCCAGTACGATCGTCGAATCGCTCCACAGATAAGCTCCCGATACCCTATCACCCAGGGCTTCCGTTACCGTCTTCATTAATACTGACAGTAGCAACGCGGCATTTAGCTCCAGTCTTGGTACCGTAATTGTTTTCAATGGTGCTACTCTTGTTTTGGAGCATACAAGGCGCACAGTTGTCTCTCCTTTTTGGTTAGTGCTCACAGCGTAAATACACGCCCCATACGCCTTCTCTGACGCATCTCCAAACCCGTGTAACTCGACGTGGGAAGAGTCGTTGTCTGGATTGAAATTCCTGGGGATCCTTAATTTATTGATTTCAGTCAAGGATCCATAATAGTGCCCCCACGCCGTGTGTATCGTTTGAGGTACGCTTTCATCCCAGTTGACTTGTAATTGCCATAACTGCTGCATGATAATCTTGGCGCTGATTAAGACTGGCCCGATGAGCCCTAAGGGATCAAAGACCTCGGCTATCTGAGCTAGGATGTTGCGCTTCGTCACCTTGCGATTTGTCGCAAGCGTAACCTTGTACTGAAGTACGTCTGCTGTTGCGTCCCACAATAAGCCCAGCGTTTTCATCGCTTCTTGTTTATCAAGTACTAATAAATTGTCCGTTTTGGCTCCGTCTTCTATTTGTGCTAGGATGGTCGGATGATTTGCGCGCCACTTTCGTAGTTTGAACTTCCCTCGCCCCATCAGCTGTGACAATTGTTTCTGCTTCTCTATCGTTTCTTCCAAGGTCTGTGCTCCGGTCAGTACATCGTCCATGTAGAAATCCTTCTTCAGCGCTGGTGCTGCCAGTGGGAAATCCTCGCCGTCTTCGATGGCTAATTGTTTCAAGCACCGAATCGCTAGGAAGGGTGCGCATGACGTGCCATACGTGACTGTGTTTAGGGTGTAGATTTTTACAGGTTCTTGTGGGTCCTTTCTCCACAGTATGCGCTGCAAATTCCTGTCTGACTCCTGTACATTGATTTGTCGGAACATCATCGCTATATCTCCCGTCAGTACGTACTGATGACTTCGAAATCGTATTATGATGTTAAACAGTTCTTCCTGCAGATTCGGTCCAGCCATTAACTTGTCGTTTAGTGTTCTGCCTGATGTGGTAGGAGCTGAGGCATCAAACACCACTCTGACCTTAGTTGTAAGACTGTCGCTGCGAATCACCGGTTGATGAGGTAAGTAACATACTCGCTTCTCACCTTCTGTTCCTGTTTCTATTTCGGACATGTGCCCCAATGCCTCGTAGTCATCCAAAAATTTGTGATATTCTTGTTTCAGTTCTGGATTTTTTCTTAGACGTCGCTCCAGGGAATATAATCTTCGTAGGGCTCCCTCATAAGAATCGCCTAATTCAACGTCTGCTCTTTGCGGTAGGCTGACTGCAAACCGTCCTTCATCGTCACGCTTCTTCGTTTTGTCGTAATGCTCCTCACACCTGATCTCTTCTTGGGAAAAATGCTGCCTTTCTTGAATTTCTTCATTTTTCCAGTATTTTTCTAGCTTCTGGTCTACTGCCATTGTTGAAATGAAATGGCACAGTGTTGGTGCCTTGTGAGTCTGTTTGTTAACTAACTCACCTCCTAGAATCCATCCTAGTTGTGTTTTTTGTAGTATTGGCTGCGACTTTGCTAACAGGATCTGGCCTACGCATAGTAGTTTCCAGAACAGCCCTGCGCCTATGAGTAGGTCAATTGTGCCTGGAGTGTCAAACTCTGAGTCCGCCAGGACAATGTCATTGGGTATGTCCAGTTGCTTTGTATTGATTTTAACCTGTGGTATTTTCTGTGTAATTGTTGGTAGCACCAAGCAGGTCAACGTCGCTGCAAATTTGTTACACATTGACTGTATCGTTGCCTGCGTTGACCGCGTTATGCTTGTTCTACTCTGATTTACACCGCTAATGGGTAAGTTTATGTTATCACATTTAAGGTTCAACCGCTGGACGAGCTCGGTTGTTATTAGATTGGATTGTGATCCTGGATCTAGTAGCGCTCTGCATTTTTGGAGCCTTCCTTCTGTGTCGAAAACATAAACCTGGGCTGTCGACAAGATTACTTGTGGCATATTTTGGTGTGAGCAATGAGTTACGACTGAAGATGTACCCTGATAAGTCTGGTTCGCCTGTTGTCCCTTCGTCGGAGCTCTGCCAGCTTCAGATTGTTGTCCTTGTGTCGAGGGCCCAGGCTCCGCCTTCGTCACAGCAGGTACATAACTGTCTGAATGCAGCAGGCTGTTGTGATTCCTTTTACATTTCTTACAATTTGATGCCTTGCATTGTCCACGGAAATGTCCTCTTTTGAGGCAATTCAGACACAGTTGCCTGTTTTTTGCTTCTTCGTATCGAGATTCTACCGGCAACTTCAGAAATTCTTCACAATTGTATATGGGATGCGAAGCTCCGCAGTATCTGCATCCTTGTTCTACGGTTGCTGCAAGGGTGACTGACTTTCCTGCCTTCTTGAAGGGTGCTGACTTGTTGTTGTCTTGTTTCGGCTTTTCTTTCTCAACCATTTCCAGAGTGAGACATCGGTTGGTCAGGTACTCCAGTAGCTCATCCACTTGCGGCATTCTGTCTGCCTCAAGGGCTCCCACTTGCGACTCCCATTCTCGACGGGTATCAAAATCTAGTTTGCTCGTTGCTAAGTAGATTAATATTGTGCTCCATTATTCGACTGGTTGCTGTAGGGCTTCTAGCGCACGCAAGTGTGTGCGTACATGATCGATGAAGGTTCTGAGCGTCGTGTGACTCTCCTTGGTAACTGAGGGAAATGCAAGCAATTCTTTCATGTGTGTATTGATAATTAGTCGTTTGTTCTCATAGCGTTTGCTCAGCAAATCCCACCCAACCTGATAATTTTCAGCTGACGTAGTCAATGAATGTATTGTTTGCAAGGCGTCGTCCTTTAAGGCACTACGAAGGTACTGGAATTTCTGAATTGGAGTTAGGCTTTCATTTGCATGGATCAATGACGTGAATGAATCCTTAAAGAGTAGCCACTGGTTGTAATCCCCATTGAACGTCGGTAAGTTCAACGTCGGCAATTTTATGTTGATTAAATTAGTACTTGCGTTACCCGTCTGAGGCGTTACCTGTCGTCCTGGAGTAGTCGAGTTGACTGCAGGAGTAGGTTGTGGTAATTTTTGTTTTGCTCTTTCTATAATGTCGTAATATCCATCTTCGAATTGTGCTCGATCTTCCGCAAACTGTTGCGTCAGCTGCTCCACGGCTTCCATGTCCTGTACTCCTTCGCTGTCGATTGTGCTGGCGAGTGACACCGCTTCGATTTTTGCTTGTATTTCGTCGAATGCTACTATTTGCTCCTCAGCTCTCCTCAGCCTAGACGGCAGCTGCGCTATATTTCTGTCATTACATGTCTCGACGAAGGTTGTGAAGCGTGTAATGTGGGCTTTTATCACCCCACGTTTGAAATTCAGTGATGACAAATCTTCCATTTTTTTTTTTTTTTTTTGGAAAGGGGTTGTATTTTCAGAGGGATTCGGGATTGATTGAGACTCACTAACCTGTACTGTATCTTCTAGGTGCGTCTACCGGTTTCTCTTCTTGCGTCGTCCTTGTCTTCCCTCTGTCGGCTGCGTCGAGTTTTTGGTGCTGAGGCTATGATTCTCACTTATTAAACGATTGTTTCACGTTTCTCAAACGGTTGTTTCACGTTTATCACTTTCGCTCGAGTTTCGTTACCGGCATCTACTCGCCGCCCGTGGCGTGCTTTTTTTGCTTGTCTTTACCGGCTTTATTTTTAGAGCGATCCGGCTCGAAGGACCATTTTGTAGGGGGTAAGTGCTTGTTAAATCAGTTAATTTCTTTTCGTAGTTTGTTGTTTTTATACTGTTTATTCTTCTTGCTTGTACCTTACAGAATTTTTTCGTGTGTGTTGTTCGACGCCATATTGCTCTCTCTCTGGTCGTCTCACGTGACCACGAGTCTAACTCTAGAGCGTTCCTAAACGCATCGTTACAAGCTCCGTCTAACTACTGCTTTTCTGGACAGAATACATGAGCAAATGTTTCTTCTGCATGCAAATCCGTTGATTGATATAAGCATGAGTATGTGATTGTGCGTATATCTATATAATATATATAGTTTCATATTTTATTATTTGGTTTGGTACTTTGCTAATGTAATCACGTGAGTGGGTCGTGTTGATAATGCGATATTCATGTTCCATTCATTTAGATGTACGCACCTACTGTAAATAATACAAAAGTTACTACAATTTTGAAAACTACACTTTTATAACCGCATTGTACTTTGTTTAGTCACCTGATGCCTTTTACTACTAAATACACAAACTATAATAGCATGTGCAATGAACGATAGTTTTCTTAAAGCTAGCAAAAACTTCATTATGTCAATATTAAACCTTTTGTTCATACACACGATTTTGTTGTATATTAAAACGCCTCCATATATAATACAACTTTTAGTCATGTCATTTTTCACCACCCTCTACCCTTATTTTTGCCTGATTCCAAATGATATGTAGGTATAGTACAGGTAATATGGTACTTGGACCACAAGTAATCCACTCTTTTCACACGTAAAACCGCGCTGGCTGATGATGAGATGTTTTAACTCGACTTTCTCTTTCTATTTATGCAATGTAAAACTGGATTCTGACTGGGCCATTTTTGAGCGCAGGAACATTTTTCATCTTTGACCTCTTTACTGATGTAAAGAGGAAGAGAATTGTTCTTGCCCACAAAAATGCCACAGTCAGTACCCAACTGTAAGCTTTAAGCAGGGTATTGGCTAGAGCATTTCTACGCGCTTGAACGTTTTTCTTCTTCTTCCACCCTTACGTGAGTAAGGAGGAAGAGATACGTTCGCGCGCACAAATGGCCTAGATGGTACCCAGCTCAACGAGGCTTGCTTCGTATCCCTGCTGAATTAACGTTACCTTCATATCTGACTAATTCTCTTAAGAAAAGGCTCTTCAAACACTGCAGCGGTAACCGATGCGAATCGGGAGTAAAACCGGATATCATTGGAGTTCTGGTTGATATTGATCTTCGGAGAATAAATGAGGGGGTAATTCCGAAAAGGGTATAAGTGACAACATTTTAATATCACTGGAAAAGTACTATTTTCGTGATCGTAAAAGCATTTAACAAATTGAAACAGTAAAGAAGAGAATTGCCACTTATACCGTTTTTGCACTGACCCGCTCAGATGTTTGCTTCAAATACGATCATCAGAAAATTATGTATTAGGGTGGTTCATTTCGAAGTTGTATTTTTTTTTTATCTCCCGCCTGAAAACTTGGTGCCCAATTCGGCAAAAAAATTCTCATGAAATCGCAGAGCATGAAAAAAAATATTTAGAGGTCGCTACCGAGGAATGAAAAAAACAACAATCATTTTCGATTTAACATTCATGATTGAGTCATAAGCGACACAAAAAAATTTTTTTTTTTTAAACAACAATTTTTTTTAATAAAAATGAAAGAATACCATGCTCATTTCAAAAAAACTCACTGCTGGTAGCGACGTCTAAATATTTTTTTTCATGCTCTGCGATTTAGGGAGAATTTTTTTTCCGAATTTGGCACCGAGTTATCAGGTGGGAGACGAAAAAAAATCTAAGTTTAAAATGAACCACCCTAGTATGTATGTATGTAGACCTGATAAGATGAACGCAGATCAGCTCACGAACATTCGACAGCTCATTCGACATGTCCTCGCAGATTCCTTCTTTCCGTCCTGACTTGACTAGCATGCTATACGCTGCAGCCACGCTCGAAGCAGCAAGCAGGTTTGATGGCTTCCGTTGGATGTTTTGATTATCCTGATATACCTGTACATTACACAGATTTCTTCGTTATCATTTAAAATGTTACAAGGAATTAGGAAGCAGTTTGTAATCGGCATTTAGTTTTCATAATTGGGGGATTATTACTTACGAAATCAATCTTACGATGCACATTGAAAGATTCCTCTGGCGTTGATGAACATGTATGTACCAAACAATAGGTATAGCCTCAGTGAACAATTCAATTTTGGTATTTGCAGTACTTTTCTAGAACTTGCAATGTAAAAGTAGTGTGAATTCACCATATTCCCAGAGCATGGACTTACGCCGTATGAGAAAGATACCTAGTTTTTTATAAGATGATAATATATATTCCCAGGTACAGGATACTGGAACAAATGAATAAAGAAAGAACACATTATGTTATCAAAGATTCTATAGTGAATTATCATTGGTCACAATATATCCCAAATCTATAGTATACGCGGATAGTAAGAGAAAACTTGCAAGACGTACACGTACTACTTTATTCGCCAAAACAAGTTTCTAACAAATCTACAATATTATGATCTAGAGAAGATTATGAAGTGTCACGAAGATGGGACAATCGAGGGACAAATATCAACCCGTCCTACCTTTTGACACGTGTCTGAATTATACGAATTTGAAAATAAACATGGAAGAAAGTATCATAGCACACGTGCTGGTGGGTGACAAAAAAGTTTGTCGACCTCCGTACCCACTATACGGGTGTTGCAGAAATGGCGACGAATATTTCACAGGGTGCATTTGGATTAAAAATGGGATCGAAATTTCCTCAGCCGACTTTTTTTCGAAGGCATATCTTTTCCGTTATAATTATTTCAATTTCAGCTAATGACGCGCGACTTATGAACGGCCGTTTGTCGGTGTGATCACCGCTCGATTGTGTGCGCGTCTCTCACCCAATTGTCAACACGAAAAAAAGTGCACACAACCGAGCGGTAAGCACACCGACGCGCGGCCGTCCGTAAGCCGCGTGTCATTGACTGAAATTGAGAAAATTATAACGGAAAAGATATGCCTTTGAGAAAAAATCGGCTGGGAAAATTTCAATCCCATTTTTAATCACGATTTACCCTGTGAAATATTCGTCGCGATTTCTGCAACACCGGTGGGAAGTCTGTTCAATTCTAATATACACCCTCTAGACAAAAGACTCCTTGTAAATATGGACCGTATCACAAACTTATTATTCCAAGAGCAGTGAATTTTGAAATTGTAACGCAGGTCGAGACCAATTCCTAACAAGCGTGCTTTACCCGAGTGAAGGCGCCCGACGAAAAGTGACTGTATATGAAGATTAGAACATATTAGCAGATAGTTGTTTCAAATTCCAACCACCCATAGTATCAACTACTGGAAAAAATCAATCGTGCAATATATTGCAGAAACTGTAAAGGAAAGTTACCGTGAAATGAATATTTATTGAGAATCTCATGACTTCTGCGAGTCCAAGTGCGAGTAGTGTTCATACTCGAGTATCGTTATCTGGAAAATGTCGTATAATAAGTAAAATGTTCTACATACCTTAAGTAATATACTCCATTTTGTGAAATTCTAATATCACTATCGTACAGAAAGTTATTCATACTCGAATGTCGGTGAAAAAGTATGTAGCGCGTAGGAGCGAGTAGCTTCGTAAACACTTGGATGTACCTCGAACGTTACAGCGTTACTGCTGAAACTACAATCATGAGCAATATCTTCGTTTTTCCCATTCAAGGATTACGGGAAAGCGGTGTTGTTATCATCAACTCAGTACAACACATAACATGAACGAGCCGATTCTCAATTTATCTCATATGTGTACTACGCCGCTGTATCGTGACAATGGAAAGTACGTTCGAGGGTCACTACTGAGTACGTGTCTGAATTTTCAACCCTGAACTCGCATGCAACAACTTTTGCCAGTGGCCTACAGGTTAATTGAGCGGCCGCTAGCTCCATTTACAACGATTAACAATTTTTAATAAATGAACAAAGTACGTCCCCCGGGATTTCTATTTTTTTCCAAGTTCCGGTACAACTACTGAGTACGTATACCAAATTTCAACTCGAAATTCGCTTGCAACAAGTTTTTAGAGAAGCATCAGTACCGCTGTGAATCAATAATTATCAATTAACAATTTTTAATAAATAAACAAATTACTTCCCCCGAGATTTCTATTTTTTTCCAAGTTCTGGTACAACTACTGAGTACGTATACCAAATTTTAACTTGAAATTCGCTTGCAACAAGTTTTTAGAGAAGCATCAGTACCGCTGTGAATCAATAATTATCAATTAACAATTTTTGATAAATAAACAAATTACGTCCTCCGAGATTTCTATTTTTTTTCAAGTTCTGGTACAACTACTGAGTACGTATACCAAATTTTAACTCGATATTCGCTTGCAACAAGTTTTTAGAGTGGTCTACAGGTTAATTGAGCGGCCGCTAGCTCCATTCACAACGATTAACAATTTTTAATAAATAAACAAATTACGTCCCCCGAGATTTCTATTTTTTTCCAAGTTCTGGTACAACTACTGAGTACGTATACCAAATTTTAACTCGAAATTCGCTCGCAACAAGTTTTTAGAGAAGCATCAGTACCGCTGTGAATCAATAATTATCAATTAACAATTTTTAATAAATAAACAAATTACGTCCCCTGAGATTTCTATTTTTTTTCAAGTTCTGGTACAACTACTGAGTACGTATACCAAATTTTAACTCGTTATTCGCTTGCAACAAGTTTTTAGAGTGGTCTACAGGTTAATTGAGCGGCCGCTAGCTCCATTCACAACGATTAACAATTTTTAATAAATAAACAAAGTACGTCCCCCGAGATTTCTATTTTTTTCCAAGTTCTGGTACAACTACTGAGTACGTATACCAAATTTTAACTCGAAATTCGCTTGCAACAAGTTTTTAGAGAAGCATCAGTACCGCTGTGAATCAATAATTATCAATTAACAATTTTTAATAAATAAACAAATTACGTCCTCCGAGATTTCTATTTTTTTTCAAGTTCTGGTACAACTACTGAGTACGTTTACCAAATTTTAACTCGTTATTCGCTTGCAACAAGTTTTTAGAGTGGTCTACAGGTTAATTGAGCGGCCGCTAGCTCCATTCACAACGATTAACAATTTTTAATAAATAAACAAATTACGTCCCCCGAGATTTCTATTTTTTTTCAAGTTCTGGTACAACTACTGAGTACGTATACCAAATTTTAACTCGAAATTCGCTTGCAACAAGTTTTTAGAGAAGCATCAGTACCGCTGTGAATCAATAATTATCAATTAACAATTTTTAATAAATAAACAAAGTACGTCCCCCGAGATTTCTATTTTTTTCCAAGTTCTGGTACAACTACTGAGAACGTATACCAAATTTTAACTCGTTATTCGCCTGCAACAAGTTTTTAGAGTGGTGTACAGGTTAATTGAGCGGCCGCTAGCTCCATTCACAACGATTAACAATTTTTAATAAATAAACAAAGTACGTCCCCCGAGATTTTCATTTTTTTCCAAGTTCCGGTACAACTACTGAGTACGTATACCAAATTTCAACTCGAAATTCGCTCGCAACAAGTTTTTAGAGAAGCATCAGTACCGCTGTGAATCAATAATTATCAATTAACAATTTTTAATGAATAAACAAAGTACGTCCCCCGGGATTTCTCATTTTTTTTCAGTTCCGGTACTACTACTGAATACGTATACCAAATTCCAAATTCCAAATCGAAATTCTTTCGCAACAATTCTTAGAAACAGATTTAGTGCACATTTACGCGTACATCGGTCGACCGACGGTTAGGCGTAAGAGCTGCAGCGGTTCTTAACCGCGCGCTCGGAGTGGCCGCTAGCTCTGGCCGCCAGTTTCAGCCTCATGTTTCCGCTGATTCAGATTTAGAGAGTAGTAGTAACCCCAAATGCTTGGTAGTAGATGCTATTACTTGAAGCAATTAGCATGTACTTCGTTTTATGCATACCAGCCTATTTCTTCATTCACTCAGCAGCTTCAAATCTCCAAGCTCCAATCTCATTCGCAACAGACTTTTACATTCACAAAATAATCCAACAACCCTAGTAGAAATGAAATCGAGGCGTTGGCTAGGGCCTAGCTAGTTTGGCTAGATTGATGCCAGGCGCTCGCCAGTATAATATCGAGGCAATGTCTATCGCCTAGCTAGATGGACTAGAGATCGGATAAAACAAGGCAGCTATGAAAAATCTGACATCTTTGAATCGCAGGCTATGATATTACAAAAATTTTAATTAGCCTTATCCGGAAAAGACGAATAAACTTCTGAAAGCAATACATTAACTAGTGTTATTCTGGGCATGTGATAATCAGAAAGAAAAAAGTCCGATGCGGCACCTCTAAATCTTTGAGGAGAGGGATCATTCTTCACGGAGGTCATTTTGTCATGTCAAAGTATAGCTTTAGGTAGTTTTAGATGTGTGTATAAAATACACAACTACTAGTGTACACAAACGTTGGTATGCGCAATGTTGACGCATCAGTTGTACATGGTGCGATTTCTAGTTTTGCCTCGATATCGCTAGCCAGGGCCTTGCTGGAATTCGAGGCGGCCCTCGATTATTTCTACTAGGGAATCTATATATGGAACTATTTAAACTATTATTGATGGATATACAATTTTACAAATTATTTATGTGTCAATTATTGACGTAAAAATCCCTCGTGGTATACGCATGTACAGAGTGAATTCCTAACGTCCGAATGGTCCGAGTCGTGTTGGGTGGCCGCGACTCGGAATTGGCAATTGTTTTAGTGACTACACCAAATCGAGGACTCGGTAACCACTAAAACAATTGCCTACTTCGCACGCGGCCGCGGCCTTAACACGACATCGATCATTCGGACGATAGGAATTTACCCTGTATAGACGTATTTTAGCATAAAATTTATCCCAAAAAATACTTTTCGATTTTTTTTCGTGGACCTTAGGTTATTTGAACAAAATTTTAAGTTCTCGTTACTACAAAAAATATGTGTCATGACATTATCCCCAATGGCTCAGATTTCGATTTTGGTCTACTTTGACACTATAAAATACGTACTCAAATATTTCAAAAATTTTACGACAATGGCTGTCCAAAAATTCATTCACGACTCAAGTTGGTATGAAACAAACCGTTATGAGGATATGCCCGTAAGCATTCAAGGGATTGATTGGTGTAGAGAAAACTTGCCAATTTCAACTAAATATAACACCCAGAAAAAAAGTTTCTTGTTTCATACCGGGAATCACCGACTTGACATGAGTCGGGATGAATCAAGTCGGGAGTCGACACAATTCAAGCCATCAACGACCTGATTTAAGCCATCAGCGACTTGATTTGTGTCGACTCCCGACTTGATTCATCCCGACTCATGTCAAGTCGGTGATTCCCGGTATGAATTATGAAACTTTTTTTCTGGGTGTAGGGTTCAAACGATTTATCAGTAGGTACTTTATGTATGAACAACTCTGGACCCGTTAGAATGGTCGGGTTTTGAGAATAAAAATTTGATATGAATACCTCCTATATACAGGGCTAGTCTTCCCCGGCATCAAATGAGGGAGGGGCTTATCATTGCAGCCCCGCCTTTTCCATTAATACTTGTTATTATCGTCGTACCGAAAAACCCCACACGGAGAGAAATTTATAGTAAGCGCTCTCATACTGTATCAGAATTTTGTGATATCGCGCACTTTTGAGGTCTCGTACTATAAGTATGGTAACCGTTCCCATAACTGAGGCAAGGGTGACCATACTTATAGTACGAGACCTCAAAAATGCGCGATATCACAAAATTCTGATACAGTATGAAAGCGCTTACTATAAATTTCTCTCCGTGCACTTTTATTTTCACGTACCGTCAACACTACCAGAAACCTCACTCTGTTATCATAAAAGTTGGGTTTCTCGATACGACGATAACAAGTATGAATAGAAAGGGGCGGAGCTTCTGCGATGATAAGCGCCTCCCTCATTCGATACCACGGATGACTCGCCCTGTATAGTAGGTATATTTTGAACTCACCAGTCCTGAGTGTAGCGACGGCATATCGATGTGAGCAATGTGGGCACACGCGATTTGTTCTGGTAAAGACATGTTTCGAAATCACATCTGAAAAATTTGCTTCATCTCTTAATACGTCTGTACTAATAGAACTTGTTGGCCAATTGTATTGTTCTGTGCATCCTTTCGGACAGTGGAGACTCTGAACAAAACTAGGCTCATTTCTGAAGAGAGTGGCTGCTAATGTACCTATGGTTGTGGCGCAATCTATTTCTCGTATTTGATTTTTTTCAGGCACTACCTCAAAGTAGTGTAATAAAATTTCTGCACGTTGCTTATACGTGACCATTCGTACGTTTTTTTCAAAAGTGTCCATCACAATATTGGAAAATTTACTTTGCTGTCGATGACTATTTATGTATTCTCTGACGTGATCGTGATCGTAAACTCCAGCTAAGATAATTTGAAATATGGTATCGAATGGGCAGGTATTTTTCAATGACAGTTCAGCTCCTGATGTTTTCACAAATTCGTGAAGTCCGTCACAGTGCCCATTTTTTAACATGGGCAGGTTGGCTTTGTAGGAATTCGTCGTTAGAAGTATGTCACGAATTTTTTGTGTACTATCGCCTAAATATATTGCTTTACGCTTCTTTTTTTGTGAGCTCTTAAAATCTTTTACGGTCCGGCCATTGTGGTTTTCGAAATCGTTATGCGCAATCTTTTCGGTCACTCGATCTGAATTATGGCAGCGCCGACAAAGTCGCCTCTGACCGTAACCTTCATCGTCATCTAAGGGTATGGAGCATCCTGGTATTGCGTGTACTTTATCATGGCATACTAAGCAGACATGTGCACCTTGCGGCTTGTCCCCTCTTCTACACGCTTCGCATGATATATCCTGGGCATTGGTAAAAAATCATGATTTTTTATTATCTTAAATTCACACTCTACTGAGGCACTTGAACTTGGACGTGTATTGTTTGAATTAAATTTGTTGTTGAACAAATTTGACCACATTGGTATATGTTTCACTTCCTTTATTAATTTTTCTGCGAATTTTACATGATAATGCGCATTATCGTGCTCACCGGGTTCATTCAAAATCAAAATTTCATCAACTTCTCGTTTAATGTCTTTAACCCAGTCATCCCATACAGTAGAGGCATTAGTTAAATCATCATCAACGTCAATTTTCATATCGCTTTTAACGTCATCGGATTTGTTGTCATTTTCAGTGTGCAGTTCTTCAAAGTCTGTGTGTTCCGTTATGAGCTTTTGTAATCTCTGCTTTTCTTTTTCGCAAATCGTCAATGCTGATGTGCCTTCTAATCGGCCATCTTTCGCAGAAAGAGATATTATTAAAAGGGCTTTTATCAACTCTTCTGCCATATGTTTCTCGCGGCATAAAATGAGCTGCTCTATGGACGCTAAATAAAAGGTCTTGATCGACGGATTACGATCTTTTAAAAAGTTAGCCCATATTTTGATCAACATCAATACTAATCAAAACATCGGGTACTTGAAGTGTTTCGAAGGCATTACAATACTCTTCAATTGTTCTGTACCCTGTATAGGTCCACACACAAGCAGTTAGAAGAGCTCTTGCAAAATCACAAATCTGTAAATAAAATCCAACCCGCTAGTAGATGAGTGTATGTCGAATTAATATATTTTACGGTAATTTATTTCGAGAGCATATTTTTTTTCACTTCCGTAAGTTCTTATTTTAGGGCCAAGTGGAAAAAAAGTGGTGTCACAGGTTGGAATCTGTGATCCGATTACAACCCTGGTGCATGTCAACTGTTTATTTCCCATTCGAATAACATTGAAGTGAGAAATTATCATCGATTGAAGCAAAAACTCAATTGGAAAGATTTCAAAACGAAAATTATCGTGGCTATTTTGTTCAGAATAGAAGTGTATCGGGCTCGGCCAATGGCGTGGCGCGCGGTTTTTCATACATTACATACATAAAAAAAATATTTAGAAAAATCGTTCCATCAATTTCAAAATTTCGTCATCTTCAGAATTAAATAAGAAATGCGATCATATTTTTTTTAGAATTAAAAAATGGCCTTGATTTGCGAAAAGAAACGATAAACATTTTGATTGCTCATAAAAACAACAGAACTATATTTTTCGAAAAGTTGAAAATTTTTATCGAAAAGTGTCTTTCATCACCTTTGAAACGCGTTTTAGAACATCTCGCTACGGTAAAGGGGACCCGAGATATTAATTCCCGAAGCCGCCCGCGCGCTACTTTTACAGTAAAATGCGATAATTCATAACTAGCGTAACAAGAAATTTCTTGCAGCAACGAAAAAATGTGGGTCCAGTTTTTTACGTGGATTTCACAGAAAAAAGTTTCAAACGATTCAAAAAATACGAGGTCATTTCTCGGCCGATTTAAGGTGGAATTGCCCAAATATGTAACTCACAAATAGATCTACATGAAAGTTTAAAAAAAATCGCGAATGCTACTTTGAATGTTTACTGTAAAAGTGAAAAACAATCTTTCCAATGAAAAATGTGAAGTGCAGTGGAAAGGGAATGCTGCATTTCGACTCGGAATTTACGTGGAGGCCCTGTTGTGTTTGTAAACAAAGCAGACCTCGTGGCGATCGCCGCATCTTTGTAACAAAATATATTATGCGCTCAGCAATTTGAATCAATAATATAGAATAGCAAGACCTGTCATTGTTCCCTCGGTGGCAGAACGGCTCAGGTAATGGCTTTTGAAGTGGAAGGCATGGGTTAGCTTCAATTCATTGGCAATGTGTGATGCAATCTTGGATGTCCACTCATTTCGTTTCAAAATCGTCTGGTATCTTATTCTTTTCTTTCCTGTCTTCGTCTTTCCGGTGTAAATGGCTTCTGTAATTAGCTCGTCAAATTCAGATTTTGGCATAGAAATCACACATGTGTCTGGAGTGTCTATACTCGTATCAGGTAGTAGTACAGATTCACTGGTAGTATTGATGGAATCGTTTTTTTCAAGAGAACTTTCGTCAACTTTATTCCCAAGGAGTAGATCTTTCAATTGATGTCGATTCCCAGCAACATATGAATGGATCGTCGTTGGTTTTAAAATTCCGTCCAACTCTTGTGAAATGATTATCCACACATCGTTGCTAGAAGTCTGTATGGAATTGTCTCGTCGAAGTATATTTTCTTTGTGATTTAAAACGGTCTCAATCAATTTCTTCGATTCTATCGTGCCTGGTTTACCAGGCCCACGTGTAGAAGTCATTTCGTAATGATTTTTTGTGACATAATCCGTTATAATAGGCACAAAACGTTCACCCGCGACGAATCGACTAACGACTCCAAGAATCGACGAACAACGCTTCCAGCGGACGTGGGACGCCTCTTGGCGATTATGTACTCGCGCGCAGCGAGCGAAAAGAATTTCGATACAAGTTAGTCTAGTCGCGAAGTGAGTTCCCTGAGAAAAATAGTTCTAATTCTATTAAAGATATAAGCGATAGCTCATTCGATTCGGAATGCGATCCTGGAAAAGGCGTATTTTTTTTTCATCCCGAAACAAAAATTTTAATTGTTATCAACAAAAAACAAAAAAAAAAAAGACGTCTCCGGTTTTTGACTATAACTAAAAAACTTTGAGAGATAACGAAAATTGAAGAAAAGCATCTTAAAGAGGAGGAAATTTCCAATAAAAAAGTCCGGACTCCCGGAACTCTATCTCCATTATTTATAATTTTAATTTGACGCTGAAAATAGGGTTCCGCACGGCCGTTTCAGCACTGACGCGTCGCCGCTGAACAGAGAGTACGATAGAATTTTTTTTTTTTTTTACTATTAAATATTAATTTAAAATTTTTTCAAAATTATGCTATCATCAGAACACTCCAAAGAATCTAGCCCCGCATAGAAAAAAATTTAAACTTCATTCTTCTAAAAGCTATACAATTGTTAATTAACTCATTTCTTTCGGACTTCTGTTTACATAAATGGTGATATAAAAGTTTAAATAATTGGCCTATAAATTCTTTACTTCTGGAGCCCTTCTTATATGTATATAAGTTTCAGGTAAATATCTCAACACAGATCAGAGTTACAGAGGAAAACGTCGTCGTCAAATCGGCGTGCCACCCGAGTTAAAAAAAATCATTCGGTTCTCTTTTCGCGCCGCGGCACTGCGGGCCACGTGAGATGATCGAAAAATGAATCCTGCGGCAAAATACCTGTCAGGATGCTGCAAATTTCAGGCAAAGTTTCAGGTAAATATCTCAACACAGATCAGAGTTACAGAGGAAAACGTCGTTGTCAAATCGGCGTGCCACCCGAGTTAAAAAAAATCATTCGGTTCTCTTTTCGCGCCGCGGCACTGCGGGCCACGTGAGATGATCGAAAAATGAATCCTGCGGCAAAATACCTGTCAGGATGCTGCAAATTTCAGGCAAAGTTTCAGGTGAATATCTCAGCCCGAATCAAAGTTACAGAGGAAAACGCCCTCGTCAAGTCGGCGCACCACTCAGGGTATAAAAAATATTGATGAAATCTTTTTACTCCAAATTGCATTTTTTTTTCACAAATTTGAATCTGGTGGATCCCTCACGCGGCAACGGAGCGGAAAATTATGGACCTATTATAAATTTGCTCATAATCCCTTGTATACGTATCCCTTGTATACGTTACTCCGACTTGGTTGCGCTAATTTTTTGTTTCACAGAGCAAAATTTCGTCTTTTCGAGTCAAAAGTTTTTTTTTCGGAATTTGCATATGGCAGGTCAGTCCCGGCAAAAAAGCGGCAAATCATGGACCCATTCTTGATTTGATATTAATATCCCTTGTACGTTACTCATACTTTGTTGCGCTAATTTTTTGCTTTACTCAGCAAAATTCCGTCTTTTTGAGTCAAAAGTTTTTTTTTTCGGAATTTGGATATAGCAGGTCAGTTCCGGCAAAAAAGCGGCAAATTATGGAGCAGTCGTGGATTTCGTACAAATATCTTATGTGTGTCAATCAGACGTGTGCGCGCTAACTTTCTGCTCGAATTAGCGCAACCTTCGTTTTTTCCCAAATCGCTTCGAACGGCAAATTTTTGGTTTCCACGGCAATTTTGCGGCAAATCTGCGGCGAATTACGCAATTGTCCAGATTTCGATTGTACAACATGGCGACGCTAAGTTAATGTACGTAGTGTATGCATGAATGAGTTTAGGTGGAAGGTGTTTTAAGATTAGTGGGGGTATTCTGTCTAGCCCTGATGAGGATTTGTTCGGTAAGTTGTGTATGATTTTTGCGACGTTGCTGGGGGTACAGTAAAAGTTGGTGGTTTCGGGATCTAAGGTAGGGTTTGTTGCGTTGTTGGTTGGCGTAAATTGGATATGTGTTTTGCCGTTGTCTCGTATGTCTAGGTGCATTGCTTTAGATGTGTTTGCTTGTGAGTCTATTATGTCTTTAAGTCTTGTGTTGGCTGTGTAGGGTTTGGGGGAGTTAATTTGCTCCAGGTGCGCTCCAATTATATTTAATTTGTCTTGTGGGTCTGTGAATACGTATTTGTCGTCGAGTTTGTGTGCTGTGTTAATGTCGCAGCTGCTTCGGTTCAGTATGTGATTGTTGTTTTGTTTTATTTCTATATCGTGGATTTTTGTTAGCTGTCTTGGTCTTAGTAATTTATTTATTTTTGGGAAAAAGGAGTCTGTGTTTCTATAGTTAATTTGTTTTAATTGGCTTTCCCAGTACTTAGTGACAGCTTTTGTGAATTCTAGTCTGAGTTTGCTTTTGGTGTCTCCCAGCAAACCAAAATATGTATCAAATACGTATATATTATGTAACGAATGTTACACGTTATGTATCAAACTCACAAGAAAGTAAGTTACTGGTACAGCACGATGTCAGCAACATTGGATGTATCATCAATGTATTAGATATGTGCTGGTGATACATATCAGCGACGGCTCACCGATATATCATAGACATATCAAAGATATGTCAAAGACATGTTGAAAGATGTATCAGATACATATTGGAGATGCATCTGATACAATTAACTATCACACTGGAAAAGCTAAATAAAAAGCCGTTATTATTACTAATTTCCATCATCTATGGTGTATATATGACATAGTAACAATTTATAATCAACCACATATAGATTAAAACGCATTTTTAGTTCATTCAAGACGACATCATTATTTTGACCTAACCCGGGCTCGAACCATGATCGCTCGGACTCGCTTGGATTAGTAGTCGCACGCTCTCGCCACTACACCACAGTATCGTGTAGTGAATACTGCCAGATTTCTCTATATTTTCGATCTCGCTATCTAACAGCTCTGAAGCGTTTATGCCTCGATTGATGCGTACTATCATGTTAGTCACTTAAATTCGTTTCAGAAATTATCGCCAGCAGATACGGATATCCTATTTTGCGATGTTTTAATTGCAGAACTAAAGATATTGCACGTATCATAGATGTTATTATGTTATGTGACTCTGTTCCCTGGTGTTGCCATCTCTGTTACGTATCATCCATGGGTCTGATGTTATATATACGACACATGTCATATTTGCAGAAATATTATGTCCCATGTATGTAACTATGTTATATTTCCGGATCCCTGAAGATGCTTTCAACTTCATGTATCACTTGTGGGTCTCATGTAATGTACACGATACATCACGGAATTGAAGTTATGTTATTTCTCCTCTACGTAACTTTGTTATATTACATTGTTACTTCGTGATGCCCTCAATATTACGTTACATTCATGCATCTTATGTTATGTAAACAATATGTTACATTCTAAAGATATGTCGCATATCAGAGACATAACTATGTTACATTACTCCGATCTCTAGATGTGCTCTTACAGTTATGTATCAGTTATGTATTGGTTTGCTGGGCTGTCAGTTCTTTTTGGACCATTCGCGTTTCTTTTTTTTTTATTGTTGGGTCCGTTCGTTGGAGTCTATGGAAGTCAGTTAGTAGGTGAGCTTTGGTCTTTTGTAGTTTTTTGATTTTTGGCGTTAGATATTTTAGTATTGTAGTTTGTGGGGTGGTTCGCGGGACTGTTGTTTCAATTGTCTTAAGAATTGCTGTCGATAGTGCGTTTATGTGTTCGTTAATTTCTTCTATGGTTAGGTTATGGTCGTCGGGTATTTGGGTATTGTATTCGGCCGCGAGTTTCTTGGAGAAGTCCTCCCAGTTGGTTGCTTTGTAGTTGTAAAAATGCTTCATGTTATCTAGGTCTGTAAGTTGGTTGTGTTTGATCGGAGTTGTGATTGTGAATTGTATCGCTTTGTGGTCACTGTCGAAAGAAAGGGTAGTAAGTTTATTATTTATTTTGTTTAGAAAGTTTAGTCGGTCGTCTGCAAGGCATATGTCTAAGTAGGTGTTGGCGGGTTGAATGTGGGTTCGGCGGTCGTGTGGATAGTGAGTTTATAGAGAGTGGAATTGTCCCTTTCCCATTTTTTTAAAAATCTGCCCCTTGGGTTAAATGCTCTGTCTCCCCAATGTTTTGAACGGGCATTAAGGTCGCCAGCCATTATATAGTAGTTATTAGGGTTGTTGAGTTTTAGTTGTTCGAAGAGTTGTTGTATTTCGGTTATGAAGGTGTCCCTGTTATCATTTGTTGCATATATGCTGATGATAAAGAAGTTATTCATAGAAGATGTTTTAATATTAATGATTGTGAATTCTGTGATTTCGTTGGAGTTCGATGACGGGTATGTAATGTGTGTGTGTGGGATGTGGTCCCGTATTAGTATTGCTGTTCCTCCTCCTGCATAGGCTCCGGGTCTGTCCGTTCTGTATAATTTGTAGTCTTTGAAGTAAATTGTGTTTGCTGTTGAGTTTCGTTTCCGTAAGTAATAGTATGTCGTGTTTGTGGTCTTGTATGAAACTGTCAAGTTCGTATCTTTTGTAATTAGAGACTATGGAATTTACATTTATTGCAGCTACATTCAATTCGAGTGGAATTGCGTCGTTTGAATCTGATGTGTTTTTCGTTTGCGAATTTACTCTGTGCATATTACATTATAAAGATAGTCAATCCGAGCTGTGTTGGTTGAGATCTGTTCGTGTATTTTGGAGAAGTGGTGGGCAATTTGTGTTGCAATTTGATTTGTCAAGGTTTGCGTAATGTCGTTTTTAGGGTCGTTCAGCCATTCTGGTGGGAGCTTAGGTGTCGGTGGTTGTTCATATCGTGGGTGTGATGTGGTTGCATTCCATGTTGTGCTGAGTTTTGCTGTGTTGCATAATTTGTGTTTGATACTGTTTGTGCAAATAAGGTTTGTTCGTTTGTTAGCCTTTTTGCAAATTCGCGAGGTTTTTGGGCCTGGTGGGTGTGTTGTGGGATGGTATTTTTCTTTAAGTTCACTGCAAATTTCAGGAAGGGGCAGCCCATGTAGGATGCCGGGTGTCCGGTTTTTCCACAATTGGCGCATTTGAGATCTTCCTTTCTTGTTTCCTTTGTTAACGAGCATTCTCCGGGGGGATGTGATAGGGCACAACTGACGCATCTGGGTTGAAGTTGGCAATTTTTTCTGGCGTGCCGATTCGCTGACAGCGCATGCATTGGAAGATTTTTTTTTCCGCAGATGTTCCCATTTTATCTTTTGATAAAGTAGGTGTTTAAGTTTGAAAACTTCTGCCAGATGTGAATTGTTGGTGAGTTGGACCATATAGTGGTATCGGTCTGGGTTTTCTTTGTTAAATATAAATTTGGTGACCTTGGTGATTTCGCAGTCCTTCAATTGGGAGTCATTTAGGTCTTGAAGGACGTCTGCCTCGGTGAAGTTACCTTTAATTCCTTTAAGAATAACTGTTCTTGGTCTTTCGTGTTTCGGAGTAAAAGTATAAAATTGTATTTTATTTTTTTGTCAACACTTGAGAATTGTGGAGTGGTCGTTGAAGGATGTAAGGGACGGTGGGGCAAAGCCGGCAGTGGGGGCAAAACCGGCACCAAAAAAAAAAATGAGCTAATGGTATTTTTGAAATAAGGCGAGTGAAACAAAACGCCATACCGAGTGTCTCCGCTGGAAGCGATAAAAAATTTTGAGGGTGGGGCAAAACCGGCACCGAAAAAAAAGGCTAAATCTTGTATTTTCGCGTTGAGACGAGTAAGAAGAAGCTGTATCTAACGTATCTCTGCTGAAAACGATAAAATGCCGGGAAATGGGGGAAAACCGGCCACTAAACAAGAAAAAATACGATTCAGCCTTTTTACTTTTTGGTGCCGGTTTTGCCCCACCCTCTAAAATTTTTATCGCTTCCAGCGGAGATACTCGGTATGGTGTTTTGTTTTACTCGCCTTAATTCGAAAATACCATTAGGTCATTTTTTTTTTTGCTGCCGGTTTTGCCCCCACTGCCGGCTTTGCCCCATCGTCCCCTAGGTGTTATGGTCGAGTTTTCTTTGTCTATTTGTTTGATTTTAAACGCGTTTTTGGTGATGTTTTTGGTTATGAGTTGATTTATTGTAATATCTATAGCTTGGTTTTGTATGTGGATTGGCGGTGGTTTGCCTTTGTGATTTGATGTGTTCTGGCTAGAGGTTGTTTTCGAGGGGTCTATGTTGTATATTTTGATGGCAATGCCTTCATCTGCAAAAATGTTACTTATCAGTTTTTTGACTGTAGGCCAATCTAGCTTATCGAGTCCGCATCGGATACGTGGCATAGCTAGTTCGGTGAGGTTGAGTTCTTCAGCTTTCTTGAGGAGTGAGGTTAGGCTCTCTTTTAGGGTTTCGTAAGTTGGTTTGCCTTCGCTTTTTTCTTTCGTCACGAGATAGAAGATGTAGCGTTTGTCCCTTTGGATCGTGGCTACACCCCCTACCTCTACTTTTTGATCAAGTAGTTGTTGTATTGCTCCGTATTTTTGCTTAAAGTCGGTGGCAATTCCTGAACTCATTCGGAAGTCGGCTCCTACGCAGTGAGCAAGACTGGTGGATTCACTGGTTGCGAATAGGTCGCCTAAGATTACGGTTACTCCCGGTGTTGCGCTGTCTGTTAAAGGGGTGTTATTGGTGCTGTTTACTTCATCGGTGTTATCGTATTCCATTTGTTCTGTGTCGTCGTTATTTTCGGATAGGGGATCGAATTCGTTCCTGGTGGCGACGGTAGATGGCGGTGAACCCGAGTTCTTGTGTTTATATGTTTTTGAGGGGGTTATCCAGTCAGAGTTTGTTATGGGTACTGAGTTTTGTCTGGTATTTCTAGCCGTTTGGAGGTTTGGTTGGGCCTTATGTGTGGGTTGAAGTCCTGTAAGTTCTTTCATAGCTCTTTTGTAGAGCTTATCTGCTGTGAGATGGCCAACATTGTTTCCGTTTGTTTTTTTGTTGTTGGAAGTTGGGTTCGATGTGCTGGCATCTGGTGTTTCTGTGTGGAAATACTTCCGTTTGCTGGGCGGGTCGGCTATATTGGCCTTTCTTTTGAGGTTAGCCACTTACCTGATTTGTTTTGTTACTTTTCGATTAATTATCTTCTTTTAGACTTCCGTTGTTTAGATGATCCACTATCACTGTCTTGGGCACTTCTCTGGCACGTTATCTTATAATTATTGTTGTCAGTGAATGACTATAATCTAGAAATAACTAAGCGCGAGCAAAGAGGCACCCGAACCAGTAGATTTCAGTAGTCTGATCGACTTACCACGAGAACCGGTGTTTTCAACGTGGTATGGTCGTTGCCTTATTCTTCATCTTCTCCCTAGGGCTTTTCCCGTAATCGGAGGTAGCCAGCGAATATTTAGTTTTGTAGTTGAGCGTGCTTCTGACTATTTTCGAGCTTGAGATCGTCTCCTCATCCCCACTTCCGTACTCGGGCTCGCTCACCGAGAATCCGGGAGTATGAGGCAATGTAGAAACAGAATCTTCTACTCCAATAAGATCAGCTTTCCCGATTTTGAATTTTGGAAGATTAGAAAAAGTTTTTTTTTTTTATTTATTTATTATTAAATTTAAGTGACCGGAGTGACGCAAGGAGAACTTGAGAACTTGAGGAAACTACGTGAAGTTTTTTTTTCGGCATAGGCATTGAAAAGTCACTTTATGACGCCTGTTTTCGATCCACAGAGTAGCACTTCATACGGCTGAATTCAGAACTGCCCTATAAAGTCTTTATACGGTAGTCTGGATGCGCAGTTCGAAGTGCGCATTCCAAAGCTGCCGTATAAAGTCTTTATACCGCAGTTTCGAGGCGCGGTTCGAAGTGCGTGACAGATCTGAATCTGTGAATCTCAACAGGCGTCAAAGTGACTTTTCATGCCTATTTCAAAAAAAATAAAGTATGGGGCGCACCCGTCTTGGTTTACGGGCATGCCACATAATATACTAATATAATTCTTGGAGAAGTTTTGGAGCTAGTTTTATAGGAAAAGAGACTCCATTGCGGCTTTATAGTTCCTGTCGATTGCTGTTAGGAGGAGCAGTTCGAAGTCTGAAGTGAGGGCTGCGCAACGCCGGACTAATCCGTTTCGGGCCCGGGGTCTAATTCGACATCAGGGCCCCCTCCCTACCCAATAATTTCGAATAATTACATATAAGAAAACTAAGCGGTAAATTAGATAAAGATAGGGTGAGGATAACTAGAATGGATAAAAATGAGGAAAACCAATTTAGGAAACTATGATGAAAAAGTAAATTTTATTCATTATACATCACTGCAATGATGCTCAAAAGGTTTTTTTTCTTGCCTTTTCTCGAGAAAAATCTTGAATTAAGTCGCCAAAATCAAGATTTTGTAAAACTTCACTTTCTATAGATAACAGAGCTAAAGATGATAACCGACTTTCAGTCATTGTGGACCGATATTTGTTTTTGATAATTGTTAATTTAGAAAACGATCGCTCCGCCTCACAATTGGCTATCGGCACTGTTAGAAATAACCTGAACGCTACACACACATTCGGAAAAACGTCTTCAATTTTGCGATTGATCATCCACTTCATGACGTGCACTGGGATCAAGGAATCGTTCTGGTCGAAATGCAATTTAACTAACGGAATAAAGTGTTCCAGTTCAACTTCCAAACTTGGTTCTAAATCGCGGGAATAAACTTTCACGAGATTATTAGCTTCTTCTCGAATTTTAACCATACTGAGGGTCTTCAATTGAGTGAGGAAGCCAAATAATGCAATCACGTGATTATATGCAGAACTGCGTTTTTTTAACTCCGCGTGAAGTTTGGACACGATAACATAAAAAGATTGAACACGGAACCTATCGCTACCATGTAAAACTTGTGCTTCCGTTTCATTATCTGCATACTTCCGGGTAATTTTTCGTTTTTCGTTGTCGCAATAATCTTTTTTAACAAAATCACCTAACTGCTTAGCTTGCCCTTCTATGACCGTATAATCGTTCCGTAAGTTTTCGACGAAAGTAACAAGTGAATGTAACATATTATTAGCCGTAATCAAATCTAGTTCAACTGTTAGCAAAAATTTGCTCGTTACATTGAACCGCTGGAAAACGCGATGCCAAAAGACTGTCATAAATGCTATTTCGAGTTTTTCCAGTTTATTCTTTAAAGACGCAGCTTCGTGGCGAGTATCAGATTTTTCAGTCTGATCTTCCACTATCTCACTCAGTGAATCATACACACCCTCATAATTTTCAACCAACGCGGTAGTGGCAGCGTCTCGACACGACCATCGTGTAGCAGATAGACTCTTAAGTGCAGTGTTTGAATGTTTCATCAATATACTCCAGCGATGTGTGGAGGCAACAAAAAATGCATAGAGTCGTTGCAAAAATGCAAAAAAATTAATAGAATCCATACACTCATTTACGCTACATTCTCCAACTAAATTTAGGGAGTGCCCAACGCAAGGAACGTAATATGCTAATTCGTTCAGCTCTTTGATATGTGCCTGTAACCCATTGTATTTCCCCGACATGTTACTCGCATTATCATATGTTTGCGCACGACAGTTAACAATGTCGATGCCATTATCGTCGAGTAATTGCAGGATTGTTGCGCTCAAGGATACTCCGGTATGGCTATTGATTGGCAAAAAGCAAAAAAAACGTTCATGCACTCGTCCTTCCCAACAATAACGGAATACAACAGATAATTGATCAATGTGGGATACATCCGGTGTAGAATCTACAATAAGACCGAAATATTTCGCTTGTTTAATTTCCAGGACTATCTGGGTGGAAACTTTTTTTGCCATTAAACGTATGAACTCTTCACAAATAGTTTTTGATAAATAGGACACGTGCCCACGACCTTGGTTTGCATGTGCCTGGATGTGTTTCTGTAAAAACGGATCAAATTTGGCCAAAAGTTCCAAAATACCTAAATAATTGCCATTATTCGAAGAACCCATTATTTCGTGATCACCGCGGAAAGCTAGACCGCGCTCAGCAAGAAACTTGATGACTTCAACGATGCGTTCTAAAACTTGGGTCCAATATTTCATTTCGTCTTGTACTAGCTTCGCCAAATCCTTGTTGATGTGCGATTTCTCATGCATACGTGTGAGCCAAGTAACGATGCAATTTTTGTGTTCTTGACTATTTTCGTGACCACAAATTTTTTCGTCCGCTCTTTTCCAATTTGAAAATCCATGCTTCACGAAGGGGCTCACATCATTGTTGCTAAATATCTTGCAGACGTAGCAGAAGATATTTCCGGTGGATTCCGAGTACATCAACCATTTTCGATCATATTTTTCACCGTTGACCAAAGTTCGTACACAGAACTTGAGAGAAAACAATCGATTTTGTTCTTTATACTTTCGAAGCGAAGCATCGACTTTACTATTTCTGTTCTGGAAATATTCATATCCCTTGTCCAAATAATTTTGCTGTATACTACCATGCAATTCCATAGGCCACAAGGCAGGGTCTTTATTTATGGATTCTGGGAAGGGAAAGGAAGAAGAAGGAAAATTAATAATTGGAAAAAATAATTGGAAAACAATGACTGATATTATAAAGCATTTTTAGCGAGCATCTGGTATAAGTACAGAAATGTACTAAAGTATAGTTCGAGTGACACACACTATTGTTCTGGTACACTTTGGTCTGTTTTGGTACTTATACCAGAGGCTCGCTAGAAATGCCTATAATTGAACCGCCGGATCATAGAAGGGCATATAAAATTATTTTGCGATATTTAGATGGCCCCTGACCACTTTAACTTTCAACTTTTTTCCAGAGGAAATAAAAAATACGCAATCAAATTTCCGATAAGGATATGGGTTTTAAAAATCAAAAATTGACATTTTCTCTAGAAGTGGTCAGGGGCCATCTAAAAATCGCAAAATAATTTTATATGCCCTTCTATGATCCGGCGGTTCAATTAAACTATATCAGTGGAAACAATAGATAGGCAACAAACAGCATATATGGACAATGAGAGAAACAAAATTCACACAGCAGCTGGTTGGATATCGAAGAGCTCATGATTGCATATATGCGTAATGAATTAAATAGAAAATGAATTATCTGAAAAAAACCGAAAAAAAAAATAAAACAACCGAAAAAACCGCAACCTGAAAAAAGCTATACCTCTTTCGGTGTTATTTTTTGTTGTGGAGTCGCCTGTAGCGGAACTATCAGGATTGTCGCCAGATGCTTTGTCAGCAATATCCATACCTTTACCGGTATCATGCTCAAGCTCATTATTTTCTACACATGTAGAGGTTCCCGGCGTCTGTTTATTTTCGCAGTTTGGTTTGTCCGCGTCTCGTGAATCAGACCCGGCCGCGATAAAAAAGCTGGTTAGTTTCGGGAGTTTATTTTTGAAATCTTCTCGATCTTTTAACAGTTTTCTTTTCGAGGCACCACTACTATATTTTTTGGGCAACATCTATATAGGTATAAATATACACTTCACCGTTCTTACTCACAAAAGTTATAGTATTGCAACTTGTTATTTCTCTGGCTGCGTCAAAATTATTAGATGCAATAATTCAAACAGTTGAATAGTGCATAAACCAAGTGTACCATCGTTATAACAAAGTATTCCCTAGCTTCACGGCAGTAGAGCTGGATCAAAAAATCTTTGGCTAACTTGTTGCAAGAATGTAGTAACGTAATATTCATTAATGCTTTTCTAGCGGCTAACTTTTTTCTGACTTTTTCGGAAACGAGACTCCATTCTAGACGTATATCATGTGCCAATGGCCGAAATTATATCAATAATAATTATAACCCCTTATAAAAATAATATAATATCATTTTATATTACCGAAAATTATGCATTCTTATCTTTCATATTTGATAATTATAATATATTTTTCGAGGAAGAATAAATTGGAAATGAAACTTCAAAATTTTTTTTCAATCTTCCACAAGTCCGTAGGCCCCCCGGATAACGAGGCCCGGGGCTGCAGCCCCCGCAAGCCCCCCCCTTAACCCAGAGTTGGGGCTGCGGCTCCAGGCCACCTCAGAAGATTTCTGTTCGGCCGACTAAGCGCTATGCCTAGTCAGTCAACTCTCCCGGTCCACAGCGTCCTGGCGTCGGAGGAAGGATTGAAGAAATTCAATCCGGCAGCCCCTGGATGAGACGAAGACACCCAGAACCCCAACCCCCCCATCCTGACTGACTTAACCTACCCTCTGCCTAATAGAAAACCGAAGAAGGCTGGATTGTATGAATTGGAACTTGACTGGAAAGAAGGAATGCTAGGAGATAAACGGTTACGTCTAAGTAGGAAAGGTTCAAGAACCTTCTTACACTATTGCTCATTAATTAGAGGCTTATCCACTAAGGAACTTCTTCAGGTATTTCCTGGAGCCAATATCCCCGCCACTCTGTGAGTAATACGAAGCAAAAAATCAATTGCCCTGGAGAACCTGAAAGGTCACCCCTAACTAAACTAAAGAATCATAGGGGTAAAGAACAGGAAAAATACTTGAAGGATTACAGACCTATATCTGCCTAGCCCCCCTTTTTTTATTTTCAATTTTTTTAATTTTTTTATATTTTTTTTTTCTTCAGAATCTGTAAATCCTTAAGGGGACCAGTACAGCTTGAATTTTCGAAAAAATTGGTTTTTCGTTTTTTGCAGTTGATGTTACCTAAAGATCTTCTACGTCTGTGAAAAAATCGAGTTTGACGAAATCGTCACGGTTTAGAAGTTACGGTCAAAAGTTCGTTATTTGGCTATCGCGATTTGGCGCAAGTGGCGCTGGCGCTTGATTTCGATATTGATCACATGGTGTATGATCGCCATTACTTGTGCAATACTTTTCGAGGTTGCGTGAGCGTCTGCTCGATTTTCAGTGTTTCAGAATTGAAATAAATAAATAAAAACAGTACTTTTCAGTACTAAATAATTATAAATTTACCTAATATCTATAGCGCGTAATCGTTGTACGGGTGTTGTGACTTGGTGCTTCGAAAACTATAACCTAAAAGTAAGTATTCAATCAAAATAGTAATATCTACACTAAGCTTCTGCCGAACTGTGTGTGCGGTCGAAATTTTTTTGCTTTTTGTTCACAGATTTTTTGATAAAACAGAAAAGAAATATATAAAATATATCCAATATATTCAATATGAAAAGAAGAGAGAGGAGTTCTGGTGTTGGCACAAAAGGATGCATTGGCCGGTCAAAGAAGAGGGCGAAAACATTTTCGCAGAAGCAAACAGCGGCTGCTGGACAGAGCACTCATGTTTCAACAGCTTCGGATAGAAAAATCAGTGGCGACTACGAGGCTAGCGATTCTGCTGGCTATAGGCTGTTTCACGTTGAAACACTATTCCGTGCTCTGCGGGAGCATTTATCTTGCAAGACATGTGGTGGGTCGATAGTTATGACTGAAGTTAGCTTGAGAGGACTGGGTGGAACATACGGTATCTCTTGTGAAAATTGTGTCCAGCTAAAAACCTTCAAAAGTAGCCCTATGATTGATGATACACGAAGCACGTATGAAATCAATAGGCGATCCATACTAGCGATGCGTTGTATTGGGCAATGCAATGAGTCTGCGGAGGATGCAGCAGGGCCCTCATATGCTGCTGGAGCTTTTTAAAGAAGTAAGTAAGAGAAAGAAGCTTGCATGGAACACAAAAATATATAGAAAAAAAAAGTTCTGAGAAAACAGTTTGCAGAAAGGAAAAAAAAATTAAATTTCCGAAAAAAAAAAAAATTATTCTTGAAAAATGAAAATAAAAAAAGAAAAAAAAAATTCACTCAACTTTGGTATAACAAACTTTTTGATGTATGAGTCTCCGGAGGAGTATATAATTATTTAACAATTTTTCTGCAAAATCTTCAAACTCGTTTATCTCAGAACTATGTTTTTGGAGCTGTGTCGTAAGGTTTTAGGAGCACCGTTGCTCCGATTGGGGTCTTTGACGGCTCATTTTGTTCGGGCGACAAATCCTCATGATATGAACGAGGGAATTTTTGAATGTGTCTATTTTGGCCAAGTTATTTGCAAATTAGTGGCTCAAATTTTGGAAATTTTAGATAAATGACTGTAAGTTTTCACATGTGTTTTTCTTTTCAGATCCCCGCGTTCATAAGATGTGGAACTCCTGTCTGAAGAAGTTGAGACGTCGAAACACTGGATTGGATCAACGGTGTGCCTGAAACCTTACGACACAGTTTTTTGCAGAAATATTCTTTTTGATGTAAAATAAACTTTGGTTGACAAATAAAGTGATTCTGGAGTACTTGAAATATCTTAAACCAAGCTGTACTGGTCCCCTTAAGTGAGCGAAAAAACCTTTGAAATGGTGATTTAACAGTTTATGAGTTTTGTATCTACCGCTTAAACTACCCGCCACCCTTTGCAAAATGCAAACCCTAATACATTAAATCCCGTACGTTGAGACAACCATTCCCATAGAAATAGTCAAGAAATTCAATCAACTGGGGAATCCTAAACCTAAGAAACTATAGCGCCTAAAACTACGTGCTACAGACTATACCCCAAGAAACAGGGGGAAAGATTCACCGTTTAATTTTTTTTTTTTTTTTTTTTTTTTAACCTTAAATATAATATATAATATTTTATTTTGAGATCAGGGATTTAAAGTGAATCCCGAAATTCGGAGAGATATGAAACTATTCTTGATCTGGATTCACCGTCTAAAATGCAGATTGTGGGGATCTCATCAGACCTTTTGTAGCCCTTTAATAGAAGGAAAGTTATTAGGTTCGATCTTTCCTGGGATTCCCATAATGGGCATTCCCAGATAATGTGGTTTAAGGTTTCCGCGGCTAAGGTGCACTCGCACCGATCATCCGCAGAGATATTCATTCTCTTCAAGTGAGCTCCTAACCTAACATGGCCACTTAGGATTCTGTTGCTTAAGATAATTTGTTTCCTAGATAAACCACTGTGGTCGAACCAAGCCTTGTTCGTGAAATCCCCCGCGAAATCTATGTAGCTACGTCCCTTGAGGTAACCTCCTTCATCATAATTCAGAATATGAGTATTAGATTCAACGATCAAGGATTTCTTGAGGAGGCAAAATAAGTCAGAGGTGACTATTTTGGATCTTGGGATAGATAAAGCCAAGGTACCCTTCTTAGCCAGTGAATCTGGTAGCTCATTGCCGAAGATGCCCTTGTGACTAGGGATCCAAACGATAGCCCATTTGAGATTCAATTCTTGAGCCTCGAAGAGGTATTTCCTAATTCCTGCGCATGTCTCGTGCACCTTGCCACTAAGGCCTGATCGGGAAATATCTAGAACAACACTGAGGGAGTCTGTAGCAATCAAGCAGTTTCCTTGGAAACTCAAAGCGCGAAGGGATTCAAGAGCGAGCAGAATAGCTTGAGCCTCGATTGAAAAAATTGAAGCGATAGGGTTGTGCCCCAATGAGATGGATATCTTTGGATGGGCAGACCAAATACCTAATCCCGCAATTTCCTTAGAGGAGTCCTTGGACCCATCCGTGTAGACAATGCTGTACTCTTTAAAGTGGAAATTGATGATGCTTTCCCAGGACTCCTGTGGATTAAATTCCTTTTGAAGAACTTTTCCGATCTCTGAAATGCTTAAGGAGCTCAAGAAATGGGCGAAGTAGGGGATAGAGTAAGTAACTGGACAGCTTGTGGTGGAAGACCTTTTAAGAATACTTTTCAGATTAGCCCATGTGTTCAGAATAAGAGATTTTTTTTCTGGTAAGGGAGAATCGGTTGCGTTAATTCTTGCTTCTAACGAAATTGAATTATTTTTGAGAATGCCTGAGGAAAAACCATGAATTCTGGCTAGAAATTTTTTTGCAAGGAAAGAACACCGAACCCAGAAGGGAGGAATGCCATTCAAGTGAAGCAAGGAGTTAATTGGAGTAGTTCTGAAGCATCCCGATGCTCTTCTCAGAGTCTCATTCTGAATTATTTCTAGTTTGTAACGGGCCTCCACCGAAGCTTCCGAGTATAGGATTGCACCCCATTCCAAACCCGGTCTAATCAATGACTTAAAGAATATTAGCATGGTTTCGGGGTGAGCCCCCCATGAGAAGGCAGAAATACATTTTAGCATAGCTAATTGTTTAAGACCCTTTTGTCTTGAGTGATTAATATGGGCTTGCCAGGAAAGTTTAGTGTTCCATAGGACCCCCAAATATCTAGTTTGGACCGAGTTAAATAAGATGTTTTCCCCGATAACTATATTCATGGCCGGCGACTTTTGTGTGGAGAGTGTGGAGACTACCACACGTGAAAAAGTTCGAGTGTGGAAACTCCACACGCGGATTAGTTTTTTAACAACCAAAATTTGAGAAAAATATGTAAAAGAGGTAGTATTTTTCAACCTAATTTTTTTTTGTCTGAATTCAAAAAAAGTTGATGAAACCAGGTTAGCGCGTGACGTCTTATGAGACTATTGAAGCGCGTCGCATCGCAAACATGTACACTAGCGTGGTTCAATATAACCTGACCCTAGAATTTTTTTTGGGGCACCCCCTGAAAAGCTTGACGACGATGAAAAAAGATATTTGGCAGTATATAAGCGCAAATAGACAAGATCTAGAGGTTGCGCAAGCGCCATTTCTGCTGAATTCGTAATTTTTCTCGTTTTCGCGGATTTATTTGAAAAACTTTTTCCATTGAAAGTATTTTAAATTAAGGTCTACTAATTTTTCGCCCATCAAATACACCATATAGACACATGGGACAAAATTCCAAAACCGTGCCTGAAACAATAGACGATGAGACCAACAATCTTTCGTTAAATCTTTTTGTAATTTTCACTTTATCTTCGACCCCCCCCCCCCCCCCCCCCCCCAGCACAGGAGGCTACAACACACGAAAAACCCGCAAGTCGCCGGCCCTGACTATATTTACGGAGTTGTCCCGCACAATTTTCTCATTTTTGGAGAAGATTAAAAAATTGGATTTGCTGGGAGCCACCCTCATGTCGAGGCTGTTGAAGAATTCAATTAGAGCAGAAGCGTCTTCTGATAGAACTTTGGTGATGTCAGCAATGCAGGTAAAGGAGACCATGAAAACCATGTCGTCGGCAAAAATGAGACTTTTAGTGAATCTGGAAACCTGGACATGCACCCTGGCAACATAAATGTTAAATAACAGAGGGCTCAAGATAGAACCTTGGGGGACGCCTTTGTTGGTGGAGCAATTTCCGAGCGAAATGCCCTGGTATAGGGCCTCCATGTGTCTACATCTCATGTTTTCTCGGATAAAATTAATAATAATCGGATTAACTTCAAGGTTAAGCAAGGTTCAACATAATTTCTCTATATTAACGTTGTCATAAGCTCCTTCCGAATCCAGGAAAAGGACTCCTGAGTATTGGTTTTTGGATTTCGCTATTTCGATTTCCGAACGGAGAACTGACAAGCATTCTGTAGCTGACTTGTTTCTACGAAAGCCGAAGAAGCAATCATTAAAGAACCCCTGATTTTCGAGCTGCAACGCGAGCCTATCGTTTAAGATCCTTTCGATGATTTTAAGGAGAGCGCAGGATAGGGAAATGGGACGGAACCCTGACTTCCCCGGTTTGGGAATAAAGCAGACTCTGTAATTCTTCCAAGACTTAGGAGAAGGACCATTGACAAGCATCGTGTTATAAAATTTGTGAAGCCATTCGATAGCGTTCTCCAGAAAATGTTTAATAGTAAGGTAAGAGATGTGATCAGGGCCTGGGGCAGAATTTGTTTTACTTTGTTTGATTGCCTGCCCGAGAAAAAATGATTAGATATATTCGGATATAATTATATCTAATCATCCAGATATGATTATATCCGAAAATTGGCCCGATATAATTGTATATAATTATATATATTTATATATATTTGTATATATTCATATATAATTATATCCAGGTGCTTTTATAAAAAAAAAAAAAAAAAATCCTGCACAGGGATTTGAACCCAAGTCCGCTCGAATACTTGTGACTGGTCGCACGCTCTACCGACTACGCCAATTTGCTATTATAGAATACATATCATATTTTTCTGTTTGTCGAAACCTATGATCAAGCTGTCGAATTCAGAGTTAATAGACATTTAATTAAATGAATTTTTTGTTCAACAATAATGTAATAATTGCATGTAATCATGTCTTACCTGCGATATGAACTTATGTATAATCGTGTAACGACCTATATCTGATTATATATCCTTCCGTTCAAGCTTTCTATAGATTTTATTTCGTTATATATAATTGAATATAGATCTATATCTGATTATATATAGTTCCACACAAGCTCTACTTTATTAGATCGATCATATATAACTCATGTCTTACCTGCGATATGAACTTATGTATAATCGTGTAACGACCTATATCTGATTATATATGGGCATATCCATGGAATTTTTAACTTTTGAGGTTCAAAAATAAATTTCGGAAAAATTGACGGCACACCTATAAAACTAGAATGATCTGTGTCCTTGAGTCTCAGTATACACGAAAAAAATTAAAATAATTCATTTTCAAGGCTCGGTCAAGTGCTGATGGAGGAAAAATCAAAATTCAATTTTCTTTTTCAAATAATCTTTGAAAAACTATTTTTGTGGTCGAATTCGCACTCCGGTTCGACGGCGCCTAGAGTCTTACGCGTATAATAAACGAAAAAAATAGAACAAAATGAAAAAAAAAAAAAAAAAACTTGAAAGAAAAATAAATTGAAAAAAAATAAAACGAATAAAAATAAATAAAAATAAATAAAAAATAAATACTCGTGCTGTTTAAAACGACATTTCTGATACTGCACGTGAAAGATATGTTTGTAAACATTTTTTTAACAAATATGAAAATTGATGATTTATGAAAATATTTACTCGTTTGTATTTATCTCTTCGAAATATGCATAAAAATAGCGACCAATTTGATAATATACTTCTTATAACGAATGTTATCGATTACTATTGCTTGGAATGGGATCGCAATCATTATACAGGTGTGCCAGCTGAAATAGTGATTTTTTTCTTCGAATTATTCTTCAGATAGTAATTTTCAAAAGCTTGCAACTTTTTTCAGGTTGTGGGCACACTTTCCGGTCGGGGACCGTTTTATAGCTTAAGATACGTAGAATAAGATACTTCAAGGTCGATCGTTCAAATGGATCGGTCAAAAAGTTGTAATGAAAAAAATAAAATCATCTTCGATTCAAAAAATTTCGTCGTCGCTATTTCATTAATTTTTATTAGAGCTCATCTGGCCGGCACATATATCTGGCTCGCATTTTTCTAATATTCACGTGCTTACAATTAATGAAAAAAAAAATCAAGTTGCTATCATCATCGGTCAACAAGTTATAGTGGTTGAAAAAAAAATAAATGCTCCATCCTCACAGTGACTTGTCATTTTCGCTAGGATTTTTGTACTCATAACATGCGGAAATGAATTTAAATATACTAGAACATCACAGTTAGCTTCAAGAAAAAGTATTTGTCAGTCGAAAACACCCTTGGGGTATCCAATTTGTACTTGGAATGGACACAACTACTATCCCTTACAAAAGTTGAAAATTCTATGGATATGCCCATATAGTTTCACACAAGCTTTACTTTATTAGATCGATCATATATAACTATATATGAACCTATATATGATTTTATCTCGATCCGTATGAGCTTCAACTGATTTATATCTGTTTATATCTAATCATATATGGGCCTAGGTCTGACTATATATGGTTCAACATGAGCTTCAGCAGATCATATCCAATCATATATGGTTGTATATAGTCCTATATATATATTCTATATGGGCCTATATATGATGATATATAGTTCTGAGCAAGTTTCCATCGGTTATATCTTATCATGTATAAATATATACCGGGAATATTCGGTGAATTAGAACGATCCCCTTCCTACGACCAAACCAACACAGGCGCGCACCGCGTGCGTGAGGCTCGGCGGGCGGGGCTGAGCGACCAGTGGTGCTTCTACCGAATCTTCCGCGCTAGGCCGAGTCCGCATAGCCCACCTCGATACTTAACCTAAAAATCAATCATCGCACTGAACACGGAAAAGAATGAACGCGAATAAAATGGATTTGCCTGATGTGAACATTTATTTTCGAAATTTATGAACGAATTTAAAATCAAATATTAATCAATTGGATTTAAGTATTGATTATCAGTGTTTAGGATCGATATTTGAGACGAAGTGGAACAGGTAAGTGAAGGGTGAATCATTGAAGAGAACATGGTCAAAAATTGGTTTATTTATTGATTTATTTATTTATTCATTTATTTTCAGAGCTCGATCTTAGGTCCGAAACAGAAGAATGAAATTTATCACCGATTATTGGTTCATCGAGGGATCCATTGCTGTTGAATTATGCTGCACGCACAAACTGATCGGAGATTGAATGCTTGGGAATCGAAGAGAGGCTACCGATGAGCCACTGTCGAACGTAGTAGACTTTTACTCGAACCATTTTTATTTCTCAACGACTACCTCTATCGGAGACCGAGTGCTGACATGTACCTCAGCGAGGCTTCATAACGTGCGGAGGGGCTTTGTCGCAGGAGTTTGTAGTGCGATGAGGTAGCGTACGAGGAGCTTCGTTGCAAGCGTTTGTAGCACGTCGACGATATGCAGTCCTTCTCTGGACTCTGGCGAAGCCTTGCCGCACAAAAATTTGATAGAAAATGCTCGCCGACGCACTGCGAACTCTGGCAACGAAGCTCCTCGTACGCTGCCTCGTCGCACTGGGAACATCTGCGACGAGGCTTCTTCGCCTGCTACGAGACATGAACGTTGAATGGTCGTTAGACGAGTAAGAAATGTTCGATGAATATCGTCGACGGGCTACGAACCCTTGCAACGAAGCTACTCGGTACGCTGCCAAGCCTCGCCGACGCTGTTGCTAGCTCTCGTTTCCTCGATCCCTGCTTGGTTCTGGATCACTCTTCGCAGTCTGATCCCTGAGGTCAGCTTGGACAACGACATCGGCGATATTTCTCCTCAAGAGTTAGCGGGCGATCAGTCACTGGGTACGGAGGATACAAAGTTAACGGATATCGAAAAGACTTACAAGACTTATAAATTCTCATGATAGTCAGTTATACTCTCACCTTGCTGTTTCAGAGGAAGTAACGATGTCCTGGGATGGCAACATCTTCTTCAACTCGTATGAATTTATTCTTCTCCGACACCTGATTGTCAACGTACTACAAACTCCTGCGACAAATCCCCTCGGCAAGCTATGAAGCCTCGCTGAGGTACATGTCAGCACTCGGTCTCCGATAGAGGTAGTCGTTGAGAAATAAAAATGGTTCGAGTAAAAGTCTACTACGTTCGACAGTGGCTCATCGGTAGCCTCTCTTCGATTCCCAAGCATTCAATCTCCGATAAGTTTGGACGTACGCCATAATTCAACAGCAATGGATCCCTCGATTAACCAATAATCGTTGATAAATTTCATTTTTCTGATGATAAATAAATAAATCAATAAATAAAACAATTTTTGACCATGTTGTCTTCAATGATTTACCCTTCACTTACCTGTTCCACTTCGTCTCGAATATCGATCCTAAACACTGATAATCAATACTTAAATCCAATTGATTAATATTTGATTTTAAATTCGTTCATAAATTTCGAAAATAAATGTTCACATCAGGCAAATCCATTTTATTCGCGTTCATTCTTTTCCGTGTTCAGTGCGATGATTGATTTTTAGGTTAAGTATCGAGGTGGGCTATGCGGACTCGGCCTAGCGCGGAAGATTCGGTAGAAGCACCACTGGTCGCTCAGCCCCGCCCGCCGAGCCTCACGCACGCGGTGCGCGCCTGTGTTGGTTTGGTCGTAGGAAGGGGATCGTTCTAATTCACCGAATATTCCCGGTATACATCCATATATAGTTATATATGGAAACATATATAATTTGATATGATTATATATAAACTTATATATAATTATATATATTTATATCCGAATATATCTAATCGTTTTTTCTCGGGTGAGCAATTTCGCCTTGGGTAATTTGAGCAAAGGGTTCTTTTTCCAGATCAATTTCAGGACACGATGTGGAAATAAACTGGGGAGAGTATGTGAAGTTCCCGGAAATTTTTTGGAAAGCCTTCTGTAGAGAGGGATCCTCGATGATTTCAAATTTAGGAATAGATTTAGGGCCTGAATTCTCGAATCTTTTTTTGAAGGCTTTAATCTTTTTCCAAATTTCGCCTAAGGGCGTCTGTGGAGAAAGAATAGAGCAAAAATCCTTAAAACCCTTAGCTTTGGCTTTGTCTATGATTCTTCTAGCAATTTCCTTGTATTTGGTGTACGACGGCCAATTTTCCGTTGAACCATAGTTTAGAAAAGCGGATTGGGCATTCCTCCTATTCCGGATAGCTTCTTTGCACTCCTCATTCCACCAGACGGCTGGTTTGGGAATCTTTCTATTGGATGAGCCGCCTCGCTTAGGGGTCGCCAGATTCGCGTTTGCTAATTTGAGACAATCAATATCAAGAGAAGAGAATTCCTCGTACCTAGCTAAATAATTATCTGAATTAATGTCCATAAGCTCTGGAGAGATTTTCTTTTCCAACTCAGAGGAGAATTGCTCCCATTTCACGCACCGAGTGTTAATTTTAATGTTATCAAACTACATGATTACGCGATCAGGGCAGTAAGACACTGTCATCGGGAAGTGGTTGTGAAGAAAAGAGTTTCTTCATATCATTTATAGTTAAGACGGATTTTATGTTCTCTTTAAGATAAACCATGGCCAATCTGAGAAGCCGAATTTGTTATTGATTCTTTTGTAAATGTTGTAGATACGATTATTTCGTTCTGCCTTCTTTTTATTTAGTCTCAAATAAACCAGAGTGTAGTATAGACGCATTCGTTTGAATTACAAATTTATTTATAAATTAAACTTGCATCCGACCGATCTTAATACGCAATAAAAAAAAGGTTTATTCTAACAAATAAAATACATCAAATCAGTTGATTAGCTCTCTTGAGACTCGGGAGAAATCATCAAACATATAGAGGAAGCAAAGAGCAGGAGAAGTCGCGAGATGTACATCGTGCAGCCATAATAACCTCTTCAACAGGGCATAACATTCATGATAACAAGAACTCATTATTTAAAAGAGAAATAAGCCTAAACAAATATAATTCAAAAAATTAAGGACACTTCGTAAATTACTTCGTCGATAAAATTTCTGAGCCAGATCGGGTTACGATTCTCAAGACCTGCATAAGGGCAACTATTCAAGTTTAGTTCCAAATGACTTTAAGATTAAACTATTCAACTAAAGATAAAGTGTGGCTGTGAGGATCTCTTTCTTTCCTTCGAAGACCCAACCGTCACATGGTCACTACCATGAGAATCGTTGGATACATCCCAGGACAGCTGATCAGAGATATCAGGGGAAGCAATTGCCAAATCTGGGACACTGACCCTGGAAGAACCAGGAATCATTCTAGTAGGTTTTTCAGAATTAAGACATTTTAACCCTAATTCGGAAAGAACTTCTTCCAGAATTATTCCACGATGATTTCTCAAGTCGCTCCCCCATGACGCGGAGTGGGCGTTGCAATCACCCATTATAATCAAGTTGTCAAAGGATTCTAAATCGATTAATAAGTTCTTTAAAGCTCCTCTCTGGACATGAACCCCGGGGGACATGTATATGAAGAACAGGTTTATTTCGATAGCCAGTTTGTAAAGTTTAATGACTAAAATTTCAACTGGATTAGGAGCCGGTGTTGACAAAGAAATTACGCGGTATTGATATTGGGAATTGATATAAATAATTAGTCCGCCTCTCCCCGAATCATCACCCCTATCCATTCTAACATAATTATAGCGAAAACACTTCTTAGTTGGAAAATGCTCATGGTAGTTGGTTTCGGAAATGCCAATTACATCGAATTCTGGAACCAATAGATCTAATTCCGTGGCTTTACCCCTAAGGCCATTGGCATTCCAACACGCGATTTTCATTGTGAAAATAATTTTATTTTACTTATTATTATTTTAATACTTTTTTAATTAATATAATTTTTTCTTTTTTTAATTTTCTTTTTTTGTTTTTTAAATTTTTTCCCCTTCTATCTTTTGCCCAATCAGAAAATAGTTCCGATGAACTCCGAAAGATCGGGAATCAAGAAGAAACAAAATTGAGACAGAACCGATGATATTATAAATTTACTTATCCAAAATCTAAAGCCTACCTAACACGGAATCGATGAAAGGTTGAGAAAAGAGGACAAATTATGATGTTGTTAATGATTTGAATGAAGAAGAGACCTAGTTGTCTTGTTCACTAGGCTCCTTCTCGATGGCCGCAATCAGAATCGCTTCGTTTTCCCTAATTATTTGGGAGGCTGGGTTTTGAGGATCGAGTTGAGCTAGAGCATGCGATGTCAAAACTCTGACCGTTTCAATAGCATTCGCTCTGTTTGACTTAGCCGATTCTTTGGAAGATGAAGCAGAAGAATTAACTTCGGAGGAGGCTTCGTCCTGCGCGACGGTGCTGTTAAATGAGGGAGGAATTTGGTATGGGTTTAGAACTAAATAATCTGTCTGTTCATTTTGGTCGCCCGATAATGACGTCATTAGAAGGGAATAGCTCTGACCTTTTTCCTTACCGAATGTTTCACAAAACCGGTTCATCACGATAAGCGTAGCTTGGACATGATTTTTGCCTATTTTGGCCTTGACTTCGTTAACTTCTCGATGAAACAAATAGAAAATGCATTCACTATCATCGGCTGAATGGGGACCTTGACAATTCGCGCATCTAACAGTATTGCCGCATTCATCTTCGTGGAATACTCCGCACCTGAAACATCTTTCCGGAAATCTACAAGAGTACCCCACATAGCCAAGCCGCTGGCATCTAAAACATCTTCTAGTGGGGGGAACAAAGTTATAAACTCGGATTGGAAAATTATAAATATCTACATATTCTGGGATTTCGGCTTTGCAAAAAAATTTTATATCAGGAGAATCCTCCCACTCAACCAAACCAGATTTTTGATCTTCAGCAACTCTTTGTTTGCACCTTTCTATTTTTAAGATATGGGACGCCGAAGCGGCGTCGAAATCTTGAAAAATCTCTTCGCAGGAAAGGTGTTTCGGGATGTCATGCAGGATTCCGGATTGACAGATAGCTTGATCTGGAACCGTTGCGACCCAGAACAGGCAAATAGACAAAACTTTATTAATTATGAAGTCATTTGCTTCCGTGCCAGAGTTAAAAATGATAATCACTCGATTGGCGCCTCCTTTGAGGATTTTCGTATTAACTACCTCTTCCTCTCTGAGGGTTTTGCCTATAATAATTGGGTGAAAGTTACCGATAGCCTTATCAAACCTAATAGGGGAGACCGGGTACAAAAGTAACACTTTTTTTTAAACTCTGATTTCTAGCTATCAATGATATTTTCGATAAAATGAATATAGCCCTCTGAAACTTTCGTCTTTACTCTACAAATGTACATCATAGTTTTATTTAATATATCTTGGCTTCTAACAATTACAAGGCTGCAAAAAAAAAGTGTCGATTGTTACTATCGTCCTGAGCGTCAGGGCGAAAGTAACACACTATGGGGACGAAAGTAGCATCGGGATATTTTGAACAAATCAGTACGGATACTTCACTTAATCTTACAGGATTCCACAGAATTGATTATAATGAAGTAAAAAATATTATGATATCATCAGATAAACTCCATTTATAGTAAATCAACTAATTATTGAATATTTATGAAAGAATAAAACTCAAATATTCATTTTCTTCACTATTATTGAAATAACAAGTTAATAACAAAAACACAAGAATATTTTGATTGTAAGTAACTTCGAGGCATTCTAAAAATCAATGAAAAAATTACAATAGGTACCTAATGCCTGGTTAACATAACCCCGTGGTGTTGTGTTACTTTCGTCCCCAACCGCATTTTCCAGAATAAAAAAATTATAACTTCCAAAAAACAAACAGAACATAGAACTTCTACACCGCCACTAATAAAGCGACTTTTCAAGAATAATCTAGCAAAAACTCATTGTAGTATTTACATATTTACTACAGGTTTTCATAAGAATACCAAGAATCGAAAAACTTACTTGAGGCGGCAAGAAACACAAAATCTCCAATAAAACGTGTAAATTTCACGCACGGGCACAATCAATGGCTCAAACTGTATCAGTATCGAACACGCTTACTACTATATAAAACACAACTTCTAGATTTGATTGTGTGCGTTGTAGGAAGCTTTGTTACTTTCGACCCGCTGTTACTTTTGTACCCGGTCTCCCCTATCTTGTAAATGGATCAAGAAAAGACCCGAACTGGTAGGGCCGTAGCGATTTTCGTTCTCTAAGCTTTTTTTCTTTTCCAGTTGTTCCGGCGTTAATTCCAAGTCTCCCTCCTCGCTTGGTTCGACCACGTTAGTTGGTTTCTTGGCCGTATGGCGCGTCGCCGGGCTATTTGAATTATTGGACTCTGAACTGTTATCACCGGACCTGTTGCGTTTACTCATTCTAGCCGTTGAGAACATAGTATAAACTAGACTAATATTGTTTTGAAAACAGTCACTTAGAGAAAGAGAAAGAAGGCAGAGGGAAGGATTGTAGAGTATTATCGAAGAAGAATCGGCGGAAGAGGGGGAAAGAGAAAAAAAATTTGTAAACAGGCGATGTTAAGCTCCACCAGAGGTCTAAGAAATAGCCAAATAAGAGAAAAAAGGGAGAGAAAAAAGAAAATAAGAGGGCCTCCTAAGGAGGAACTCTGATCTCATAAACTTAGTATTTTGCTAATTAATTTAATCTAGAGTTACTTGGGCTCTGGGTAGAGCTGGATGAATTTTCGGAGGCGAGATGAGAGATGATCTTGAAGAGGATCTCGTCGCACTTAAGTGAAGGACCTGGGGTATCACAGGTTTATAAGTCGTCGACCGTTGGCTTTCGGCTTAGATTGTTCACCCCTCGATTTATCACTGAACACTAAACTCGCGAAAAGGAGGATTTTTAAATTGTTTTATGCTTAAATTAATTATTACTAATGAGGAAGACCCCTATCTGAATGGAACTTCAAAATTTTAAACTTTACCTAACACTTTCAACTAATGAACCGTAAGCTTCTTAGATTTGAATTAGAATAAGCTGGAGAGCCCTCAGTTCGCAATACGACCACCGTATCCAGCGCCTGAGTATGAACTCCCATGGTCGTTGCCGAAAGGCATGAGACTCTCCTTGGATTCATGGGCAAAAAAGAGAAGAGAGCGCTCGAAAAATGATTAAAAAAAAAGATGCCAACGACACGCGGTGTTCCCAAGCGGTCACCCATCCAAGTACTGACCGCGCCCAATGTTGCTTAACTTCGGTGATCGGACGAGAACCGGTGTTTTTTTTTTTTTTAATAGAAGTTTATCCAAAGCCAAGATATACAAAGAGACAATTACACATGAATTACACAGGATAAAAACTTCCAAAACCTGTGGCAGGATCATTACTTAAATTAGAACGTTATGGCTCACAGCGAGCACTACACGACTTATTCTATGTTCGAACAATGGTTCCTTGCTTCGCCTATATGGCAGAAGGTACTTGTATTTTCATACGGTCGCTTAATCATTTTCCTAGTTGGCTGCTAGAGCGCCCTCGCATGTATGCTTGTATTGGATCAGGAAAAGGCTTGTAAAACTGATCGCTCGGTAATATGTACTCTCAATTATAGGGTTTATGTATGCTGCAGCCTGCAGAGTCGTCTGAGTTTCGCGCTAGCTGCTACTTATTATGTATAAAAAAGGGAAAAAGGGAAAGGGAGGAGGTTTATCCACCAGTACTTATCACTATTTAGCCTCTGTTTGTCCTCGACATCTCTACTTGGTATTGCCGTGTTAAATCTGATTCTGTTGGCGTTCACCCTGTCTCTGCAATTTAACATTGGGGTACAAGTAATTTTTTTATCGCGTGTACCCCTCGCCACGTGGTATATGGTGGGCACGTTGTCCCGATCTTGAATGAAACCGTCGCAGTCTAGATAAGTGAAGGCCTCCGGTGGAATGAAACCCGATAGCATCGATCTCTCAGTATACAGCCGGTCAATGGTCATCGGCCACCCTGCTAAAAAAGTCTTATGGAAATTTATAGGAACTTCAATAATATCTATAATAATCTATACTATTCAATAAGTCCAATTTGTCACGACGACTGCTCACACAGAATATGTATAACATTTTATGTATTTCTATTGTTTGTTTTTTTCTATACGACTTTGCTGATGTAGAATCAATGGGATTTTATAAAGTATTACACGCCGTTCCTCAAGTATATGATCCTGTAAGATATTTCACAGTACAAAATACTTCGTTTTTTAGATGTTCGAATTTGATTTGATGGATATCAGGTTTTTATTGGAGATCCGCATATCAAAATTATTTGAAACTATTGTATTCTATACGGCGAATTCAGTTCAAGCTTCTATTCGACATTTGCATGTCCAAAATATATCCGTTCTCATAAAATGATCGTTGTTGCACAGCGCTTCGTTTTCCTACCGAATTGCCAACAAGCATATGTACTAGACTCTATGCGTGAGATAGTGTTATAAGTTTTAATTCGTTATTTACTATTGACCATTCTATTTGTGACTATGAGATTCTATCAGCTGTCAATTCTATTCGCTTTCATCCGTATTTGCGACTGTAGAATCGGAGAACTAGATGACCCTATCAGTTTTTATCCGTATTGAAATATTGAATACCATTACGTTTGTATTATTTCTGGACTTCAATTTTGTTCAGTCTGACATCGTGTTTAGGATACATTATGTAAAAAGCATATCAAATCTTACTATATTGTAACGTAACAGGCAGATAGGCCTGACCGTTAGCATTCAAGCATCAACCGTTGCGAACATTCGATGATAGTCTAGAACGTTCGACACAACAGTATGAGTTTGGGTGACGTCACGACTTGTATATAAGTCGAGGCGGCACTCAGCTCATCAGCAATCTACGGCAAAGCGCCAGGTTGGCTCACCGCTATTCTAAAACATACTCTCTTCATAAAGCAATCTAAGGCAAAGCGCCAGGTTGGCTCACTGCAATATTCAAACATATTCGTTCATTCTTCTCTTTACAGACACCATAGGCAAAGCGCCTGGTGATCTGCCTAGCCTTTATTATTAATCGTTTAGAAAATACAGAAAATTCAGAACTCTCAAATTTAAACTCTTATTTTTTGCTACAGTATTACAAATTCATGAAATTCATTATTATTCGAAAAATCATATAAAAATTCTTGCAAAAAGTCGTGAGATGACATATCTCACGCACTAGGTAATCATAACCTCAATTTAGTAAGTAAGCAACGTTGTAAATATAACTTAGATTGGTTGCAACCGTTTTTGATATTATTTTAATTAATAAATGTTTTCTTATGTTTAATATAATTGCTAAGATTTAATGCTGGTTCCCTTCTCCGCCATTTCACGGTCCTATTAAATTCATTTAGCTAGGAATACGGCTGCGAACGCCTTGCGTTCAAGGTCCGTGGATAGACGGGATACGGCTGCGTGCCCTAAGTGCACAAGGTCCGGTGCTAGGGATAGAATACGGCTGCGTGTACTTCGTGCACAAAGTCCGTGAACCAGGGGAGACGGCTGCGAACGCACGGCGTTCAAAGTCCGTAATTAGTCAGAAATTAGATAGAGAGGTCCTGAAATTCTTTACGAGCAAAAGACTCACAATAACTGACAGTTCCGCGAGTCGCGAAACTGCCATAAATTTACAATATAGACACATCGTTACATATTATAACCGCGTCGTCGCCGGAAGATGTCTTCGTACAACATACGCTTTCGTTATCTGTGACTAGGACCACCGCTACGTCGGTTTCGTCCTCCAGGTCGACCATCCCGTAGCTTTCGTCCCCCAGGTCGACCAAGAGGACGAAAACTACGTAGCCGTGGACCTGGAGGACAAGAATTACGTAGCGGTGAACCTGAAAGACAAAATCTATGGTGCGGTCAACCTGAAGGATGATAACTACGGTGCGGTTGACCTGGAGGACGAAAACTATGGTCCGGTTGACCTGGAGGACGAAAACTACGTAGCGGTGCACCTAAAGGACGAAAACTACGGTGCGGTCTACCTGGAGGACGAAAACTACGGTCCGGTTGACCTGGAGGACGAAAACTACGTAGCGGTGCACCTTGAGAACGGGAACTACGGTACGGTCTACCTGGAGGACGAAATCTACGTAGCGGTGCGCCTAGAGAACGGAAACTACGGTGCGGTCTACCTGGAGGACGAAAACTACGTAGCGATAGACCTGGAGGACGAAAGCTACGGTGTGGTCGACCTCAGTTGAATGCCACTAATGTCAGTGCTTTTTTGAGAGAATTGAATTTTGCGGGTTTCACTTCGCCGATAGGTGGCTACAGGCGAAAAAATATTTCTCACTAGCACTAAGCTGGATCAACGTTTGTATATAAGGGAGAGCCGATAGCCATACCAATATGTCACTACGATGCGTCCGGACTTGCGAACGAATGATTAACGTAAGTAATAGGATGTTCAAGGTTAGGATGGATTAAGTCAGCCGAGAGAAGATGTATACGAGTTAACCTACGAATCAGCGTCATCATTAATGAATAACATGTTGTATGAAATTCTTAAACCCCTATGTAACTGACTTAAGTAAGTCAATATCGGTCTACCAACTCGTAAGAATGGGTACCTGTTACTTCATAAGTGCTCATCTAATCCCACCCTAGTAGCAATACCTGCATTAGCAGATTTCTGCAGATTCTGCTTCAAGAATCTTATTGCAGTATGTTCGCAGATCTGTTGAAGACCCTTCAGAGTATTTTACTGAGTACAGTATACAAGCAGAACAATTGAAGAATCTGCCCTGGTAGCAATACCTGCATCAGCAGATTTTCGCAGATTCTGTTTCAAGAATCTTATTGCACTATTCTCGCAGATTTGTCGCAGATCCTTCAGAGTATTTTACTGAGTACAGTATACAAGCAGAACAATTGAAGGATCTGTATTAAAGCTGCAGCTTTATATATGGGCGAGTTCCATATGAAATGTATAATTGGTTGTCCACACCCCTTTCGATTTGTCTCAAACTTAGTCAAGTTGAGTAATGGGTTGAAAAAAAAATTCCTCTAAATAATGAAAATCCTACCTTTTACAGGTCGCCAGTAACACCGATTCACAAATTTTGAATTATTTTTTTCAAATCGCTGTAGCTCCCAAACTACATGTCCGCGCCTGAAAATCGAGTGGGTCAAAAGTTTTGTAATTTGATGTACTTTCCGAGACAAAGTCGATTTTCAGTTGATGGTGAAAAAAACGCGAAAAATGCGATATTGATCTCGTTCCCCAAACTTTTCTGGGGTCCATTTTTCATCATAAAATGCGGCTATTTTTCCCGCAAATTTCCGTGTAAAGAAAAGTCACGGGACTCAACTGGTTGAAGAGATATGAGAGAATTTCTAGGAAAAACCGACTGGATTTTGACGTTTTCTGAATTTGAATTTTTCAAAACTATCGAAACTTTTTTTTACGTGAAATGGACGGAAAAAGAGCCAACACTATACAGGGTGGTCCCAAATTTGGGTTATGCAATAAATATATCTATTTTGGAAGATATTTCTAGAAGACTTTCATTGAAACTAATAATATGTAAGCTTAGTGGTGAGCTTAAGAAGCTGCGTAAGCTCACAGAATTGAAGTTGAATACCTCCACTTGAAATAAATGTTTGAACTATCGCTCAAATTTGAACATAATAAGGTAAAAGTACCAATGGGTGGCCACTGCCTAGTACTTGGCCACTGACAGAGAATATCTTAATTTTTAAGGTATTAGTGCAGAATCAATTGTCAAATACTGTTGAATATTATTCTTTGTATATTACATTGTTGATACAGAAAAAAGAAACGCTTAAATAATGTATTTTAAGCTAGAATATAAGGTCTTTATTTTTGTGACTTTCAGTCCGTGCGGTGTGCATGCTTTTCTAAAGCAGTAACCAAAAAATCTGCTTTCACGAATAAGGTAATAAAAAGTCAATATAACATCTTTTTATACATTTTAAAGTTCCTGCATTATTTATACTGTGTTAAGAATACATCAAAAATATAGAATATCAAATTTACATAGATGTTATATCAAAATTTTACGTGGTCATTTATTAGTACTCATAAATCAATGACAAATTTCGCGTCCGATTAGATGGCCGGGTGGCCATCTACCGGGCAATCACGCAGATGACGATGTAAATTTCGGTCCCAATAGTTGACCGCACATGTGCCACTCGATTCTGTTCACGGTAAGGGAGTTTTTATCGACCAAGAAGTATAAGTAAGCTTATCTTTTTTATAATAAAATGTACTCATATTTTGCAAATTTCATTATATTTAGTCCTAAATGCCAATAAAATACAGATAAAGCCATCTAATCTACAACGTAACCTCAAACGCGTACACTGACTGAGACATGCGTATGGTGATTTTTTTAATCATTTTAATTACAGCTACAATGGGCAAAGAAAAGAAAAAGAATAAGAACAAGGAACCTTATAATAAAAAGTATTAGGATAATAAATCACCAAAACAAGTAGACTTAACTTAGAGAAGTATTAATTACATTTCATTATTTTTTATATTATTACGTTTGTCACGTCTGTAATTATTGTTTGGAATAAATAGCAAGGTTTGATAACAAAACAATTTTGTAAATTATAATTTCACTCACTTTACCTCAAAACGACATTCTGCGCAATACTTACTTATTTATTTGTTTTTATTTAAAATAAAAATGTTTGGTTGAACAGTGGCCACCTACTAATACCAGTATTTTGGGACACTAGGACATTCGTGTTTTGCTGGTCCAAGTACTGGTACAATGTACTGATAAATATTTATTATCATATCTTTAATTGAATTCACAAAAATGCCTCTTTTTCTCATTTATACGATCAAATATATAAATATTCATTTGAATAATAAAGACTTATAATCATTTTTACGTTTTTTTCCATTAAAATTTGTTCAAACCTATCTTCTATCCTTAGACGGCCAACTATTGGTACTTTTACCTTAGTATCGTCTCAAGCAACAGTTCAGATATTTTTCCAACATTAGTTTTTCACTCTAATCCTGAAGCTGTATATTGGTGAGCGGGATTGAAATGGAGAAGAACCTTAAGCGATCTACTAGCACTCTGCAGAATAACTGTCACTCTGCAGAATAACCCTGGTAGAATTCCTGATAAATAAATCCCGTCCTATTCCGCTTGTATATATATGAATTTTTGCAACGTATTGTATCTCGGACATCCGTTCGGATACATCCGGATAAAATTAAGATAGACAAAAACCATATACAATCGAAAGACCGTATTTATATTTAACTGACATTTTTATCTAATAAGATTCTGCACTGAAGAATCTCATAAGATCTGCACTGAAGTATCTGATGTCAGCCCCACACTCAAATGTGGAAGTAGTCCACTAGTGGTCTTCAGTAAGATCTGCAGAAGACCTGCAGTAAGACTGCGAGCAGACTTGAATCATTTTGCTACTAGGGCATATAAGTATACAATTTTGTTGTTGCGGCCAAGAACCGATAGACATTTTTTCCAATTAGTCTCTGTCAGACATCTCTAGCAGGGATAGAATCGTATAGATATTGTGGAGCAATCGCGGTGCGAAACGGATGAAAACCACCAATTGTTTATAGGATTTTATAAAACTGTAGCGCAGTTGCGGTAAAGAACTGATACAGAGGTATGTGGATATAGCTCATAGAATCGTATAGATATTGTAGAGCAATCGTGGTACGGCACGGGGATATTATAGATAGAGTAGGGAAAACAGCTAGCTAACGATATACTTCATGTGACATAAGCTTATTAAAACACATTACATTGGAATGAGGACTGACCAAATCTGGTTTATTGGAATTCTTTCCGGGGGTTTAGTATACGAACGTGTAAAACGTCCGCGGACAATGACGGTAGCTGCTACTGCAAAAACGGAGACAGAATACAGATAAAAAACGTATCATTTTAAATGTATGAATTTCTATAAGACTTTAGCAGGGCAGGATATTAAACTATTATCCTGGTTCAGGGATGCGTTGGCGAAGTGATCGCGTATTAATTTTAACATGAAACAGTCTATCCGGTGGACCTTGGCTTCGTCGTAGCTTTTTACATTACTGATGCGTCTCGTATATAGGGACGAAGCCGACCTCCATTTACCTAAACATGCTCGTAAACATTTGCATTCGAATGCTCTCATTTTCTCCCGCGCTTATGTTATACCAGATTGGGCAGCCGTAAGATATTATAGGTCGAATTAAAAGTAAGTAGCATAAAATCTTAACTTTGGCATCCAGATGCCGGCAGTAAAATCGACGGTTAGCGGCGTTAAACGCGATTTGTGCTTTGGATAACTGCGTTATCACATGTTTATTAAATTTAAGTTGGAAATCGATCAGAATGCCGAGGTATTTTACAGCATCTCTGTGCGGCACTTGCTGCCCGTCTATGTCACGGTCGAAAATCTGGAAGCTTTTCCAGTTTCTCCTTGCATCCGCTGTCAGAGAGTTTAAATTTGGTCTAAATAAGACGGTTTCACATGTGCCAGTGTTGATTTTCAATCTCCACGAGCTATAATAATCTGTCACCTTTATGAATAGGTTTTGGAGTTCTTTTTTTAAGACCGTAGGTTTCTTTCCGATAACGTAAATTAGCAAATCGTCTGCGAAGGCTGTTGCCTTCTTTGGGACCGTCTGATTCAGATCAAACAGGCTCAATATATCGCTATTATCTATAATAAATGAAATTGGCGAGTTGACCGTTCCTTGTTGGAGCCCATCAGCGATATCGAAGCTCTTGGTGGATGTTGCGATACCGTCGGTTACGTAGAAATGCTTACCGTGTAGCATAACCCACAGCATTTTCATAAGCTGCTTCGGAAATTCTTTTTTCAGAAGCTTAAAGAACAGCCCCCCTAGCCAAACCGTATCGAATGCCTTTTCTAGGTCGATGAAGCATGCTGCCACACATTCACGGTTATTAAAGGCCGAACATACAGAGCGATGAGATATTGCTTGATGAATGATATTCACATCGTTTTGTTCGTAACCCTACTTATCGAAGAGATGCAACGGGTTAGTCAGTCACCGAAGAAATCCTCGGTGGTAACTAATGTAGGAAATAAACAGAAATTCACACCTGGAATTAATTCATAAAGAATCAATATCGTATGCTATTGACTTAATAACTTTATCACTACTAGATGTGTGAATTTCACCAAGTCAATTATTTATAACCTAATAATGTTGAAATAAATAGAAATTGACGTCTGCAATCAATTTAACCTCATCACTACTTATTTATGAAATAATATCGTATACCGTTGTATTATGAACAATATTAGAATTAATTACACAATATTGTAATATGACAGTTCATTTCAACCTACGACGTGATAGCTACCGCTACGTCGTCTGAAGATATCAGTCATAGGCATATGAAATATCGGTAGATCGCTTGTTCGTGGTATTTGACAGCGTTGTCATTGACAAAAATAAATAAGGGAGCCTCTATCAGCGTGACCTGTTTCCTCAGAATCGCTCTGTATATAGTTCGGAAACGGAAATGGATACGGTAGAGGCTAGAGGTAAGGGGGAACAACTCCGTGTATAGAAAGTGTCCGTGAAATCGAGTTAATTAGATGGCGCTGCTGTAGCAAAAGTTCCTAATTTTGATTGGTGATCTCCAAGGTCAGATCTTGCGATTGGTTACCCTTATTGCTTACGAGTGCCATTCGGGTAATTCTGGAACTATTATTTAGTGCACTTTTACGGACACTTTTGCCGCTGATGCCCCATAAGAGATAGTCCTCCTTACCTCTACCCTCCATAGTTCCACGCGGCCGCGACTCGGAATTGGCGCCCGCCGGCCGCCGTCAAATCTAGTGATTTTTTACTCGAAAACAAAAAATAACACGTCCTCAAAATTAATTCACAGGCTGTCGTATAGATATAGTGCGAATTATACCGGGAAGAAATCTTGATAGTATACAGTCGACTGCCGTCGATTGCGCATGCGCCAAATAATTTATTCTCATTGGTCGGTAAGGTCGTCCCGCAGCAGTATTATGACGTAGTCGGCCGCGGGACGATCTTACCGACCAATGAAAATAAATTATTTGGCGCATGCACAATCGACTGTATACTATCAAGATTTCTTCCCGGTATATGGGCGGTTCCACGTCAACTGTACCACTCCTGTCAGTCATAGTCAGCGATTCTACTGTAATTTGGTGATTATGCTAGTTTGGTATGGAAATAATTTCTGACCAAAGGATTTCGCGGAATTCGAAAAACTATAGAAGTTGCCCAATTCGAAACTTTTTGATCGTGAATTCTTTGAAAATTCATATCTCTGCAACCACTTATCGGATCAGGAATTTCCAGCCACGGAGAGACGTGGAAAAGTGTGCAGTTTAATGAAAAAAATACATCAATAATGTAGGTGAAAAAATTAGCTTCTATTATGCAATACAATGTTGATAATTGATTTTCAATCATGTTCTCTCACATTCTGAAATTCGAAAAAAATACACATTACTCCTTCCAAGATTATCTTCAATTTCAGCCATCACAAAGTTTGGAGTCGAATCTAGTTCGCGCGATATTAATTGTCAAAGTCCGCCATGTGCTCGCTCGCCGCGCGGTGTAGCCAGCGTAAAATACCCAGAATGCAGAATGTCATTAAAGTGCGTAACTGCAACATGTTTTATAGCGTTCATCGACCATATTCGCCATGAAGATAGCGACAGATAATGCAAGATTCTATGAATAATATTATTGAATAAATATTATGATAAATTAATGATAAATTGAATTTTTTAATATTCAAATATGGTCGTTGAACGCTATAAAACATGTTGCAGTTACGCACTTTAATGAAATTCTGCATTCTGGGTATTTTACGCTGGCTATACCGCGCGGCGAGCGAGCACATGGCGGACTTTGACAATTAATATCGCGCGAACTAGATTCGACTCCAAACTTTGTGATGGCTGAAATTGAAGATAATCTTGGAAGGAGTAACCTGTATTTTTTTCGAATTTTCGAATGTGAGAGAACATGATTGAAAATCAATTAATAACATTGTATTGCATAATAGAAGCTAATTTTTTCACCTCCATTATTGATGTATTTTTTTCATCAAACTGCACACTTTTCCACGTCACTCCGTGGCTGGAAATTTCCCATCCGATCAATGGTTGCAGAGATATGAATTTTCAAAGAATTGACGATCAAAAAGTTTCGAATTGGGTAACTTCTATAGTTTTTCGAATTTCGCGAAATCCTTTGGTCAGAAATTATTTCCATACCAAACTAGCATAATCACCAAATTACAGTAGAATCGCTGACTATGACTGACAGGAGTGGTACCTTTGACGTGGAACCGCCCATATATGTCAGTATTCAAAAGAAAAAAAAAATTCGATCGTGTCTCTGGGTGTTGGAAAAATCTTCGAAAACTTAATTGTGACATAAACAGCTTCGGATGAACAAACTTTTTATATATTCTGTGACACTTTCCGCGTAAACGAAAGAAGAAAAATTGAGTCCATTATTATTTTTGGCGGAGTTATGAATTAAAAAAAAAAACCTTGCTGAAATTTGTTTATGCAAATAACCCAACGAATTTTGCACTAATTGAGAAATCCTTTCGCACAAAAATCTAACTCTCCAAGGACAATCGACATGCGAAATTAGAAAAATATCCGAGAGGTAACTGATCCGTTTCACGTGGAATGTTCGCATATACAGAAAGATTACAGCCTGCAATTGACGTTGGGTTATCGGTTAGTAATCCAGTCGAATAGAACATGAGATCTATTCAGGAATATGATATTTCTGTAACTTTTTTTACGAGTTCACTATATCCCCACGAATATACCTGTGATTTATCCAAAAGATTTTCGGGTGCGTTTATGGCAAAAAAATTGTTGAACAATTAAAAACCTACTTTTTGGGCTCGTTTTTTTTTCCTGACGGTTTTACAACAAAATACCTCATGTTGTTCGTCTTGTCGTCCCCGAAAAAATGAACCCTTACAAAGTCATCTATCTTCATTAGTTTAATTGCAAAACGCAATAGAAAAAGTTATTTTGATATTTTGTTTTTTGCCAGTCACTCACCGAATTTTCAACATACGGTTACGAAACTCATACTGGATCTAGTATGAACTGCTTTCTAACAGAATCTGCAAACCCGATAGGGCTATGTGTTATAGTCTCACAGTAATAAACGATCTGCAAAAACGAAAATCTGTGGGATCGCGCTCCTTTTTAAGGTATAACTGGATAGATAATCAGAAATCGCCAAAATTCTTTAAAATTCCGTGAATGATAGTGCATGATAGAATAACGATACAGTCGGCTCTCGCAATAGGGCCACTTCCCCTAAACAGCGTTCAGCAGTTTCCCCCACTACCCGACCTGCCGGTATTATAGCCACGCGGTTCTCGACTACGCGCGCAATAAGGCCGGTAATCGAAATGAACAGTTTGCACGGAATGTTCTATCTCTCGCATGCGCGCGGCCTTATTGTGAGCGCCCGACGTCAAACGCGGCGATGGCACACCAACTATTGGTGGGGGAACGGAAATTCTTGGAATTATCTTCCCCTACACCCCCATGACCGGCCCTATTGCGAGAGCTGACTGTACATTAATTATTTCAGAATTTTACACTAAATAATTTAGTAGTTATAGATTTTTGAAATCTACAAATGTAATCTTAATTTCATAAGATTTCGCTTCAATTGGTACTAAAAAATTGCAAATCAACACTTATAAGTGTTCATTTATAACTAATTTAGCTATTTGTGGGGTCAAACATCCACTATACGATCGAGACGTGTGAATACAAGATTTGCGCATATTGGACTAACTTTTTCACCTGACTGTCCATCCTGTTATGCCTTAAGGATAATGGGCTCACATCGTACCGAAAAATCTGGGGGCCAGTTTTCGATATCCACTTTCGATATATGATGAAAAATAATTTTGTTGTTTGAAAAATAGTAGTCCCTCCGAGGAAATAAAATTTTCGCTAATAAACAAATGATAATATATCTGCGTCAATTTTCGAGTACTCGGAAATATCCTGGCAGGATCTGATAGGTCTTTTTGTTGAATCTTTCCTATATTTATAAGGAGCAGGGTTGGCTGGTTACAATAAATAGTCACTCTTTTGATATACTTTTATACTGAGAAAGGTTTCTTTATTTAAGGTGAAGTGAAACGTTTCAAGGCCACGGCCGGGTGCCGTTCACCGCGGTAAAGCAGATTACCAAACGTTAGTATCTTTGCCCACCGCTAGATGGCGCAGACACCGGAACGTTTGGTACCTCTGCCTACCGCTAGATGGCGCAGCGCGCATCTTCCGATGCGCGCTACGTCAGTATATATATACGTACACTAATGATCGCGATTATTTCGCGGCAGTGTCTATAAACACAGCAAGACATATTGCAAATGATTGCACTGAATAACAACCCGAACAAATCGAGAATTATTTGGGTACATCACGTGTACCAACACTGTGTTCGACAAACGTCGCAGTGTCAAGCAGCAAAAGTCGCTTATATTCTCGCTCTGGTGCAGAGCGATTGATAACAGTTGAAACTAATCAACTATGATATTTCTAACTTTGAGGTTAGACATGATAAATTCAGAGAAAATCCCTGTTTGAAAACCACATCGGTATGACGAGCAAACCTTGGTTATTTCCCTCGCTCTTGTGCAGAGCGACAGATATGCGTGAAAACTGATTCACTATAATGTATCTAATCCGTTAGGATTCCTTCGACATCGGTCGAGTGGCTCTCCGCTGGAGAGACTTATTCTCGCTCTTGTGCAGAGCGGTTCATAAGAGTGAAACTAGTTCACAATGATATTTCTAACTTATAATTAGACATGATTAATAAACACATAGAAAATCCCTGTTTGGAAACCCCATCGGTATGACAAGCAAACCTTGGTTGTTCCCCTCGCTCTTGTGCAAAGTGATAGATATGCGCGAAAACTAATTCACTATAATGTACTTAATCCGTTAGGATTCCTTCGACAATCAGTCGAGTCGCTCTCGATTGGAGAGACAAAGAAACACATTAATTCATGCAGGTTCTATGACTAGATGTATGTTCTATAAATCAATAATCTAAATCCGTTTGGATTCTATCGACAATCAGTCGAGTGGCTCTCCGCTGGAGAGACTGAAAGCAAAACAGTTCTGTATGCTATTTCTATGACTAGTTTGATATTCTCTAGATCATTATTCTAAATCCGTTTGGATTCTATCGACCATCAGTCGAGTGGCTTTCCGCTGGAGAGATTTATTCGCGCTCTTGTGCAGAGCGGTTGATATGAGTGAAATTAGTTCACAATGATATTTCTAAAACATAAAGTCAAAAATGAATGATAAATACAGAGAAAATCCCTGTTCAGAATCCCCCCATTGGTTTTACAACCAACCTTTCTTCCCCTCGCTCTTGTGCAGAGCGGTTGATATAAGTGAAATTAGTTCACAATGATATTTCTAAAACATAAAGTCAAAAATGAATGATAAATACAGAGAAAATCCCTGTTCAAAATCCCCCCATTGGTTTTACAACCAACCTTTGTTCCCCTCGCTCTTGTGCAGAGCGGTTGATATGAGTGAAATTAGTTCACAATGATATTTCTAACTTATAATTAGACATAATTAATAAACACAGAGAAAATCCCTGTTCAGAATCCCCCCATTGGTTTTACAACCAACCTTTCTTCCCCTCGCTCTTGTGCAGAGCGGTTGATATAAGTGAAATCAGTTCACAATGATATTTCTGAAACATAAAGTCAAGAATGAATGATAAATACAGAGAAAATCCCTGTTCACAATCCCCCCATTGGTTTTACAACCAACCTTTGTTCCCCTCGTTCTTGTGCAGAACGGTTGATATGAGTGACACTAATTCACTATAATGTACTCAATCCGTTAGGATTCCTTCGACAATCAGTCGAGTCGCTCTCGATTGGAGAGACAAAGAAAAACATTAATTCATGCAGGTTCTATGACTAGATGTATGTTCTATAAATCAATAATCTAAATCTGTTTGGATTCTATCGACAATCAGTCGAGTGGCTCTCCGCTGGAGAGACTGAAAGCAAAACAGTTCTGTATGCTATTTCTATGACTAGTTTGATATTCTCTAGATCATTATTCTAAATCCGTTTGGATTCTATCGACCATCAGTCGAGTGGCTCTCCGCTGGAGAGACTGAAAGCAAAACAGTTCTGTATGCTATTTCTATGACTAGTTTGATATTCTCTAGATCATTATTCTAAATCCGTTTGGATTCTATCGACCATCAGTCGAGTGGCTCTCCGCTGGAGAGACTTATTCTCGCTCTTGTGCAGAGCGGTTCATAAGAGTGAAACTAGTTCACAATGATATTTCTAAAACATAAAGTCAAAAATGAATGATAAATACAGAGAAAATCCCTGTTCACAATCCCCCCATTGGTTTTACAACCAACCTTTGTTCCCCTCGGTCTTGTGCAGAACGGTTGATATGAGTGACACTTATTCACTATAATGTACTTAATTCGTTAGGATTCCTTCGACAATCAGTCGAGTCGCTCTCGATTGGAGAGACAAAGAAACACATTAATTCATGCAGGTTCTATGACTAGATGTATGTTCTATAAATCAATAATCTAAATCTGTTTGGATTCTATCGACAATCAGTCGAGTGGCTCTCCGCTGGAGAGACTGAAAGCAAAACAGTTCTGTATGCTATTTCTATGACTAGTTTGATATTCTCTAGATCATTATTCTAAATCCGTTTGGATTCTATCGACCATCAGTCGAGTGGCTTTCCGCTGGAGAGACTTATTCGCGCTCTTGTGCAGAGCGGTTGATATGAGTGAAATTAGTTCACAATGATATTTCTAAAACATAAAGTCAAAAATGAATGATAAATACAGAGAAAATCCCTGTTCAGAATCCCCCCATTGGTTTTACAACCAACCTTTCTTCCCCTCGCTCTTGTGCAGAGCGGTTGATATAAGTGAAATTAGTTCACAATGATATTTCTAAAACATAAAGTCAAAAATGAATGATAAATACAGAGAAAATCCCTGTTCAAAATCCCCCCATTGGTTTTACAACCAACCTTTGTTCCCCTCGCTCTTGTGCAGAGCGGTTGATATGAGTGAAATTAGTTCACAATGATATTTCTAACTTATAATTAGACATAATTAATAAACACAGAGAAAATCCCTGTTCAGAATCCCCCCATTGGTTTTACAACCAACCTTTCTTCCCCTCGCTCTTGTGCAGAGCGGTTGATATAAGTGAAATTGTTTCACAATGATATTTCTAACTAGTAATAAGACACGATTGATAAATACCGAGAAAATCCCCGTTTGGAAACTCCATCGATATGACGAGCACCCTTGGTTGTTTCCCTCGCTCTTGAGTAGAGCGCTCCATGTAAGTGAAAATAGTTCAGTTTAATATTCTCAACATGAAATTAGACATGATTGATAAATACAGAGAAAATCTCTGTTTGGAAGCCTCATCGGTGTGACGAGCAAAGCTTGGTTTTTTCCTCGCTCTTGAGCAGAGCGGTTGATATGAGTGAAAACTGAGTTTCCTGAATTATCACTGGAAGTAGATTGAAATAATAAAAATTAACGAGTAAGTACAGCCAATAATGCGCTGTGTCTAGTTCTATAGGCATCTAGTCGAGCCGACTAGCAACAAGAGTTTGAATCAAAGTTGAGGAACCAATGAGTAAATTCGAGTTACTTACAGGTTGGTATCTGGTGGAATCATAAAAGGAAAGTATTTACTCTGTCTTTCGTTGTACGTACCAGCACGGTGTTTTCAAACCTACTTGCAATGAATAAGTAGCACATGCTCGCGAACATTTTTCGAGGTTAGGTTGAGATCTGGTGAAATAAGTATTATCGCACGCGTAGATACTGGAGATAAATTCAGTAAAAACAGTAATGAGGTCAACTAACACATTACACACACGTTGTGTTCGTAAACTTATTATTCAATCATTTTTTACTCATCATCTTTCACTAACAGGCTTCGACACATCTTCAACGCGTCACGTGTTTCCATATCCCCTAGCGTCGGTTAGTGCGTACTACGAACTCTCTAAATTTGAATCAGTGAAAACTACTGACAATCAGTGAATAGTCACTGGTTTCCAGTCATAAGTCTGCCACTGCAACAATGAGTGGCAGACTTATAACTGGAAACTAGTGAATTTTCGCTGATTCAAATTCAGAGAGAACACGAAGGCGGGACGAATGCGTTCATGGCAACTCAAAATTTAGCTGGTCAAGAACTATTCGCCCAATGACAAACACTGTTATTTAATCTTACACACGCTTTTCAATTATTAATTTTTCAATTATTGTATCGTAATAGAAAGGTATTTCACGTAACAGCAAGCATTTCCAAGGCGGTAATGAAAATGAAATTTCAACATAGAATTTAGAGCTTCCACATTCGGGTAAATTACTTTGATGTTTCTATCGTTTCTATTGAAATAAATAAGAAGAATCTATATGTCTCAATACTGCTGAGACTGAGTATTTCTCAGTCTATCTCCTCATGTTGATTGCTTGTAATCACGTAAGAGAAGTCAAACAGGAGGGTGGTTCTAGGATTCTCATTCACAAATGTGTAACTTTATTAATGATAGTTTATCTCTATATGAACTTGCAGGAGCAAGCAACCCCGAATAAAGGTACCATATTAAATGTAACATCCAGCAACAATTAATTTTTTCAATCTGGCCGATTTCCGGATTAGGAAGTCGCGATACCTAAGGCTACTCTGCAAAAAAGGCCGAATCTAGATCGAATAGATGACATTTAAAAAGCGGTGACAGAAAAATAAACTACATTCAGTCGACTCTTGATGGATTACAATTGGAAGTTTACAGTATAATTTAAGAAAAATTGAATCTCATTTTGAAAAATTGAATTTTAAAAATTAAAGGGCAGAAAATTTTGAGGGCCTAAGGCTATAGCCTTATTACCCTTATGTTTAATCTGGGCCTGGTCCTAATGACTTGTGATCGTTAGCGAAATTGGGTTTCATTCGCCGCTGCGTAATAATATTATATACATTTTTCGTTGAATATCTTAACAACATTGACAATTTTCAAGAAACATCTAAAGAACGTAGCCTAGCGAAAGACGAGTAACTGAGGCTTACAGGATGATCACGTCACAGGCGACGCGTAAAAGAGATCGAGTCAAAGGCTATCGATTATTGAATAAATAATACCTAGCTTTTAGATACGTGATAATATTTTATCACGTTATTATGATTTTTAATCATGAGATAAATTAACACTTATAAATATGACAAAAAATTAGCGAACTAACACATTTTCTAAGTCGTTTGTATTCGGGCGATGGTCACTATGATTTTTGAAATGTACGACCAATCAACGCTTCAGAAATATTTGCACACGGTACGCGATAAGCCATCGTCCTTAGAGTCGTAGTGGGGAGTCTAAGGCCCACCCTATTTGGGTATTATCCGTCAACGCACTCATCAGTATTCATCGAGCCTGCAGACATCCAGAAAGGCCGGTAAATAACCAATAGAAAAAAAAAAAATCAAGCCAGACATGACCCGCAAACGACAATTTGGTAAGTGTTTAATCAGTAAATATATATAGTATAATATATACCTACAGATGAAGACGTGTAGTCCGACAAAATATTCACATTTTCATTCGCATGGAAACTTAATTCTTTTACCGAACTATATACATATATATCGCTGTGTATTTCGTAGATGCGAACACTATATTCTTTTTTCCGTGTATTTCTCATTCGCATGGAAAATTTTGATTCTTTTACCGAACTATATGCATATATATCGCTGTGTATTTCGTAGATGCAAACATTACATTCTTTTTTCCGTGTATTTCTCACTCGCATGGAAAATTTTGATTCTTTTACCGAACTATATGCATATATATCGCTGTGTATTTTGTAGATGCAAACACTATATTCTTTTTTACGTGTATTTCTCATTCGCATGGAAACTTTCAATTCTTTTACCGAAGTATATACATATATGGGTCATTCTCAGTTAAGAGGTAAATTCGACGTCCACGGTCAAAAATTACCTTTTTTAAAAAAATTCATCAAAAAGAATGTAATTATCTCTTAAAACTCATGCTCATGTAAGTGGTCACTCAAATTCATTTCTTAATTTTATTTAATCTAGTCACAATTTCATCTGAAAGTCGGAAAACATCTCTCCCCTGGCCTGTCCCGGGGCCGATTCTGTTTGTGTATTAGTAATTTAAAGTACTTAGAAATCAAATATATTATTTAAATCATATATTTCAACAAAATAAATTAAATAATTTATCGTAATCAAGCAAGTAAAATTGCGTGATATTTTTTTTTCTTTAAAAAAATTGCGTTTACGTTTGTCCCCTGCATTTTGCGTCTCGTCCCCTGGCATGTGTATTTTCCTGTAAAATCGGCATTTAGTTACTGACTCGCGGGAATTGAAGACAATGAACGAACGTCGTTGAGTTTCTAGTTTGTAATCAGCGTCACTCGAACTAGGTGCGCAGTCATTTTGTCATTTATTTCATTACTGACACTCTATGGATATAGTTCAGAACGAGTGAATAAAGTCTCTCCCCTGGTAAGTTTCATTTTGAAAATATTCATCTAAAAATTTTAATTCATCTGTATATTTACTTCTTGTTATGTATAGATTCTAAGTTTTCTTGGTTAATCACGTACAATAAATACATTTGTCATTATTTTTGTTTTTGTTACTAAAAAGTATCTACCCTGTCTGTATCTCCCCTGTCTTTAGACCAATCATTTTACGTTTCCAAATGACACTAATTATGGGAATCATGAAAAAAATACAGTCGGCTCTCGCAATAGGGCCACTTCCCCTAAACAGCGTTCAACAGCTTCCCCCACTACCCCACCTGCCGGTATATAGCCACGCTGTTCTCGACTACGCGCGCAATAAGGCCGGTAATAGAAATGAACAGTTTGCACGAAATGTTCTATCTCTCGCATTCGCGCGGCCTTATTGTGAGCGCCCGACGCCAAACGCGCTGATGGCACACCAACTATTGGTGGGGGAACGGAAATTCTTGAAATTATCTTCCCCTACACCCCCATGACCGGCCCTATTGCGAGAGCTGACTGTACTACGATGTAGTGATGGACGCGAATAATATATCGTACCGTTTGTGGCATTTAGTTTTCACTCGTTTTTGAAAAAAAAAAATGAATGGAAAAAAAAAAAAACTTAAATGAAAGTTGTTTTCTTTCATAAAATAACATTAAAATCCTTTCCCTGTTCACAAAGTATCCTACTCTGTACATCAAGTCTCTCCCCTGGATTGAGTATCTTCCCTGGCTTCTTATAAAACAAGATAAGATTAATAAATTGACTGACCGCCTTGCAGACACGTTTAGAATGATTGTTTTGAACGAAACATTATAAAATTTAGTTAAATTTTCAAATTTTTCATCGTGCTGAAATTCATCAATAAGCGACTTACCTCTTAACTGAGAATGACCCATATATCGCTGTGTATTTCGTAGGTGCAAACATTATATTCTTTTTTCCGTGTATTTCTCATTCGTATGAAAACTTTTAATTCTTTTACCGAACTATATGTATATATATATATATATCGCTGTGTATTTCGTAGATGCAAACATTATATTCTTTTTTCCGTGTATTTCTCATTCGCATGGAAAATTTTGATTCTTTTACCGAACTATATGCATATATATCGCTGTGTATTTCGTAGATGCAAACACTATATTCTTTTTTACGTGTATTTCTCATTCGCATGGAAACTTTCAATTCTTTTACCGAAGTATATACATATACCGCGTGATTCCTCGATTGCACCTCAGTGATTTGGGTTGCAGACCGTCAGGTATAGTCGGCATGAAAAAATTATCCGTGATCGTAGCGGCCAGTTCTTGTTTGTTTTATTGAGTTTTGACGGGTACGGTGAAGTGGTGTCATATTATTACGGAGAAGAATTATTACACGCTCAAAATATTCTTTGTGCACCGAATGATCGTTATCCAGGGGATTGCGACTGATTAGCGTGTCGATAGATGAGTAAGTAAAACTATTTTTCATAATTACGAGTGCATCTGTAAGAGCGTAACCTCAAAACGGCAAGTAATCTCAAGGACAAGTGACCGTTCTCAGGTAGGCCGAGGGGCTTTACGGTCCTAGTAATTGACACTTAGAGTCCGCGGGGCTCTGCGAGCCCGGGCGTGCCGACCTGGCACTACATGACCCAGAACTGGCCAAAGTCAAAAGTTTAACCTGTGAACACACGCAGGGTTTAGTGTCGCACATCAATTCGCATTCCTGTATCAGTTCATACTTTGTGCCGTACAAGCTTTTGCATCTTTAGTAGTTATTATTTCAGAGAGCATGCATCAGCCTCGGATTTCCTTTGACCTGGCATCTTCATAGCTTGACTCGTACTAACACAGGGTGTGAAGGTGTTTACTGCTGCCAAATCATTCTACGGAGCGTGTGCAGGAACAGCTGGAACACTATGTTTAACGAGAAGGACATCAAACTGGGACGTCGGTTACACAATGCTGAAGAGTAGGGGCATTTTCCACTGCATACCAATTGACACGAGTAACATGCTAAGCTAGCATGTTCATAATCAAAAAACAAGGCGGATTAATTAGGTATGAAGAGAAACATCAACGGGGGTATACCCACCTTGAAGATAATTTTTTCAAATCACTGCTACGCTCTGATAATAGATTTTAGTCACTCAGTTTTTTTATAGTTGATTAGCGCTGTTTTGATACAGAGTTTATGATTTTTTCAGATTTTGTGTCCTTCGCTGAACATAAATAATGAGTTTAATATTGATGCAGTCACAGTTCTCAATGCTCACAATGGTTAAGTCAACCATGACTGCGTCGGAAGGTGCAAGGATTGGGATTGGAGTTCGTAGTAGATATAATAATTGTATACTTGTATAATGGTATATATTTATCTATTTTATTCATCGAAACGATTTATCTAATCAGGTCATGCGGTGACAATACAATACAATACACTATAATCCTGTATACTGCAGAGATGCACAGCACCTGTAAGTTATGTTCAATAAAAAAAAATATATTCACCTACACACGATACAGATGGCTCCCCTAAACTTTAATTCTGATCAGCGGTGAAACTCCAAGCTGCGATTCAGGCCACCGATACAGTACAATAGAGCTAGCTTGGTCTGACAGAACTGGTCATAGTTTTAAGATTCTGCAAAAAATCATGTATTATCTTCGTATTAATGAAGCCTCGTGCAGTCTGCAATTAAATCATATTAAAGCCATCAACAGCTGTGTTCCGAATTCTTGTTTGTTCCCCTGATATTTCCATGGAAAATCAATCGTTCCGTAGTTGCTGTAATCAGCCATAACATTCTCAATTTTCAATTTCCTGTAGATAGTATTAAATATTTGGTAGGATATGGGTTTCTTCAAATATATTTATTCGGAATAACTACATCGACGTAACATCCAATTACAGGTTTTGTGAGTGGAATATTGCTTGAAATAGAATACATACCTAATATATTGCTTGAAATAGTATACATATCCAATAACTATCAAATACACACATATGCCCCTCGCTGGATTAAGGGATATACCCACCTTGAAAATACTTTTCCTTAAATCACTGCCATGCTCTGAGGAAACATTTTGGTGACTCAATTTTTTTACAGTTGATTAGTGCTATTTTGTCACATAGTTTTTATTCTACTTAGATTCTGTGTCCTCCGCTAAACTAAGTCAGTCCATCGAAGAACAAGTAGTTGTCGTATGGTACAGGTTGCTGCGTTGCATAAAATTTCTTCAACTATGGAAGAAATATTCTGTATAAATGTGATTTGGGGGCAAACCAATAATATTTCATGAGTTTAATTTTAAGACATGGAAATTTTTGATTTTAAATCATTTTTTCCAAAACGATGGAAAAAAGTCTTACCAGCAAAAATTTCGATGTCTAAAATTCAAATTCATGAAATATTATTGGTTTGGCCCTAAATTACATTCATACGGAATATATCCTCCAAAGTTGAAGAAATTTCATGCAACGCAGCAGCCTGTACCCTACGATAACTACTTTTTCTTCGATGGACTGAATTTATGTTCAGCGAAGGACACCAAATCTGAAAAAAATCATAAACTCTGTATCAAAACAGCCCTAATCAACTATAAAAAAACTGAGTGACTAAAATTTATTATCAGAGCGTAGCAGTGATTTGAAAAAATTATCTTCAACGTGGGTATACCCCCGTTGACGTTTCTCTTCATACCTAATTAATCCGCCTTGTTTTTTGATTATGAACATGCTAGCTTAGCATGTTACTCGTGTCAATTGGTATGCGGTGGAAAATGCCCCAACTCTTCAGCATTGTGAAACCAACGTCCCAGTTGGATGTCCTTCTCGTTAAACATATCGCACACCTAGATCTAAACTAGGACAAGTCAAAAAACTTGAATTTTGAGTTATTATCATTTTTGTATACCCTGATAAAATACGCAAGTAACCACAAGAACAGATTCAACCTAATGCTCATAATCATGCCGACAGATTGCACTAACTTGGTTTTGCTGAATTAATAAATAATCAATAATAATAATATAATAATATAATTATTATAATATTGATAATGATGATTAATGATAATTATCATTAGTAATATTATATAATTATATTTATTATGAATAATAATTATTTAATTAATTAATTATCCGAAGGCATAATTGGCAAAACGTTTTTTCCTCATACTGAAAAATGAGATTTTATGACTTGTCCTAGTTTAGATCTAGGTGTGCGAATCAGTGTTTCAGTTTTTCGTAGAATGATTTGGCAGCATTAAACACCTTCACACCCTGTGTTAGTACGAGTCTAGCTATGAAGATGCCAGGTCAAAGAAATTCTGAGGCTGCTGCATGCTCTCTGAAATAATAACTACTAATAATTATAAGGCACAAAGTATGAACTGATAAGTGTCAATTACTAGGACCGTAAAGCCCCTCGGCCTACCTGGAAACGGTCACTTGTCCTTGAGGTTACTTGCCGTTTTGAGGTTACGCTCTTACAGATGCACTCGTAATTATGAAAAATAGTTTTACTTACTCATCTATCGACACGCTAATCAGTCGCAATCCCCTGGATAACGATCATTCGGTGCACAAAGAATATTTTGAGCGTGTAATAATTCTTCTCCGTAATAATATGACACCACTTCACCGTACCCGTCAAAACTCAATAAAACAAACAAGAACTGGCCGCTACGATCACGGATAATTTTTTCATGCCGACTATACCTGACGGTCTGCTACCCAAATCACTGAGGTGCAAGCGAGGAATCACGCGGTATATCGCTGTGTATTTCGTAGGTGCAAACATTATATTCTTTTTTCCGTGTATTTCTCATTCGCATGAAAACTTTTAATTCTTTTACCGAACTATATGCATATATATATATATATATATATATATCGCTGTGTATTTCGTAGATGCAAACATTATATTCTTTTTTCCGTGTATTTCTCATTCGCATGGAAACTTTCAATTCTTTTACCGAAGTATATACATATATATCGCTGTGTATTTCATGGGTGCAAACATTATATTCTTTTTTCCGTGTATTTCTCATTCGCATGAAAACTTTTAATTCTTTTACCGAACTATATGCATATATATATATATATCGCTGTGTATTTCGTAGATGCAAACATTATATTCTTTTTTCCGTGTATTTCTCATTCGCATGGAAGATTTTGATTCTTTTACCGAACTATATGCATATATATCGCTGTGTATTTCGTAGATGCAAACACTATATTCTTTTTTACGTGTATTTCTCATTCGCATGGAAACTTTCAATTCTTTTACCGAAGTATATACATATATATCGCTGTGTATTTCGTAGGTGCAAACATTATATTCTTTTTTCCGTGTATTTCTCATTCGCATGAAAACTTTCAATTCTTTTACCGAACTATATGCATATATATATATATATATATATATATATCGCTATGTATTTCGTAGATGCAAACATTATATTCTTTTTTCCGTGTATTTCTCATTCGCATGGAAAATTTTGATTCTTTTAATGAAGTATATACGGCTCAAAATCACCAAGGTGGTAAACTCGTGTCTGAAACATTTAAATTATCAAATTTATTTGTTTTCATTAAAATAATGTAGCACAAATTATTGACATTAACTCATTTAAGCAATGCATCAGAAAAATTTGTTGGAATTTATTCATAGAATATACTTTTTTTCATGAAATACCCCCGAAAAGTCATTCCGGGAACGCGTCCCTAAGTAGTAATCCACGGACAACAACAGCTAAAATACATGGTAAAAATTTTTTTAAATGTTTTAAAGGTACTTGTTAACTTGGTTAATTTTATTATAAAATGATATTTATAAGTTCCCGAATCGACACAATATTATTTCGTCCGAAAATTGAATACAAAGTTTGTCTGACAATTTGTGCATCATTTCCGGGAACGCAGACATTTTGTATATATGAATTTTCAGCAAAACGCAACTGATAGCTCTATAGTGGGTTATCATATCAAACACTCAAGTACGGTTGACCAGCGTGGTTTTTTGTGAAAATGTGAAAAATATAAGAGGTAAGCATAGTTTTGCTTGAACCTTTGGCACCGTACATCATTTCAGTGTCATTCCGGGAACGCCAATAATTGTAGGAAAAAAACAAGCAAATGCTTTTTGATACGATATTTCTTGAAGATTAATGTGATATGCTTTATATTAACCTTAAATAATCCCGTTTAAGTGTCCAATACTTATTTTACGCGTATATTTATGTATAAACGTCATTCCGGGAACGGTCATTCCGGGAACGGTCCCGGATGACATGAGTTCTCGGAATAATCATTGGGTTCCCGGAATGATCATTGTATTGTTAATGATGGTTCAAAGTAGTATGGTCGTCGAAATTAACTAGTTTTTCATAAATTTATTATGGCATAGTCGCCACATCGAGTATTCATCGAATTATTATGTTCATAAACTGATGATTTCCCTGACATGTCCAAAAACAAAATAATACCCAAATTATGAACAAATGGCCAGATATCGATTCTTCATTTTTAATTGCTTCAAATTCTAGAAAAATCTAGTAGATTGGTTTGATTGCAGTGTGCGATGGCTCATTTTATCCAGAAAACTATTTCCCACAAATTCACCGCGGCAGATTATTTTCTCTGTCAATCGGTAATTCAATATGGTTATTTGTTTATTGAAATCTATAGACGCGCAGTCTTGTAAAATTGAATATTCACCGCACCAACATGATGAAAAAAAAGTATCACGGTCGGATTATAGAGAATAGTTTCCTGAAGAAAATAAGCCGTCGTAGACTGTAATCGAACCAATCTACTAGATTTTTTTTGGGTATTATTTCATTTCTGGACACGTCAGGGAAATAATCAGTTTATGAATATAATAATTCGATGAATACTCAATGTGGCGACTATGGCGTAATAAATTCATGAAAAACTAGTCATTTTTGACAACCATACTACCTTAAAGTCTGTAAAGGCGTTATTATAGAATATTTATTTTACTTTTGGTGTTTTTTTATGAAAATAATATATTATAATATCGTCATTTCGGGAACGCTTCGTCATTTCGGGAACGATTCGTCATTTCCGGGAACGCTACTAAAAGTCAATTATTAAGCAAAAATCATTTGTTTTTTCATCAAATCACTGATGAATTGAAAATCTACATTTATTTCTTTGCTTTTATACTAAATTGAATGTCCAAAATTATATAAATATGACTTTTTTAAGCGTTCCCGAAATGACGGTGGCTCATGACTTGTTTTACATAATTACTTTTTTGTTCACGTAATTTCTAATTTCCAGCTTGCCCCGTTTGGATATCAATTAAATATAAGTTGGTCAATGATTAGAACTGGTTTGCAGAACAAAAATATAATAAATTTTTCAAGAAATTCGCAACTTGAAATTTACCACCTTGGTGATTTTGAGCCATACATTTATATATATTAGGGTGGTTTATTTTAAACTTGCATTTTTTTTTGTCTCCCACCTGATAATTCGGTGCCAAATTCGGAAAAAAATTCTCCCTAAATCGCAGAGCATAAAAAAAAATATTTAGAGCTCGCTACCGGCAGCGAGTTTTTCCACATTAGCATGGTATTTTTTCATTTTTGTTAAATTTTTATTTTGTTTTGTAAAAAAAATTTTTTCTTTCGCTCACAAGTCAATCATAAATGTTAGATCGAAAATGATTGTTGTTTTTTTCATTCCTTGGTAGCGACCTCTAAATATTTTTTTTCATGCTCTGCGATTTAATTAGATTTTTTTCCCGAATTTGGCACCGAGTTTTCAGGTGGGAGATAAAAAAAAAATACAACTTTAAAAAATATATATATTATATTATTATCATCACCTATACGAAATACACGCAGCGATATCTCTCTATATTATAAAGATATCTCGCCGCCGCCGCCGCCGCCGTGTCAGTATTTCAGATTCTTTTGTTTTTCCCAGAATTCTTTTGTTTTTCCCAGAATTCCTGGGTTTTCCCAGAATTCTTTTGTTTTCCCCAGAATTCTTTTGTTTTTCCCAGAATTCCTGGGTTTTCCCAGAATTCTTTTGTTTTCCCCAGAATTCTTTTGTTTTTCGCAGAATTCCTGGGTTTTCCCAGAATTCTTTTGTTTTTTCCCCAGAATTTCTGGGTTTTTCCCAGAATTCATTTGTTTTCCCCAGAATTCCTGGGTTTTCCCCAGTATTACAGATTCTTTTGTTTTCCTGGACCTAGGACCTTTAACCTTTGACCTTTGACCTTTTTATATGTTCGGGAGTCATAAAACAAACACTGGATTTCATGAAAAATGTATATCTCTCTATATTATAAAGATATCTCGCCGCCGCCGCCGCTGTCGTGTCAGTTTTCCAGGGAATTCTGGGTAATATCCCACCTAACCTAACCAACCTAACCCAACCCAACCTAACCCAACCTAACCTTACCCAACCTAACCTGACCCCTGTCCTAGGCTATCCCCGGCTGTACTCGGCTATCCTCGGCTCACCTCGGCTAACCTTGGCTAACCTCGCGTATCCTCAATATCTAACCCAACTCAACCCAACCCAACCTAACCCAACCTAACCCAACCTGACCCAACCTAACCCAACCTAACCCAACCTAACCCAACCTAACTCAACCTAACCCAACCTAACCTAACCCAACCCATCTAAGGGTATCTCGGGTATCCTCGGGTATCTTCGGGTATCTTCGGGTATCCTCGGGTATCCTCGGGTATCCTCGGGTATCTTCGGGTATCTTCGGGTATCCTCGGGTATCCTCGGGTATCTTCGGGTATCTTCGGGTATCCTCGGGTATCTTCGGGTATCTTCGGGTATCCTCGGGTATCCTCGGGTATCTTCGGGTATCTTCGGGTATCCTCGGGTATCTTCGGGTATCCTCGGGTATCTTCGGGTATCCTCGGGTACATCTTCGGGTATCCTCGGGTATCTTCGGGTATCTTCGGGTATCTTCGGGTAACCTCGGGTATCCTCGGGTATCCTCAATATCTAACCCAATCCAACCCACCTAAGGGTATCTCGAGTATCCTCGGGTATCCTCGGGTATCCTCGGGTATCCTCGGGTATCCTCGGGTATCCTCGGGTATCCTCGCATATCCTCGGGTATCCTCGGTTTTCCTCGGGTTTCCTCAGGTATCTTCGGCTATCCTCGGGTATCCTTGGTTTTCCTCGGGTATCGAAAGTGAAAAAATCAAAAATAGTAGTCACACAGATTATGTGAATCCGATTCACGTGGAAGAACTGAAATATTATAAAACTTGACTTCTACTGTTCGTATTTTTATTTTTTGTTTCGACCAAACCGAACATAGTTACTCATTGTTATTGGGTCACAGTTTGCACCTATTATTGCCCATGATTCCCTGCGATACTGACACGGCGGCGACGGCTCTTTGTAGTATAAAGTATAAGGTATAAAGTCTGAAGTTTGAAATATCAATTCTTAATTCTTAGTACCTAATAGCCAATGTGAGGAGAATATGTAATCGGGAGTCACAAAACAAACACTGGATTTCATCAAAAATTCGGTCATTTTCCGAAGAACATACAATCCGCGGATTATTCGGGTCTTAAAACAACTGATAAAATATAGGGGGTTGGCGCGCGAAGCGCGCAGGGGGGCGGAGCCCCCCTAGTATATATATATATATATATATATATTAGGGTGGTCGTTGAAAACAAAGTTATCTTGGATGGCCCTCAATCGAGTCTAAATGTTGAAAAAATGATTCTCTAATTTTTTCAGACTTTTATTTCGACTCCCTATGGACCCTATTTTCACATGAACTATTTTAATTCGAAGAAATCCTAATTTGAGTTGGGTCTAATTTAAATCAGCGAGATTGCATCGGATACGTTTCATTATTGTATATTACACACAGTTCGAGTGAAAAAATCGAAATTTTTATTTTACCTATTTTAATATACCGATTAAGTGATTATTTTTTTAATTTTTTAAAAAAATTTTTTTTTAATCATCGCGAAAAAAAATTAAAACCATAACCAGAGATTCAATGAACATAATACACGTTGATTGAGCTCTGGCGATGGTTTCAATTTTTTTTCGCAAGAATTACAAAAAAAATTAAAAAAAGTAATTAAAAAAATAATTAATTAATCGATATATTAAAATAGGTAAAATAATAATTTCAATTTTTTCACTCGAGCTGTGTGTAATATACAATAATAAAACGTATCCGATGCAATCTCGCTGATTTAAATTAGACCCAACTCAAATTAGGATTTTTTCGAATTTACAAATGTTCATGTGAAAATAGGGTCCATGAGGAGTCAAAATAAAAATCTGAAAAAATTAGAGAATCATTTTTTCCACATTTAGAACCGACTGAAGGCCATCCAAGATAACTTTTTTTTTAACTACCACCCTAATATGTATATATATATATATATATCATTTTTATACGGCAGATAGATATTTTTATACGGCGCATAGAATAATATTAGTTTGAGAGTATTTCAACTTCCAGTTTTTCGGAGAATTTGATTTTTAATTATGGATGATTGTTACAGACAGACGCGGTCGTAGGGGAGGCCCACCGCCCAGACGCGGTCGGTCAGGTTCAAGGTCGGAGATTCAGGTGTGTACTTCCCTCTTATATTTCTTGGCTGAGAAATCTAACTTACGATTCGCGGTTCGCATTCCGTTGTTTGGACCCGTTATACAATTTTGAAAATCGTGAATTGTGTATGCGACTCTATATATTTGTCATTGTTGGGATGTTCGCTTATAAAACCTGAGTGCTAGTATGAAAAAACCAATCTATTAGGTAACGACGCTTTGGTTCATTGGCAGTAACAGGGCTGGGTACGTCTAATCACTTTCCAAATTAATTGTTTGATTATTTTTCTGATATCTTTGTTGATAATCATTATATTCCAATCATAATTCGAAAAAGCTGTAGCCCATTCTCTCACATTTCAGTATCGAATGAACAAAAAATGATGTTGTTAGGAAAAATAAGAAAACAGCAAGAAGATCTAAAGTAATTAGGAAAAGTATCTGTCAAATCACTTTCGCAGATTTTTCGAACACTGACAGCAGAATAATGATTATTGACGAACATATTAGGATAATAATCTAACGATAATTTTGGAAAGTAATTTGACGAGTCCAACCCTGGTCAGTAATATATCCATGCAGGTTTTCACGAATCATTCGTCCAATTATGATGAATCTTCATACTTTAATTTTATATTGCAGGAACAACAACAACAACAACAACAACAACAACAACAACAACAACAACAACAACAACAACAACAACAACAACAACAACAACAACAACAACAACAACAACAACAACAACAACAACAACAACAACAACAACAACAACAACAACAACAACAACAACAACAACAACAACAACAACAACAACAACAACAACAACAACAACAACAACAACAACAACAACAACAACAACAACAACAACAACAACAACAACAACAACAACAACAACAACAACAACAACAACAACAACAACAACAACAACAACAACAACAACAACAACAACAACAACAACAACAACAACAACAGATACAGGAACAGGAACGGCTACAGGAACAGGAACGGCAACAGGAACAGGAACAGGAACGGGAATGGGAACGGGAACAGAAACAACAACAGAAACGGCAACAGAAACAGAAACAGCCACAGCTACTGTGGCTGCCGCAGCTGCCGCCACTTCGACAACAACAGCAACAGCCGCCTCAGGTCCTGGTCCAAGATTGTTCCGGACTGTCGCCGGAACATTATGGAAGACTCCAGGACCAAATCGCTTTTTACCACGCCAGCCTGCTCTTCAATAAACTATCAATACGCCTTGAGCGAGAGCGGGCACGTGGTGAAAAGCACCGCAACCAGAAGCAAGCGATGGAAGCTAAAGCTCTGGTTGCGGCGAGGCGGCGAATCGACGTGCGGCTGCGGCGTGTCCAACAGCCACAGCAGCAACAACAACTACACCGACAACCGCAACAGCAGCAACCACAACAGCAGCAACCACAACAGCAACAACCACAACAGCAACAGCAGGGACAAGGACAAGGACAAGGACAAAGACGACGACGAAGACGAGCACAACAGCAGCAGCAGCAACAACAAGAAGAAGAAGAGCAGGGAGAGTCAAATTTATAGTTTTTTATCATCATTATCATTATTATTATTATTATTATTATTATTACTATTATATTTGATATTATTATTAGTATTATTATCATTATTATTATTATCATTATTATTATTATATTTGATATTATTAGTATTATTATCACTATTATTATTATTATATTAGATATTATTAGTATTATTATCATTATTATCGTTATTTTTATCATTATTATCGTTATTATTATCATCATTATCGTCATATTTATCATTATTATCGTTATTATTATCATCATTATCATCATTTTTATCATTATTATCATCATTATTGTCGTTATCATTATTATCATTATCATCATTATGTATAGATATATAAAAATATAGTAAGATATTAAACCATACATATGATCGTATTTTTCATCTTATCCCGCATACTACTTTCCATTTCATACCGCTATACGCATATTATATTCTGTGTTCGATATCTTTTTCCGCATATGAGCTTACTGTCACGCGTCAACATTCCGTGATTGAGAGCTTTGATCATAGATCGATGTACCCAAGTGGAAGTAAATTTCAAGTAACAGTATGGAAGTTGTGATAGAACGATATTAACTAGTTTTTTTATGTAGTGGGCGGATGGTTTTATCCAAAAATTCAATACCTATCAAAAAAATTAATAGTCAGACGATTCCTCAATAATGATTCAAACTCTTATAGAATTTATACTAAAACAAATAAATGGATAGATTCAATAAATTGCTGAAACCTATAGATTTTCATATTTTTTTACAGAGCTATGAAGTTTTGAATTCGATTATGAAAAATATCGAAGCTGATACATGTATAACCATCCAGGTTATCTGTTTCATTATGTGAGTATTGTTATTACTATAATTACTAATACTATTTCTAAATGAAAGCGAGAAATGCTGCGGGACGAGAGATCGTCAACAGGGAACTTGCATGCAATTGAATTCAGAATTAGTCTTTGACGATTCCGTCAGCGTAAATCATTATTTTGATTGACACACTCTCACATGAGTGTTGAGACGTCTGAACGCCTCAAGGTATCACACTCAGATTCAAATGTGATGTCAGAATAATTTATTTTAGTTTCACATTGTTATCTAGAATTATTATAAATGTAATTGCAAAGAAAATTCAGTGTAATGCAAGTTCTCTGCTGCTTCCGTCATTAGGGAAGCTGCAACAGCTTTGTAAACGGCACTTTTAAAGTGCCTAAGGAACACCCACCCACTCTTACCCACTCACACTATAGTGCGAGTGCGTCCCCCTATGTTAGAGCGCTCAAATCGAGCTATTTTGTGTATCCGCATGGACTTATATGAGCGTGCGGACAGTGAAGTCGCAGCACTGTGATTCATTCACAGGGGAATGGCGTCAAGATTCGAGATTTTAATATCACTATTAAATGATTTCTCATTTTTTTCGCATCTCGCGAATAGACTTGCAGCGCAGGGTCACCACCCAGTGCGATTGTCGTTGCGTGAGCCGCAGCGTATACACCACAACTGTAGGAGTCGGGTTGCCTTGTAACAGGGTGTAAAACTATACTTCCAGTATCGATATGCGGATATCGCTTAGAAATGTATCGCTTCTCTTCCCTGCTCAAGAACTCGTATTCGCTGCGCACAAGACCGTCGTAAACGTTAACATTACAAGTGTCGTAATAAACGCAACACCAGTGTCGGCAGAGGTTACCGCCAATTATGTCTATATCCCTTCGAAGAGGGCTGCATGGCTTGATGCAGTTATAATATGCTGTATAAGAAGCAGGATTGCAACGAAAATCGGTATTTTCCTGTAATATATTCTGGAACAAGTCGATGCTTGAGTCAGTCAATAAATCTCTGGGAGATAATACGTTCGCCTTGACTTGTTCGGCCGTAACATCTCGGCGTACGATTTCGAGCAACTCGATAGTTTCGTCAGAAGCCTCATTGTCACTGTCAATTTCGATTGCTACCCAATCGGCAATGGCAGTGTCCCATTGAGTCTTCGAACTTGGACCGGCTCTGTCCATGACATCAACCGATGCAACTTTCATCTCTGCAGAAGGTTGCGAGGAGATATCTGTAGACCTCGTACAGTTTCGTACATTGTCAAGCTCGTCAACGGAACGAGCACGTTTTTTTCGAAAATTTGCAGCTTCTTGGGCTTGAAGAATATATGCAGGATCGCGGATCCGCCTATTTCTATTCTTACGACTGTCTATAATTTCTGGAAGCAAACATTCCATGTAAAATCGACAGAGAAAGGGTTTCATTTTCGATTCCCAGAATCCATCGTCTCTAGCGACTCTGACGAGTTTTATATACGTAGTCGTCTCAGTCGACGACCAAAGCGCGAATTGGCAATAATCACGCTTGGTTACGTGTAACTGACCCTGTACTTGGTAATAATACTTGTGATTCTTATTCAGAAGGTTTTTGTCCTTCTTGTCGAAAATAGTCCGAAGATTCGGCTTTTCGGCTATGACCTTTTCCAACTCAGCGTTCCGGGCTGAAAATGGACATTTTATTTCGACGATTCCATCGTCGTCTATCAGACCGTCTGGAGACGCTCCTAGATAGGGGATCTTTTGATCAATGAAAAGACCACAAGGAACGATTTTTTTCTTCAGTTCTGCTTCAACCGCTTGTAAGGTGGGTTTCTCATTTGCAAGCCCATACTGAGTAGCACTAACGTCGATTACCTTCGGGTATCGAATGCTCGCAACCATGTTCGCGCACGACGAGTGCGGCAACATACGGCATATCGGTCCGAATCTCGATGCTGTGATGATCTCAGTACGCAGCTGATGCCACAGCTCAGAATCGCTCTGCGATATCGTATCTCGCTCGATCTGTCTAGCGTTTCTTTGGTACGACTTCAATTTTTCCATGTGTCGTTCAGCAAACACATCGAATGCCTCTTTGTCCATATCCGCCTTTTTGGCAGATGGACCATAGTCCTTGTCAACACCGCGATGACTTCGCACCCTGCGACTGCGTTTTTGCAACCTGCATAGGCGAGTACTGTAATTATTACGATGCCTATCCCGTTCCATTTTCGCTACTGCGATAGGAGTATAGTTTGTCACATGGCGATGTAACTGAGATAAAACTGAGTGGGTGTTGTATTGGACAACCGCTCCGTAACATCTCATTTGGTACGAGTTTTTCATACAATGGTTAATTCTTTTTCCCGAATTCAATTTGTTCACTATGGAATTGCACGCTTCTGCCGCATTGTTGGTAACATTGCTCAATAAGCTCTTGGCGTGACAACTCAAATAGCGCACTGCATCGTAAACGCAGGGATAAACTCCGGTTCGGTGAAGTTCCGCCAGCACATTCTTACCATTGGCCTCAGATACACAGTCAAACGGCAGTGTGTGACAATTTGAGTGGTCACCGTACACATGAGCAAATATATTTAATATATCTATGCAGAGTTTCGTTGTTTTTTCGTCCTCTGATATGTTCTCCGCATTGTGGAGATCTCTCGCTTTCTCTACGTTGAGACGAATTTTTAAACCGCTCGAAAGTACGTACTGTCGGAATTGAGTGACGTTCTGTACTTCTTTCTGCGGGAGTTTCGCAAGCTTCGTGAGGGAAGCAGCTCTCAACTTGCGGCACAAGTTTCGAAACAAGTGATTATTACACTCGATTTTATCGACGAGAACTCCGTATTCAGCGTACGGATTTAAATCTCGTATAGCTTGATATACGCTGCTATCTCCGTCCGCAATTAGCGTTTTATATATTAGACCGTTGCACTCAACGCTATTCCGGAAACCTTCGACAATAATGTCAGTTTCCATTGCGTTGGAGCTGCGGTCAAGCCCCCAGTTTTTGAAACAGGTATGAGGGGGAGGCTCCTTATTCAACTGCTCTGCTCTTGCGTGGGTTGCACAATACTTGTTGCGTACACCAACGAATAGAGCTAACTTGGTCTCACGACCAATGATCATGGCTGCACCCGATAGCGCATCATGTTTACCACCCGCATAGGAGCGTTTTGCCCAACAGCCATCCGCAATGACATCGATGTACGGGACACCGTGTATAACATGCCCCTTTCTTATGGCAATTTCTTTTTCCATGGCCACAGCCCTTTCCCTTTCAGCTTCGACAACTTCATGGAAGTTGTCAAACAGCGTATCCCGATAATGTCGGTAGGTGGGCGCGGACATGGACGGGATTGCCATTGCAGCAAGTTGATCTTGCAGCGTACTATGGCCGGTACCCGAAGTAATTGTACCACACACGGCACTTTGGTTTATCCCCATAATATTTTTGAGGTCGGGATCTGTCCAAATGCTGAATTTGTACAGACATTTCTGACACAGGAAATGCAGGTGGGTCCGCAAACCTTGATCCCATGATTTGACCAATTTGAGCTCGCGAAAAGAACATTCCGACGTAACGGAATGGTTATCGAATTTTTCGTGCAACTGTTTAAGTAAATAACTTATATCGACGATGCGCCGACCTTCGATTGTGATCTCACGGACGTACTCGCTATCCGTGATATCATTTTTACCGACGAGCGCATTGTCGTCACTTACCGATACCGGCAAACTATTAATTTCCGCGACAATCGCGGTCTCTGAGGTCGCAGCCGCGACACTGACTTGGCCATCATGTTCGTCAAGCGGAACGATGGTCTTCTTCTGGCGTCTGAAACAGATCGTCACTCCATAAGTATTCGCAGTGGGTTTACCGCGGCGAGGTGTGTCAAAACGCCTAATCACCGGAAAAAAAACTGGATTTGTATATTAAATTTAAATTATTCGATTTCGGATGGATAAGTAGGAAGGTTGAACCAACCCTTGTTGAATTTTATGAAAAAAAATTCTGAATTCACAATGAAGCGGATTTCTCGATTCAAAGACCGTTCACGTGATCTATTAGCATTGGTTTACTACCTTCGCAATTAAATAAATTTAACACAAATATTTATGACAGCTCATTCCGGATTTCGACCAATTGACGGTTTTTCAAACGGCGTGAATTACGAAAAATAACAATAACGTGCACGTAAAAATAGTAATGGAATCGTGTTTGTATTTGTGCTCGTTTCATAAATGACATGCTACAATGTATTAGATGTGGTAGGTATAGTATAGAACGCGTGATCTGACACGGTATTGATGGGGATTCTCAGTAAGTATATGAGTTGTGGAAAACCGAACCAAAATTTGTGTCTTTAGGAAAAGTATAATTATAAACAATCGTACTTACCTAGAAACAACAAAACTTCGCTTTCGCGATTTTTTTTTTCTTTTGTTGTGACTATTCGCCATGCTTATGGCAACCACACAGGTTGACTTCTATATAATAAATAATACTAATTTTATCGTTCACACTCACACACACGCACACACGCACACGCTGACACAAGTAGTAACAAAAAAGTAAAAGTCAATCACATTAACTAATCACTGTCACTATCACTGAACACTGTCACTATCACTGAACACTGTCACTATCACTGAACACTGTAAAGATCACTCAACAGTGGGAGCTTTCCATCTACAGACAAAACTCGACATAGTCAGACACACAGTATTATGATTGGCTGGATCTAACGGAAGGGACCCAATCGTATTGCTGTGTGTCTGACTGTGTCGATTTTTGTCTGTAGATGAAAAGCTCCCACTGTCACATGAACGAAACGCGTTGCGCGGCTGAGGGCACGTGTGCTCTCCGAATATTTTGAAAAAAATACGAGCGTGTTCCTTCGTTCATTCTCCACAAAATCTGTAAGTTTCAAAATGGAACTCCGATGGAAACTACGTTAAAAAAGCGATTGATCCGTGAGAGACGTCGCGCACGGCCGTGTACGCAGGAGCGCTGGACCCGCGATGCTTGTTCGCTTCACATGCAAATAATGTATAGGGGGACATGTTATAATGTACGTTTCAATTCATCGAATCTATTGATTGACGAAATTATTTTTTCCATTTCATACTGGATACTCGACTTGAAACTACGAAAATTCTCATTTATATTTATTTATTCATCGTAGACTCGGCGTATTTTCATTTATGAATGTCATTATTTGAATAAAAAAAAATTTATGGATCGTGTAATTTTGTAGCAGGTCGTCGTATCAGAAGAAAGGATGATGAGAGAAAACGCTGAAGCTGCGAAATATCGGGATGGTGTGATTTGTTACAAGAAACGCGAAAAGTCAGAAGAATAGAGCAGAATGCAACTCTGGTGGAGATATTTCTCTGAAAAAAGTAAGATTTATTCTTGTGGAATTCTGAAAAAGCGTTAAAAAAGTCTCACTTTCTCAGAAAATCTCAGAAAAAGTCTTATAAAGGCAGACCAATGCTTTGTAAGACAAGACAGCGAACACTAAGATGTTGATACTCTTTCAGAAGAGTTTTGCAAAAGTTTTTCAGAGAACTAATGAAACAAAATATAACAGTGTTTCAGAGTTTTTCTGAGATGCAGGTCAGTTTTGAAGAGTTTATTGGTTCATCTTGAAAATAATTATTCCAAGTTTGTCATAAATTGTAAGTCAATTTTAAAATATTACTGCATTTCATTTGAAACGATTATTCTGAGTTTTTATTGAATATTGAAATATTGAGTAGAATTGCTGCAACGGTAGGAAAATTATTATTTGAATAAATGAAAGACATAACTTACGGAGGGGCAATTATTGATTATTTATTTATTTAGTGACATAAATCATAAATATTTTTTAGTACATCCTTGGTATATGTAAACGTTATCTGTTATCAACATTTTTCTTGCATTAAACAATATCTATGAAATTTTATGACAAAGTATTCTTGACAGATATATATTAATTAAATATAATAATAATAAACAGAATATTTATAAACATGGATTATCAACATTTTCCTAAATAATTACAATATTTAGGCAGTTTTTTCAGACTTTGAGCCCGAAGATGACCTTTTTTTGTAGGTTTTCAGGGATTCTAGATAGTAATCAACGTGATCCATATAATTATAAATTTTTTTGGTTGTCAATTTCGTAGGCTGCTGAATATCTATGCATTGCACACAGTCGTTATTGTACATCAGATTGATGAAATTTTTCATCCCAGGTATAGAGAATCACTTCATTCTACGCCTATCGATACATTGCTTCTCTTCGTTTATCGCTCGTACAACATTCATTCGGTGGATTCGAAGACTCCTTCCCACTGGCAGGATACAAGATTCTGTAATTCGCCATCAAGTATCAATTTCATCGCAATATCATATTTATTATTTCAGAAGAATATGTATTTAGGGTAGTTCATTTTTTTTCTTGGGCACCCAAATGAAGTTATGAGGAATCACAGAAAAAAAAGTGTCAAAACTTGACATTGAATAATATTTAGAGGTTGCTACCGAGGCATAAAGGAAACAACGATGATTTTCGATTCATCGTTCATGATTGATTGAAAAGAGGGGGGAAAAAAAGCAAAGAATAATAAAAAATATATAAAAATACTAGTTTACTCACTTGAAAGTACTCGTTCAATCGTCCGCATGTCAGAAGAAGACAGTGAATAATTCCAGGTCAAATATTTGTCATGGAGAGTAAACTGGATATATTTGTCAAATAGTCAAACTGTTTCAAGGTTTCCATACGACTTGTATCCCTCTTTTTTAAATTAAATTATTTCAATTGCCGGTAGCGACCTCTAAATATTTTCCAATGTCAACTTTTTAAACAGATTTTTGTTTAGAATTCCTCCGAACTTTCTTCAAGTGCCAATGAAAAAAAAATTAAGCACCCTAATGTATGTATACCTTGTAACGGAGTTTCAGAGTGCAACTCCGCACCCTACGGCGTTCCTTCGATAAATTACTAATTAATAAAAACTAAGAGAGTGTTGGGCGCCAGACACGTAAGTGTCGTTTTCACAGAAATCAACTATAGCGATATTCAACAAACTAATAAATTGCCGGAACGACGGCCTTGAAGCTAGGTTAGCTCAGATTTGCCAAGGTAGTGGTAGAGTGGGTGGATTCACCTTTTTAACTAATTAAATAAAATATAAACTACCAGATATAAATTCCTTCAGTGAAATCTGCGATTTCGTATATTGTTCTTATTTAAATGTGGTACAGATTTAGCGATAACAGAAAAGTCGACTATAAGCGAGAATGCTAAACTACGCAGAATTAGTTATCAAAATAATAGCTACGAATAATGCGAGAAAATAACAATTGGAATAATGCTTAGAAAAATACTGAATTTAACAAAAGAAAGAATATTATATTATTGAGCCTTACCGCGACGCAGCGGTACAAAAGAACGTAAACACGCCGGTTAGCTAGCTATGCCGTAGAAGCGATATAATGCAAGCTACACTACTTTCCAGACTACGTATCACCGAGCGATACGATACTCAATATCAACTTTTCTAATGCGGCACACTAGCGTTATTAATTAATTATTAGACGATATAATGGCTCAATAAATAATTTCAGAAAAGCTCAGAGATGCGACAAGCTAAATTAATGACAGATTTATACTAAAATAATCAAGATATCAGATCAAAGATACTACGTAGCGGTAGTAATCTTATTATAACGTAATATAGCGAAAGTCAGAACATGACATAGCACAAGTAAATCGCATAAATCAGATATATCATATAGAACACAGAATCAGATAGAATGAACAGAATAATAGAAATCAAACGGAATAATGAAATAATAAATCAAATTAATAAAGAAACAACTTAAAACTATGACTAACTACGTTCAGCCAACCTCGGGGAGTTGGAATTACAAGCGACACACCATGCGATATTATACTAATTAATTACTAATAAATTACTAAATCAAAGATAGCGAATAAATCAAAGCGTTAGATATTCTCAAAGCGAGAATTAAAGCAAGAACAAGCTCTCAAATAATCTTAACAAATCAAAAGCAAAGATAGCAAAGAAATCAGACTAATAAGCGGAAAATTATCAAGCCAAAAGATATTCTTAATTACTACAGCCAATTTATAAAATGCTTTCACTGAATTTCTGTAAATACAATAATAGGCGACTACGTGGCCCGTAGGCGGCACGCGGTACAAAGAAAATCTACGATAAATGAACAAATAGAAATTCAGATCTAGTTTTTGTGGCTTTACTAGCAGTTTACAGATCATAAAGACCTTACCTTTAGCTGAGCTGCTTTGAAGCACACACTTAACTAACTTTACAACTTTAACTAAATATATTACTTATTGAGCGAGACTAGGCGAGAGAGAGAGTCTTGTAACACGTCTAGCGTAGACGAAGCGGAACGTAGAAGTGATGAGGCTAAGCGATACCTCGGTACGTCTCGACGATCCTTCCTGATTTTGAAAATCAAGAGCCTATCAGGACCAGCTAATGAGCTGATTGGCCCTGCGAAAAACGTTCCATGGACGAGCAGCTCGTCAGCTGCTCGACCCAAGGCGTCAACTTGTTGCCTGACGTTAGGCGTTAGGTTTCAGAACTTCGTTGCGTTAGATCAGCCGTTCTGCTGAACTTCGGTGGCGAGAGGATCTTCGGGAAGCTGCGACCTTGGTTCTTACGAAGCGATACCGTAACAGCGATACCAACCGCATGGGATGCACTTTACAGCGGTTATCTCGTCATCAGATAACCCGACTGCAAACTTCTGGTAGGCCTAGGTGTTCCTTCTGGACCTCCACCTCTTTCTGACCTATCCAGAGGACGCAGGACACTATTCTTGTCCACTCTTACGTCATACCTCCTTCAGCGATAACGTTACGTCACTGGTCCTTATGCCGGACTCTGCGTGACGTCGGTAATGGCAGCTGGAGCGGGTGATGGAGCTGGCTGTCTCTATGTGATAGCCAGATGCTGGGTGGCAAGATTCATCTGCCGGCAGGAGACTGCATCACAGTCCTATTCACCGCCTAGCGATATTGGACCAAGGTCCACAGTCTTCCCTCCGGTTGATTCGGTACTGTCCTAGTACGATTACTGGATTACGTACTGCGTGGCCGTCTCTTTAACACCAGTTCTGGTGTCGGAAGTTCTAGTAGCGGAAGTTCAGGATCGTCGTCTTCTTTATCTTCTTTCTCTCTCTCTCTCGCGGTACATTAACAGAAAAATACTCCAAATTAGTCTAGCTCTATTGCTTATTCTAGGTGTGTCACTTGTATCCCGAGGGTCTAGACGGCGGTAAAAACTCTCTCTCGCGATATAGCTAATAAAATATGTGATTTTCAGAACCTTAGTGACGGCAGCTAATCTGCAACGTCACAACCTATATAATGTATATACTGTAACATTGCATGTTACGACAGGCTCCTCACCCCTTAAACGACCTTAGCGGAGTGGATGAAAATGAGAGAATGAGTAGATAGACCCCGAGGTCCGATAGAAATTCCGAGAGGCGACCGTGACCGACTAAAGACTGTTGAGCATATTATTTATTCTTTTGTTTTGTTTTACGACTTTTCGCTAACATGTGGGAGACGAGGCCCAGCCGACGGCTAAGATACTGTGACAGAGACACACCACTACCGACGCAAGACGTCCCAGTATCGACTGTTTGGATCCTACTCGACGAACGCCACCCAAAAGCTTCGGAGGATAGTTAGTGGCCACGCTACCTCCTGCTAGTAATCTAGAGGACACGGGGGAGTGCCAAGGGCATTCTACAACGGGGGATATCGGTGGTGGAAGAGATTCCCGCCACCAGGAAGAGCCTGCATCCCGTGAGCCTCCGACGTAGCAAGCTAAAATCATCGTGGCGAACTTTGAATTACGCGCGTGGCGACCACCGGTCGCCATGCTTAAGGGATCCTTCGGTCGATACGAAAATCGATATTTGGCCGTAACACGAGGGCGCTGATTACCGGCGCCATGCGGTCTAGTCACTCTGCGTTAGACTAGCGTTCTTAGCACGTGTGCCTTTTGCTCGGTCTGCGTTATTGCGTTGATAAAAACTATCATTTTTTGGCGTTCGAACCTCGTGGGCTTACTAGATTTTTTTTTTTGTTTTCTTGTGTTGAGTGAGTGTTTTTCCCCGAGGAATATTTCCCCCGTGGGATTAGACGATGGACTTTAGCCAGGAGAAGGCTTCCTTCCTCAGGTGGCTGGAAGACGGTAAGCGTTAGCCATTCTTACCCATGCTAATTCGAATTCGGCAACGGCCGTCAGCCATATTGCCTTGAGCAGCCACGAGGCTAATTGATATTCTTGGAATCGAATTAAACCGATCTCCGAAGGGTAGGCCGTCACCAGTGTCCCCGTGTATTAGAGAATATCGTTCGAGTCATTATTTTGTAGAGAAATATCGAGTATTATAGTCTGTTAAGTTCGGGTTTGATATCTGTCGTACACGAGTGCGACAGAGATAGTCGTAGTCAGTCACTGTCGCTCTCTCTTCCTCCCGTGGGGAGAGACATAGCTATTCGTTATTTGGACTTCGGGTCTTTGTTTTTCGGGTTCGAGTCAATAAAGAATTCTATTTAATTATTAGTCGCGTTATTCGCAGAGTTAGGTTAAGTTAGTCTAAGTGAGATCTGTAAATATTACTTCGTAGATCAATTTCATTTTTCTAGTCGCTATTAAGAACAGAAGGCTCACTCATTGTAAATATTCGCCTGTTAATTAGTTGTAAGTCCTCCTCGTGGAGTATATTTAGCGTTCTAGTTGAAATATTGTCTCACGAGGACCAAGTTTGTCGAGTTATTTAATTATTTTGCATGATTTTCCTTGTTATTGCTCTCCCACGTGGAAGCTAGTAGTTTATTAGATATTGTAAAGCTCGTCAAACGTGGCCGGGTCACTTTTACACGACCTGTGGCCGTTCTTTCTACGAGGGAATTTATTCCCGATTGTTAAAATTATTATTTCTATTTCTTTTCTATTTTGTTGAATAAATTCTATTTTTTTTTATTGTCAAATTCAAACGCTCGAGTCGTTATTTAACGTCCCGCTAATCCTTCAATTAATCCTGACCCCTCTCCGCGGTACTGTAGCTAGCCGACGCTTTACGTACCCGTAGGTTATCTTTTGTTTATATTTTTGAACGTGGCGGTTATCCGCCTGGCGCCCAGCATTATTTTTCAGGTAATTAACTTTGGCCAATTGTCGAGTGGACGGCTCTCGGAGGCTAGCATCCGGTCTAGTTCGAGGGCTAAATAAAATCCACGTCACAATACTTATCTCATGGAATGGCATTGTGTCACAATAGGTGAGATTAAGTTGTCCGATTAATCGTTTATGAGCAACAGCCAGATTAGGCAACAAACTGCTGCGAAAAAACCTTTCCTAATAAGAATTGGCAATTACTCTTCACTCTTCTTTCTGTATGGATTGACGTATTGACGTCGATCGTCGCCCATGCTAACCATATGCGAAACGAGTCCGGGAGTCAGCTGTCAGCGGAGCCCCCGAAAGTTTGCAACGATATCGGAATAGAAAGAGAGACAAGAATAAGAGTCCGATGGTCTTTGTTCAATGACGCATGCGTAGTGAGCGACTGTATGAACGCAACACTGAACGCAGGTTGTGTTCTTGTCAACTTGTCGACACAAACGCGCAGCGCATGCGTCATTAAACAAGGACTATCCGACCTCCTAGTTCTCGCTCTCTTCCTATTCCGATATCGCCGTTTCGGCTGACTTCCATACTCTATTCTTATATCTCTATATGCGAAACTGCTTTTGTAAAATTGTAAAAGCGTGTTCTGCTCGATCGCTTAGAGGCGCTTTCCCGTTGGAATCAAAGTGATCTGAGATCACTTTAGATTCTAACCTTACCCGAAATGCAGCGTTTTTATTGAACAATGCCAACCAATGCAAACCAATACTGCCGTGCTAAGCACAAAGGTGGTAACTGCATTTTTGGCCATCTTGAGATATTGACAGTTTTCAATTTTGAATTTTCACAGTAATTGAGAATTATATTCAAAGTCGAACGATTTTAAAATTTGATTTGAATCGAAAAGATAAAAGCTTATGTTATTCGTTACTGTTGTATTAATATTACTGATAAATACGGCTAATTGTTCTAGTAATTGACAACTTTAACGCAGATACGGCAACTTCGATAGAGTAGTTTTATTATGAAAAAATAAATTAGAATGTTTAATATTATGATGAAAATATTATACCATCTTAGAGTCATGAATCGTTTTTGACGAAAAAGTCAGTTACCACCTTTGTGCTTAGCACGGCAAAATAAGAACACTGCATTTCGGGTAAGGTTAGAATCTAAAGTGATCTCGCATCACTTTGATTCCAACGGGAAAGCGCTTAGACCATGTAAGAATGGACGGAGCATTGCCTATGCCGGAGTATAGGGGAATCTGTTGCCGAGTAATGAGAAAGGGACGGAAGATACTGAATTGTGTGTAAGAGAAGGAAGCAGTTATCTCGTTTGGGATAAAAAGTTGCCAAGTCGTGTTGCTGCGTTGCCACGTTTATGTGCCCCATAGCCTCTGTGGCATAACTCTCTCGATCATAACTAAACCGACGCGATTTCAAGAGTTAGCATGAATGAGGTTTATTCGTGTGCATATATATATCGCTGAGGCTATCCTTGTCTTTTTAGTCGGCAACACTCCCACCGCTCCAATGTTTTTTTTTAATCGGCCCAGGCTGATATTTCCGAAACCAAGCAAGATACGGAAAAACACCTCAGGCAAAACTTATAGGATATCGAGGGGCAAAGGATATGGTGCGATCATATCTTTTGTAGGTGAAGGCGCTGAGCTGCGATGAAGGTCAACTTGGTTTTTCTAAATGGAATGGTATAGTTTTTTCTACAGAATCTGAAAAAGCATCAGATTCTGCATTCAACACACCTGGACAGATTTTTTCTAAAGTTGATAGTTTATGAGATAAGAGCTGGGCAAGTTGAGTCAAAAGAGGAAGTTCAATTTTTTTGCAAATTGAGCCCTCGGATCATAAAAGGGATCGCGCGGATAAAATCGCATAGAAGTATTGTCACTTCTGATCATATGCCGACCGGAAAAAAAAAACAACAAGGTCATGAATTAGTAAATAGTCACTACTTTTTGATTCACTTTTTTTTTTCTTTTTTTCCGATCGGCATATTATGTTCGGAAATGACAATACTTCTATGTGATTTTTTCCGCGCGACCCCTTTTATGATCCGGGGGCTCATATGAAATCCGAAAAAAATAACAGTAATGATGAACATTATTGATGAAGTTTATTGACCTCAACTTATTTGACCGTGATATTGTAAGCCAGGAACCTTTGAGATGTAGACGGCGAACAATGTATTACCCAATAGAAAATAAAAGTCACACGTTAGTACAAACTGATTGAACAGAGAAATAACAGTCATGTTGATAATATTATTGATAAAATTTATTGACCTCAACTTATTTGACCATTATGCCTGAACTTTACAACTCCAAGTAAAAGAGTATCTCAGACACATTCGAGAAAACTTCACAACAGTATTCAGGTAATTTGAACTTCCTCTTTTGACTCAACTTGCCCAGCTCTTATCTCCTAAACTATTCACTTTAAAAAAAAAAATCCGTCCAGGTGTATTGAATGCAGAATCTGATGCTTTTTCAGATTCTGTAATAAAAAGTATACCATTTGATTTAAAAAAACCAAGTTGACCTTCACCGCAGCTCAGCACCTACACCTACAAAATATATGATTGCACCATGTCCTTTCCCCCACGATATCCTATAAGTTTTGTCTGAGGTGTTTTTCCGTATCTTGCTTGATTTCCGAAATATCAGCCTGGGGCGATTCAATAAAATCACCCTGTATGGTCTAAGGGAAAGCGCCTTAGAAACACGTCTGTGCTCCTAGCAGACGACGCTTTTACAAAGGCAGTTTCGCATATGGCTAGCATGCGCGACGATCGACGTCAATACGTCAATCCATACAGAAAATAGTTAAGACAGTTGTCGCGTGCAACGATTTTCCGAAGGATTTCAACGAAACTTTCCTTGATTGTTGTTTAATTGAATACAAATAATATGAGCCTATTCCGATTAAAATTGACCACCCCAATTTTGAGACCAACGATATCAAAGTTTTGTAATTTCAACATGGGCTTTCATGGAGAATAGAGATTGAAACGCGAGATTTTTCGGATAAAATCAAAACGCAACAAAGAAATTTGATAGAATTTTGATATGTTATAAAAATCGAAGTTATAAGTTACACAAAAATAAAAAAAAATTTTACCACGCCGTTACTGAAATATAACTTGTCAAAATCTGAAAATTTTCATGAATAAATACACGTACAGATACTATTCAGATGTGTGTGAGAGCTGTAAGACTGTACTTTTACAAAAGTTTTATAATGGGCGGTTTTCGACTGACGCATCTATATTATACTTTTGATTCGATGATTCGAATGAATGTTGTACGAGCGATGAACGAAGAGAAGCAATGTATCGATAGGCGCAGAATGAAGTGATTCTCTATACCTGTGATGAAAAATTTCATCAATCTGATGTACAATAACGACTGTGTGCAATGCATAAATATTCAGCAGCCTACGAAATTGACTATCAAAAAAATTTATAATCATATGGATCACTATCTAAAAGCCCTGAAAACCTATAAAAAAAGGTCATCTTCGGGCTCAAAGTCTGAAAAAACTGCTCAAATATTGTAATTATTTAGGAAAATGTTATTATTAATGTATTTAATTAATATAAATCTGTCAGGAATATTTTGTCATAAAATTTGATAGATATTGTTTAATGCAAGAAAAATGTTGATAACAGATAACGTTTACATATACCAAGGATGTACTAAAAAATATTTATAATTTATGTCACTAAATAAATGAATAATCAATAATTGCCCCTCCGTAAGTTATGTCTTTCATTTATTCAAATAATAATTTTCCTACCGTTGCAGCAATTCTACTCAATATTTTAATATTCAATAAAAACACAGAATAATCATTTTAACTGAAATGCAGTAATATTTTAAAATTGACTTATAATCTATAATAAACTTAGAATAATTATTTTCAAGATGAATCAATAAACTCTTCAAAACTCACCTGCATCTCAGAAAAACTCTGAAACACTGTTATATTTTGTTTTATTAGTTCTCTGAAAAACTTTTGCAAAACTCTTCTGAAAGAGTCTCAACATTTTAGTGTTCGCTGTCTTTTAAAATCTTATAAAGCATTGGTCTGCCTTTATAAGACTTTTTCTGAGACTTTCTGATAAAGTGAGACTTTTTTAATTCTTTTTCAAAATTTCACTAGAATTAATCTGATTTTTTTCAGAGAAATATTCCCACCCAGGAAGTGTTTGACTTTAAAAACTTTCATTTTATGCTCTACGCTGGTCTTGCATCAATAGGCTCAATTCTATATATTTCGACACCTTCTGTTCAGACCTGGATGTGAAGTTGACATTACGAGTTAGACTTCGACGAGCTTTATGATATATCTTCGTACCGTCTAGTCAGAACCAGACCGTAAGCCAACGTTGTGTATTAGACTACGATCAGCTCTATTTTATTCTCTACGTCGATGCAGTGTATAGGACTTGGGTAGACTTCAATATTCACTCTACGTTAACATTGTGCATTTTACACTTTATATCGACGGCGTGTGTTTGAGTTTGATAGGCTCCATTTTTCGGTTTGTAAATATCGAAATAAGTGTTCTAAGTTCTGAATCATCATCTCAGTGTACGTGGAAAAAAAATTTGCATTACAATTGTACTCAATTGGATACTCGTCAAAACAAGATTACGAATGAATAATTACTAACAAATTCAGAGAGAAATCAATAAAAATCTTATGTGAAACGTAATATACTTCAGGGCTCGCAGTTGGGTAGCGAGGAATAAAAAGCTTGAGAGGTGAGTGAAATCACTAAAAAAGTAAGTAAAATATGGGCATCGGAGAGGATAACTTATTTAGAAAAAAAAAAGAGTAGAAATCCAAGCAAACACTGAAGCACCACTTATGACAGATATTGGACCTTGAGTTAAGATTCAACATAAAAGTTAATCAGGGAATCATCGTTTTTAGATACCAATTGTTATAGTCTCAAGTGACTAGACTATAAGAGCGAATAAAAATAATTAGTAGAATATAAATATAAATAATGAACAGAAACTATGAGGAAAAGGCGACGGTATCACTCAAATATCTCGAGTCCCTTGTGTATTTCTGACTAACTGGACAACAGAGTTCTATCCCAGAACCAAACGAACAACTAATCTATTCTACTCTACTCGCTCAATTTATTACACAGTTATTGATGTGACGTTCATTACTAAGCGAGATTGTAACAAGTTTTGTGATATAATTCGCTGAATGAAATGAAAAAAATGTGGGAAACATTGAAAACAAAAATGACAATCTATGTGACACAGGTCTCTTTATTTTTTAAATATAATATTCAATTGTTATTTTATTTGTCGCCCCCGTCGTTCCTCCTCGTTTGCAACTTCTTCTGAAAAATTGAAAATTACATCATTGTTATGAGTTTTGTAGCAAAATAGGGTGAAGCAACTACCAGGGCTCAATGAGTCCGAATGAATCATAGTTTAGAACGATGATAGATATACTAGTTCGAGTAGACTTCATTATAAAAACTACGATATTTCTTTGATTAGTAAAATTTATACGTCATACATCATCAGAGATGACGACGATTGACTTGTAGCAGTTGCTCGGATAACTGAAGTCAACTGTAGAACTCCGAGCTTGTCCCAATTTACATGAGTCTTGATATCAGAAAATTTAGTGATCTGACAATATTTGTCAAATTGATAATATTCAGCATTACTTGTTACTTTGGTAACATAACTGAGGATGAGTTATATAATCCTCGACCTCTAATGGTTGAATTTTCAAACAAGAGTCAACTTTTCTTATGCCACAATTATTACACGCATGATGATTCATTGGATCGTCGACTAATCAATCATAAGTTCAACTAAACTTGACTTGGCGTAATAAGCATTAAAAAATAGGTGGCTAAGATACGTATAGACGAGAGCTGCGAAGTTTGAGCCATAGTACGTAGATTCACAGTAATTTCAAAGTTCCAGTATTCTCTTTTATCAGTGAATATATTTTGTTCTTGATATTACCGTCGTACGACTGAACATAAAAATAAAACGGTCGTAACTGTGCATAATGAAATAAGGAATATAGGTGGAAATAATAATGATTATACACCTTTTGATGAAAGAAAATAATGTTGTCGACTATACCTGCAGCCTGTTGGGCCACTCAGCCTGCCTCAGCCGCTAGGAGCTCCCACCACTGGTAATTTCCTGGAACTTCGATTTGTCGAATTTCTGCATAATTTGGAAGTTCGTCTATTGGGACCCGTTGGGCTAGTCTGACTTGGCCAGCCGCTTCGTTTGGGGCCTGTTGCGCCGTTTCCTTCGCAACAGCCATTTTGTTGTCCTCTGTGAATAAAAGCATACAACCGTATTGATAAACTGTATGTACCTCGACATCGTGTAAAATTTCCAATTGTTTGTAATTCGAGGCGATGGCTCGATTCATAAGATACATAATGAAAATATGAAATTCGTTTCTCAATTTGTGGAAATCTCAAATGGTAACTATAGTTCGTTCGAATGTAAGTTGCCATCATTTAGGCATACTTTCTTGTGTCAGATATTGATGTACGTTGGGGTGGGCATTAAATATTCAATTTTCTCAGGCACCTTGTAAAAAGGTTCCTTTTCGTCAACAAACATGAGCAATTTTTTTTCTTTTTCTTTAGAAAAATAAAAATAATCACATGCCGCAAGACAATCAAATTTTTTTTTTTTTTTAACCTGCAGTTTTTTCGGAAATGTCCTACAAAATGTGCAGAGTTGACAAAAAAACCCATGGTAGAAAAAAATAATTTCACTCATCAAGAAGAAGATATGTCAGATGGAGCACGGGTCGAAAATCAACCCATCAACATGAAAAAAATAACGAAGTTGAAAAAAAAAGAAGATTGATCTGTGAGCTATGGACCCTTTTAGACTTTTGTTGACCTTCATGAGTAGGATGTTTTCCCAACGCGAACAATCACCTGGCAAAGCGGCAGCATAGAGACCGGTCAAAACCCGCATAGTACAATTCTTTACACTTACGGACAGGATTCACCATATCGGCCTCACGCCGGTTAACCGCTGGGAATCGTTGTTGTCGTTGTTCATATTGAAGTCGGGCAACTGTTCAACGAATTCAAAATAAATGCATGAAATTTATCTAATTTTAGCAAAATTAATAATATCCTGTACTAACAATACAAACTTGCGCTATCGTCAGGCGACGGTGCACGTGAATCATACGATTCTCTGGAATTCCCAACGTAGCCAAGACCATAGACGAACTAGAGGTTTGAAAGATAGAGCGATTTCATTGGACTTTATCAATGCCACTGACTCCAGATTCCCTAGTTTCCAACCAATCAGCGACTGGACTACGAGAAAACTGTACTCAGTGCGTCCTGGTAGAGCTCCAATCTTTCAAACTTCTAGTTCGTCTATGGTCTTGGCTACGTTGGGAATCCCAGAGAATCGGATCATTCTCGTGCACCGTTGCCTGACGATAGCGTAAGTTTGTATTTTAGTATACAGGATATTATTAATTTCGCTGAGATTAGATAAATTGCGTGTATGTATTTCGAATTCGTTGAACAGTTGCCCGACTTCAATATGAACAACGACAACGTACCATTCCCAGCAGTGAACCAGCGTGCCGCTGATATGGTGAATCCTGTCCGTGAGTGTGAAGAATTGTACTATGCAGGTTGTGACCAGTTTCTGTGCTGCCGCTTTGCCAGGTGCTTCTTCGCGTTTGGAAAACATCCTACTCATGAAGGTCAACAAAAGTCTAAAAAGGTCCATAGCTCACAGATCAATCTTCTTTTTTCAACTTCGTTATTATTTTCCTGTTGATGGGTTTATTTTCGACCCGTGGTCCCTCTGACAAATCTTTTTCTTGATGGGTGAAATTTATTTTTTTCTACCATGGGTTTTTTTGTCAACTCTGCACATTTTGTAGGACATTTCCGAAGAAACTGCAGGTTGAAAAAAAAATAAAAATTTGATTGTCTTGCGGCATGTGATTATTTTTATTTTTCTAAAAAAAACAAACAAAAAAAATTGCTCTTATGTTTGTTGACGAAAAGGAAACTTTTTACAAGGCGCCTGAGAAAATCAAATTTTTAATGCCCACCCATATGTACATCAATATCTGACAGAAAAAAGTGTGCATGAATGACGGCATCTTACATTCGAACGAACTAGTTACCATTTGAGATTTCCACTAATTGAAAAACGAATTTCATATTTTCATTATGTATTTTATGAATCGAACCATCCAATGCCTTGAATTACAAACAATTGGAAATCTTACACAATGCCGAGGTACATACAGTTTATAAATATGGTTGCATGCTTTTATTTATAGAGGACACCCAAATAGCTGTTGCGAGGGAAGCGGCGCAACGAGCCCCAAACGAAGCGGCTGGCCAAGTCAGACTGGCCCAACGGGTCCCAATTCGACGTTTTGCAGCAATTCGACTAGTCGAAGTTGTAGGGTTTGGAGGAGTCCGACAGGCCCAATGGGTCTCGATCGAAGCGACTGAAGCACGCTGAGTGGCACAACAGGCTTGAAGTATTATAGTCGACAATATTATTTTCTTTCATCAAATGGTGTATAATCATTATTACTTACATCTATATTCCTCATTCCATTCTGCACAGTGACGACCGTTTTATTTTCATGTTCAGTCGTACGATGGTAATATCAAGAACAAAATATATTCACTGATAAAGGAGAATACTGGAACTTTGAAATTACTTTGAATCTACGTACTATGACTCAAACTTCGCAGCTCTCGTATATACGTATCTTAGCCACCTATTTTTTGATGATAATTACACCAAGTCAAGTTTAGTTGAACTTATGATTGATTAGTCGACGATCCAATGAATCATCATGCGTGTAATAATTGTGGCATAAAAAAAGTTAACTCTTGTTTGAAAATTCAACCATTAGAGGTCGAGAATTATATAACTCATCCTCAATTATGTTACCAAAGTAACAAGTAATGCTGAATATTATCAATTTGACAAATATTGTCAGATCACTAAATTTTCTGATATCAAGACTCATGTAAATTGGGACAAGCTCGGAGTTCTACAGTTGACTTCAGTTATCCGAGCAACTGCTACAAGTCAATCGTCGTCATCTCTGATGATGCATAACGTGTAAATTTTACTAATCAAAGAAATATCGTAGTTTTTATAATGAAGTTAACTCGAACCAGTATATCTATCATCGTTTTTAAACTATCATTCATTCGGACTAATTGAGCTCTGGTAGTTGCTTCGCCCTATTTTGCTACAAAACTCTATATTGATGATGTAATTTTCAATTTTTCAGAAAAAAATGCAAATAAGGAGGAAGGACGAGTACGACGATACGAAATAATGCGGAGGAAGGATGAGGACGACGATTGTAATATTATTTTCAACAAATAAAGAGACCTGTGTCACATAGATTGTCGTTTTTATTTTCACTGTTTCCCAAATTTTCATCGAATTATATCACGATATCGCTTAGTCATACTCCAGTAACTGTGAAATCTGGTGCGAAAAAACTTTTGTCAAGTACGTTGATGTGTAGATCCCTGCACCTAAAAATAATGAAAGGTTGTAGTGCTTGTTCACTCGCTCACTCGATTGGCTCATGATTATTGGTTGAAAAAACAATTCGGCTCAAGCAATTGAAGATGACGACATTCGTCAAAAAATATTCACAGCGAAAGTTATTTAAAATAAATTGAGAAAAAAGATTGCAGTTCGTGGTACTTTGGCGGGCCAATGTTTGAATGACTATCGGAGGACAATGACATGGTTCGCAATTGATATTTCACAGTTATTTTTCTATAAAAGGCCCGCCAAGTACCGCTAGCTCCGAATTTTTTTTGATAATTTTTTTTGAAATAACTTTCATTATAAATATATTTTCTGATAAATGTTGTCATCTCCAATTTCTTCATCCGAATTATTTTTTCAAGTAATAATCTAAAGCCCATCGAGTGAGTGAGCGCAGCGAGCGTACGAGCACAAGTTTTCATTATTTTTTGGTGGTGTGATTTGAATGCATTTTTATTTAGAATTTCGAAAAACAAATCGATCCCTCCATAACCTCAAGTCCGAAATAAAATCTCATTTCCTATCCTTCTAGCTTCCAGGCTAGCTGCCAGAAATGTGAGATTATGACGTCTGGGATCTTGTATCTGTTATTCGAATTTATTTTCATTATATGCATATATTTCCAACAAATCTAGCGGAATGAAAAATATGCATGAAATAAATCAACGATGAATACAATTTTCTCTATCCTATATTCGTGTCTCAGGTTAGCTGTGAGACGAGTAAGGTTATGACGTCTGGGATCCGATATCGATTGTTCATATACGTTACTCATTTTTAGACACATTAGTACGAAAGAAAGGAGTAGATTAAATAAACGACCAATAATCTTTTCTCGTAACGAAAATTTCGAACACGATTCTACCTGTCATTTGTTCGTATTTTAGGTTAGCTGTCAGTCAGGTGAGGTTAGCCGTATACAATCCGATATTCAATATTTGCGTTTCTTGCTAAGCGCCGCCAAGCGGGAGCAGCAGGAACCAACATCTTTTGCGTAGTGGCATAGGAAACCTTCACTAGCGCTGCTGCTCGACTTGCAAGTAAACTGGACACAATTTCGGTACAGCTGTTGTGATCTCAACTAAATGTCGATACGGGTAGTGATCTCAACTGAATGTCGGTTCTTTTAGTTTTGAGTAACGGAGAATCGTCAATTCTCAGCCATTTCTCCATCAAATGACACGGGATTGGGTTCAAAGTGTGTGGTTTTTCATTGCGGAGTGGCTAAATGTCAGGAAAATGCGATTATCTACGGCAACAGTGAATAATCTCGCGATTTATGTGGTCGGTACGTCAATCTGTAAAAATTTTTGTCGAATTTTGGAAAAGTAAAATAATCAGCCACTTTCTGCCACAATTCTGTGTAATCCCTCAAAATTTCATTGCGATCGATTCAGTAGTTCCGGAGAATTCACGATTCCCGTTTTCGAGGTTCTGACAAACGTTTCACTTCACCTTAAGTAGGAATACGACTTACATTAGTGGGTACTTCTGTACGACTGACTCAAAATGCTACTATGCGCACGACACCTGTACGGTGCGTCGTTCTTCGCAATCACACTAGTAGTCCTGTTTTATCATAGGAAGGCAAGTGCGTTAACCTACTGTTTCAACATTTCCGCCGGTTAAGCGCTTGCTGACTTACTTGTAACATTTATAATATATCTTAGATTCATAAATCTTTGCCTCGGGAGAGGCTTTGTAAATATGTCTGCTTTCTGAAGCTCAGTAGGTACATATTCTACCTCTATTTCCTTGGCCTTTACTTTCTCTCTAATGTAGTGATAGCGAATGTCTATGTGCTTGGTGCGATGATGGAACTCAGGATTTCTAACTAAGCGTATTGCGCTCTGGTTGTCAACAAATATCACCGTAGGACTTGCGCATGGACATTCGATATTTTCTAGTAGTTTTCTCAGCCAACTAGCCTCTCTAGCAGCTGAGGCTGCAGCAATGTACTCTGATTCGGTAGTGCTGAGCGATACTATTTTCTGCCTCTTTGAGGACCAAGACACTGGACCATTAGCTAAAGTAAACAGGTAGCCGGTGGTTGACCGACGCGTTTCTATATCGCTCGCATAATCAGCATTTGAATAACCTACCAGGTTTGTATTGTTTCCGCCGCTTCGATACTCTATGCCATAGTCGCTTGTGCCGACTAAATATGAAAAAATTCTTTTGACGGCTCGCCAATGATCCTGGTTGTGATTATTCAGGTACTTGCTTACTGAATTTACGGCGTGAGTGATGTCTGGGCGTGATACTACTGCCAAAAACATCAATGAGCCGACCGCCTCTCTATTAGAGACTTTCACTGAATTTTCGTCGTTCTGGCTCATTGGATGCAATATGACATGTGGATCAGCAGGTACGGAAACTGGTTTCGCTTCACTCATACGAAATTTATCCAATATTTTCTTAACATACCCCGTCTGGTGTACAAACACAGACTTGTTCACTCTGTCTCTCTCAATCTGCATTCCAATAAACACACTCGCATCTCCAATCGTAATCTTAAACGTATTGCTCAGACATCTTATAACAAAATCTACAGCTATTTTTGATTGAGCTGCTACTAATCCATCGTCTACGAACAAAGCTAGATAAACTACCGTATTTTCTACTTCTCCTACGTATATACATTCATCTGCTTCTGTTTCCTTAAAGCTAAACTGTTCTAGAAATGTATTGAATTTCTTGTTCCAACACCTTGGAGCTTGTTTTAGCCCACACAAGGATTTTCTTAACTTACACACGACATTACCTGACACACTATCACTTGTTTTACCTTCTACACTTAGACCCTCTGGCACTTCCATGTATATGTCCTCTTCTAGTTGACCATGCAGAAATGCAGTCTGCACATCGAACTGCGTCAACTTCAGGTCCCTTTCGGCTACTATCGCTAATATAACTCGCAGTGAGTCATATCTCACAACTGGTGAGAACGTTTCGTTGAAGTCTATGCCGTGCTGTTGTTTGAAGCCTCTAGCACAGAGTCGTGCCTTGAATCGGCAGACCTGTCCTTCAGAGTCTCTTATTATTTTGAAGACCCATTTCGAATCCAGAGTTGTCATCTCGGGTTTCCTGTCAAGTATTGACCAGGTTTGGTTCTCACGATGAGCTCGTAGCTCTTCTCTGATCCCTGCATAAAATGCCGCATAAGAATCCGGAGTCCAAATTCTATACGGCCCGATACGGCAAAGTGTCGTATTTTGAATGCCAATTCCTTACGGTTTTATGCCATTCTATCCGGACGCCCCTTCGGTGTCCCTATCCGGGTCTATGCGTGATAGAACCGCGATTTTTAAAAATATCGGTACGCCTCTTATACGGTTTTATACGGAGTGTAGGATGCCCCCTGCGTATGCGGTTCTATACGGATCGTATTCGGTTCAATCTGTAATGTACGCGCACATAAAAGTATGTTCGGGATACTGTCCTATCCGGAACGTACAAAAATTACATCAATTAACATAGCATGGAGCATCATCGCAGTCCTTTTTTTTTTTTTTTTTTTATCTTCAAGCATCAGCGCTTTAGGGGGGAGCCCATATATCGACAACACACATACTGATAACACATGACCAATACAGGAATTAGACGACGCTTGTAGATGATATTCTCCGCCTCTATATATACTCACCAACTCCTATAAGTGGCACTCGCGAGAATATCGAAAGCGGTGGTCGCCACCTTACGAGAAAATATTGAAGTAATGTACATTACATGAAAACCGGATAGGTACGGATAAAACCCCGATCCCAACTTAGAAAATTTTGTGTGAATAATCACATCATGAATCGCGGGATAGAACCCGGATAGGTACGGACAGAGCCCCGATTGGGACTTAGAAATAATGACACAAACAGCAAATATTTCTATGGCCTTGCAATGCGCAGCATCCAAGCCCGACGGTAACGGATATAGCCCCGTGACGTACTTTAAAATATTATAGTCGCGATTTTGATGACGAACGCTGACCGGATAGAGCCGAATACATCACTGAGCTCGAGTTTTCGGTCCCGAATATATTCCTGATAGGGACGGATAGAGCGCCGCGTGGGACTTTGATGTTAGAAAATGCGCGAACGAAACCAGATAGGGATGGGTATAGCCCCGTGACGTACTTTAAAATATTTCAGGCGCGATTTTAATGACGAACGCTGACCGTATAGAATCGTATACATCACCGAGCTTGCGTTTTCGGTCCCGAACATAATCCGGATAGGTCCTCCAGCGGCCCGAGTACATTCTGTCGATGCGATAGGATGCGGATAGAACCGCATGAACTGGTGTCGGACATAAATACTGAATTCTATACGAAATTCTATACGTTCCTATAAAATCCTATACGGCATTTTAACCAGGGATAGCTTGCTTCCATCTTTCAGCTTCGCCACAGGTTACTGCTTCCTGAAATGTTGACGGAGTCATGTATTCTGCAAGGTTTGATTCATACCTGGCAGGACGCCTGATACCAGCACGATCTCTCAGGTTTCTAGCAGCCTCCGGCTGTTGATGATCTGGCTCGTTTTCCTCTTCATCGCTCAAAGCTAGGTAAAACACCTCGATTTCTTCAGGAGGTTCATCAACTTCATCGGGTTCCTCATCTCTATCAGGTACCTGGTCTTCTCTTCTTATATCCAGGCGTAGCTCGCCTTCCTGTGCGTTTGTTTCAGTATTCTTTGAATTCTTGATTTGTTCGAAGAACACTGCGTCTCTCGACACTGACACTTTCTTAGTTGCTTCGTCATACACTCTATAGTTTGTAGAGTTTCCTTGATATCCTACTAAGATGACTTCTTTTGCTCGAGCATCGAATTTCTTTGTTAGTTGCTTCGGGATGTTTGCAAATCCCCTGTTTCCAAACACTCGTAGATGTTCTAGGTTAGGTTTCTCCCCAACCCAGAGTTCGTATGGCGTGGCGCTGTTTCGACCACCTGATGAACCGGCTCTATTTAGAAGATACACTGCTGTATTCACAGCTTCCGCCCAAAGGTGTTGTGGTACGTTGCTTGCCTGCATCATAGTTCGAGCACTTTCAACTATCGTTCTATTGTCGCGCTCAGCTTTCCCATTCTGTTGGGGAGTATAGGGTGCCGTGTTTTCTTTCTCGATTCCTTTTTCCGCAAGGTAACTATCCATTTGAGCGTTGCAAAACTCTCGCCCATTGTCAGACCTCAGTGCTTTAATTGAGCGTCCAAATTTGTTCTGTACCAGTTTTTCATACTTCTTGAAGTATTCGAAGATATCGGCTTTATGTTTGAGGAAATACACGTAGCGGTAACTTGTTGCATCATCTTTAAACGTGAGGAAATATCTGACCCCGCCAGTTGAGTCCACTTGCATAGGACCACACACGTCTGTGTGTATTAGTTCACCGGGATTCTAAGCCACTTTTCCTTTGCTGTTTTTGAAAGGCAGGCGATGTGCTTTGCCTAACTGACACGCCTCACAGACAAAGTTATTCAGATCAGTCAGCTTTATCCCTTCTACACGACCACTCTTCACTAAGTCACTCACCGCACGTGCATTCACATGACCGAGTCTCTCATGCCATACTTTCAGGCTCGATGCGGCTACGTTTTCTTCGTCATCTCTTGACTCGCACACTCTGAAAAACATTCGAAACAACTCATTCTCTAGTTTCACTCCCGTCGCGATGGTTTTTCCACTGTCCACGACTTTCACGCACTTATTTTTGAACTGCACTTCATATCCTCGGGAGGTACACACTCCTACCGAAAACAAGTTTTTCTTTATCTCTGGTACGTGGAGCACTTTCACCAGGCTCCCTTTTTCCCACACTCCATTCACCAACTTTTCTATGTAAATAGTCCCTTCGCCCACAACTGCGCACTGCTTGTTATCTCCTAGCGATATTGTATCGCCAGAGTTAAGCTTTCTGTACTTCTGGAACCACTCCCGTCGGTAAGTCATGTGTCTGGAGGCGCCACTGTCTGTTATCCAAGTGTCGCGTTGATCGACCTATTCATTACCGACTGTCGGTGTCGTGCTTTTACCTAGCTCACAACTGTCGTCTACCTTCTTTTGGTTGTCGGCCACCACTGCGCAGTCGCTCCAACCACGTGATTCACTTTTGTCTTTGGAATGACTTTGTTTGTCTTTCGGTTTGAATCTACACTCGCGCACTAGGTGTCCTTTCTTCTTACACTTGAAGCATTCAACGTCTTTCTTCCACGCACTCGACCTTGTAACGGGAGGCGTTTTATAGAGTTTTAGATATTCCTTTGATACTCCCTTTACTTGAATCTCCTCACAGGATACGTGTTTGAGATTTGATTAAATATATTATATGGTTCAGGTCTGAATTGATTATTTATATGATAGATGATGTAATATTTTGTACAGTTGAATTAGCTGGCTTTTTCTCTGGTAGCAATGAATAAATCTTGAAGACACATATCACTCACGTAATTATGTGAACCCTAAGGCGTACGACAAGATGTTATTCGGATGATCTATACTTGACTCGATGTGGAAAGAATAGATCAATTATGATAATACGAATTAATGTGTATATTTCTAGTTTTATTTTAATATGCAGCTGTCCGAAATGAATATATACACACGTCCGTATGATTCCTTAGTTTATTTACGAGTCCTCAACAAACGCCCTTCGTATTACAAAACAATTGCACAAACATATGAATAATATTTTAATGAAAGCAGAACAGATAGTCATTGAAATAATTATAAGCAATAAACTGAAAAGTAGAGATGAGCATAGGTCCCTCTTAGGTATAGGTCGTCCCTCTCAACCTTGTTTCGTCTTTTCCTGTTTTCTTGTTCCAGTTTTTCGCGGTTCCTCGTTTTTCTGCAGACAGGGCATTTGCACTTTCCGATTCTATGCTCAGCCGAGCTTCTTCGCGTATCAACCTTTCTTGTAGATGTTCTACTGTTTGTCTTTAAGGGTCCACGCTGTCCCACGCTGTTTGAAACGTACTATACTTTGATGTAAGACTAGCAAGTATTTTAGCCATAACTGCCACATCCGACACTGTTTCACCGACATCCAGAATTTGTGCTGCCATATTCTGAACCTTGGAGATGTGTTGCACCACCGTGTCTCCGATCTCCATTCTATATTCGTGAAACTTCTGGGTCAACATAAGTTTATTTGACGCTGATTTCTGTTCGTGGATACGACACATTTTGTCCCACATCTCTTTTGCTGTGTTACACACTAGCAGCGAGTCTAACTGCTTATATTCCATTGATGATGAAATCAAGAACATCGCTCGCGCGTTGTCCTTCACCCACGTTTTTGCAGCCTGCGTTTCCCGATCCACCGGCATTATCCGCATGCCATCGACTACGTCTCTTATGCCGAAAGCCACAAATAATGAGTTTACTTGAAACTTCCAGCCCTGGAAATTCGAACCGTCGAATTTTGTCACGTTACGTGCTGAGATTTCTTCAGACATCTCGGATTCTATTTGACCGTTCACACGCGACCGAGAACATATCGATGGACTAACGCCAAACGGGCGTAAGCGGCAAAGAAAAAAAATTCGTTTTTATAGTGGCAAAATCTTTTTCATGCAATGGAGAATCTTATGGGCATATCCGCAAAAAAATTTTTTTTTGTTCCTTACGCCCCTATGGAATTAGTCCATCGATATATTCGAATGAAATGTCCGCCTCGTGGAGACCACGTTTTATTTTCTTTGAAAAATGCCGGCACTCTCGAAAACACTTTTTTTTATTTATTGTTAGTCAGGGTGACTGGGCCCATGACCTGTTGAATCTTTCCTATATTTATAAGGAGCAGGGTTGGCTGGTTACAATAAATAGTCAGTCTTTTGATATACTTTTATACTGAAAAAGGTTTCTTTATTTAAGTAGGAATACGACTTACATTAGTGGGTACTTCTGTACGACTGACTCAAAATGCTACTATGCGCACGACACCTGTACGGTGCGTCGTTCTTCGCAATCACACTAGTAGTCCTGTTTTATCATAGGAAGGCAAGTGCGTTAACCTACTGTTTCAACACTTTTTGAGACACTTTTTTTCTTTGATCATCCCCTAATCTTCATTAGAACTGGAGATACGGATAGGTTTACTTATTAATCCATAACTATTGATGTAACCAACATTTTCGGATCAATCAAGCTCGTATGTATTTTTGAAACATTCAGGTATCATTTACGATACATCTCATATTTTGCCGGAGTATTTATTCCATTGAATAAATATTATATTATATTATATCATATTTTCCGTAGAATCTGAAAATCCAGGTGAAATTGAACTTTTCGCATTACTTACCGTTTGCATTACTCTCTTGCATTTTTTACAACAATGGACAACTCTATGCAAGTGACACCTCGACGTAGCATGCTCCATAGATTCAAAAACTCTATTGAATGATAATCTCAGATTTTTTCACGGAAAGATATCGGAGTTGGAACCCACGTGTCCCGATTTCACGGCCCGATAACACATCATGATAACAATCGTCGAGAGAAATTTGTATGACCGTCATGATGGGAGAATATTCGATCTTCATTCACCCACAGTGATACATATATACCTATTAGGGTGCTTTTTTTTGGGGGACTATTTTTTTTTCTGTGCTCCCGTTATGAAATTTTGTTGGGAATGAAAAAAAAAAATTTTCCCCAAAATATAAGCCCTTAATATTGATGTTGAGTACTCGCCCAGAACGTGAGAAGATTTTCCATTTGAATAACACGTAAATTTACATTTTTTTTTTTTTAATTTCTATAACTCAGCCGCATTTCAAGCTAATACATTGGTCTTGATCTTGATTTAGTCAGAATAAAATACTCTACAAAACTGCCAATCGCGGCCAAAGTGTAACTTGTACTGGTGAGTTGGTACGGGTCGCTGAAGTTGATTTTTACCCGAAATTCTCGGTTTTTTGTACAAGTTACACTTTGGCCGCAATGGGCACTTCGTAGAGTATTTGATTCTGAGTAAATCAAGATCAAGACCAATGTAATAGCTTGGAATGCGGCTGAGTTGTAGAAATTTGAAAAAAAAAAATCTCGATTTACGTGTATTTTCAATGGGAAATCTTTACACGCCTTGGTCCAGCACTTAATATTAATATTAAGGGCTCAAACTTTCAGGGAATTTTTTTTTTTTGTATTTCCAACAAAGTTTCACGATGGGACCGAAAAAAAAATAAATAGTCGAAAAAAAAAGCACCCTAATACCTATAGACTTGTACACAACTAGGCTGTACCTAACTACCGGCGCGATTAATATTATGCGGTGCGAGGGGAATCAATGCAAGGGACGTAAATCGTGAAAGAGTATTTATTTCTTGACACGTATACACGCGTAATTAAAATTTAACTTGAAAAAGAGTACAAAAACGAAACTTTGTCGTCAATCATAATTGTGGTGACACGAAAGTGCAGGAAGCCGTTTCAATTCGTTCTGGTTTATATTTGCAAAGCATCAGCAAGGCTGTTGGTCAAGCAGAGAAGGCTCAGTGCATACGAAAAATTAAGTCTAGCGCTTTTAACGAATAGTTTCCATAGGAGTTTTTCCGTGGCAGTTTCGAGATCAGCGAATTCCCTCGGCGAACCTGCATCCATTCGCTCGCCTAGGTATTTCCAGTAGGTCAAACCCTGACACGAAAAAGAAATAAGACAGAAGAAAGAGATGAGAATACGACTCTGTAATATGTAACATATACAGGTACAGTAATGTTCCTAGATATAGTAGCCACGTGGCTCACTATTTTTCCTAGCTTTTTCTTAAATCAAATTTCTTTCGTGAATCTTACTTCGTGACTCTGCTCCACCTTGCAGCGGTCATATTCCTAACAACCTGAAGGTTCCACTGATCATGGGCAAATCAATTATTTCTAGAGGGACAATTTGATTTGAAAAGAGGTTATAAGAAATATTGAGCCACGGGGACACCATCGATGAACATTACTAGGGCGCAATTCCATGACTTTTATCACTGCTATCGACAGTGATCGCGGTGATAAAAGTTATGGAATCGCACCCCTGATGTGGCTAGAAAACTTCCAGATGAAACATGTTTAACCAGCCAGTAGCTGAGCCTACCTGGATGAAATACGTCTCCCCAAGTTCGTCCGTGGAGGCAATGTCGATGCTGTCGGGAAGGCCGCTCCACGCCGTGGCGATGAGTTTTGGATACCCGGGAAGGACTACCTCGCCCGTAATATTCCAGTAATATTTCCCTACAAAAGCCCATCAACATATTAGTTGAACGTTGAACGGTGCATATGTAATCTCTCATTTAGAGAACTCTATAAAGTCTACGTTGTCTCACCTTTGAAGACGTAAAGGTGATGACCATCGGCAGATTTGAACAACGCGTCGAGCCGGGAATTCCCACACATTTCGGGAACCTCCTCTACAGATTTGGGCCCATAGAGTGCCTACGTGAAACAAATTAAGTACACTGCGTGAGTCCTACATGGAGAATATCTATTCCTGACACTGGGCTAAGTTAAAGACAGAAAACGGAGCTGCCATTTTAGTGTTGATAATTCGAACTTGAATATCTCTTCTAGGTACCGATACTCGTGGAACCACGGCGCTCGTTTTTGTTACGGAATTATAGAAGATTACCGCGAGCATCGAACAAGGGGCTGATCAAGTATCACACAAAGTGACCATCGGGAGGTAGAGGGGTCGAGGAAGTACTAGTGTCCGTTACTGGCCTGAAGTAAGTGATAGAATTCTTGACACAGAACGTAACGTGATAATTGATCGGCCCCTGCGTCACAAGGTTTGTCTTGAATAATTAGCAAAATTGTCTGGAAGATTTCGTTAATGAGGAGGAAGGCGACTTCTGTCTGCTTCGCTACGGTAAAACTGTACAATGATTTCGGCTCACTTGTATGCCCTCGATGTCGTCGCTGGGCAATGCAGTGTTGGGGTCGCGCAATGCGAATCTATTATTCATCACTGACGATGTGGCGTTGCTTTGTTTGAGACCGAGGGAGAAACCTGTCAACAACACGGCTGCTGACAAGAGGCTTTGGTCATGGTAACTGGTGGAGGTCCAATTTTTCTCGTCGTTGAAGTGAATGTCGCCCCCGTTCCCCGGACTGAAAGCGTGGCCCATGTTGCTGTCTGAACTTCCCAGGAAGGGATGCCCATCGCCGTGATCTCCACGCTCGAAACTGATCTCGATGTCAACCTAGATGACGATGATGTAGGTAATTGATATTCAGCGATTGTGCTTTTTCTTCCCTACAAGCGAGGTGGATAGACATCGATCTATCATGCGATGGCCGAATACTAGGCCTCAATGCAAAGAAATGCTACGGTATACAAGGCAAATATAATACAGAGTAACAGTGGCCAAGGCGGTAAGAGAGGAGAGTGTTTCGCTCCGGAAATATGAGTTAATACGGACGTTGGTGGCAGTGGAAAATTCTAAGCTACGTAAAATAGAGAGATTTGCATTAGATTCCAACTTATCATGCCATGGCGTTTGAACAATTATTGTGGGACGTCGCTTACCTCCCCGCTTCCTGTCGAGAACGTTAGATCTGTGTACCTGGACCATACAGCAAAGGCACTGGCGATTGTCTCGTCGACCTCCTGTTCGTCCAGTTGATTGGTATATTTGGTGATCTCATACGTCAGATTCTTCTTATTCCACTTGAAGTCTGAAACATGTTGTCACTGATATCAATTCGCTCATGGCAGATCAGATTCTCATATTGACTATGAGCCTAAAGTGAAAAGATGGCTTTTATTGATCATTATCAAGTCTCATTCACTGCAATTGTCATCATATGCGCAGTGGTACAGTTGACGTGGAACCGCCCTATTATATATTTATTAAATTTCACGATAACGAACAATTCGATTTGTTATAAACAAATACAATATTCAAACGTGGTTTTCAAGGCAAGAACCACGCGTAAAAATTCTGAAAAAATATGAGAGTATTTCTTGATCAATTCTCTACAAGATCGTTGAGTCAAAAGGATCAAGAACCGATGGAAACCATGTTAAAACGATTTATTTATAAGCGACGGCGCGCGCTGCCGCTGAAAGACCCGGCGCGGGTACGGTTTTTTCGTGGCAGCGCGCGCCGTCGCTTATAAATAAATCCTTTTCACCTAGTTTCCATCGTTTCTCCATCCTTTTGACTCAACGATTTTATAGAGAATTGATCAAGTAATACGCTCATATTTTTTTGAGAATTCTTTCGCGTGGCCCTCACTTTGAAAATCACGTTTGAATAATATATTTGTTCATAACAAATAGAATTGTTTGTTACCGCAGGATGAAATAAATATATAAAAATAGTGTCATTCAACAGCTTTGAAATGGTTTCTGGACGAAATCTCTAGGTTGAATAAAATCAAAGATATGACCGTTTGAAGGGGAGTATGTTTTCGATTTTTGGCTCTTGTTGCTGAATTTCACCCCCGTGTAACTTGGAAAATAGGGGCCAAAAAAAAAAACGAAAAATTCTTTGATGAATTTATTTGTTCCATAGAAGCCGTAAAAAAAATTAGAGCGAAATCGGTAACATCGAGGTCAATTTTTGATTTATTTTGTCCGGTCTGACGTGGAATGGCTCATGTTCGGCGGGGGGATTTCACTTCGTGTTCTTTTTAATCCTATTTTACATAAACATTAGGCCTGGCAAAAAAATATTGTTATTTGATTTCGACTCTCGCAACTCGAAACATAAGTCTTGGGTTCAATAATGACTGTCGAAATTTGGGCTTCGTCGAATAATTATTGCGTTTTATTAACACGTGAAAAATACCTTTTTACCGTTCAAAGCTGTTCTAAAAAATTCTAGACGATCGAGGGGAGTGTAGATTGATGTGCGGCTTTATTCTATGTTGAACCTAATCTCGGATGCTAGAAAAAAGGAAAAAAACACTGCAAAAAAATTAAAAAGAAATTGAATAAAGCTGCACAGCAATCTACACCCCCCTCGATCGGCCAGAATATTTTAGAACAGCTTTGAACGGTGAAAAGTTATTTTTTACGTGTTAATTAAATGCAAATGTTGAGACTCGATGCGCGACCACTCAAAATTATTCGACAAAGCCCAAATTTTGACAAAGTCATTGTGAGAGACGAAATCAGAAAAAAAAATATATTTTTATTGCCAGGCCTAATCAAGAGACTCGGTAGAGTCTCGCGCCAAGTACAATAAAAAAAAAATATATCATATAAGGTATATGTCTATAGTATACACCGCGCGAGACTCAACGAGTCTATATACCCGAACCGGAGCAATCCAGTGGGGTGGGGAGACAGTATATTCCTAATTTCTTCCTCTTCGCGATATTCCGGGGATTGAAATAATTATCTCAGAATGTAGGCACGGAGAGCTCTTCATTTGAGACCAACTTCAATTGAATCAGTGATAGGAAAGCTGAGATATGATTAACTTAAGTTTCTGAGTACCCGTTTCGTTCGAAAATTTTTCGTCTCCTTCCTATTCAGACTAAATAATCCTTAAATCTATGCGGATGACAATTAGGAAAGAGTGGCCACCACTATATAGCCGAGATACTTCAGGTACTCTGCCAGGTGGCGCTCTTTTCAACGCTGTTGACGTCATAGAGTGACGTATGATCGAGAATCCATTGCCCAAGACCACGGAGTACGGAGACTACGGACAGACGGAATCCCAAGACAGAGCTGTCAGTTCTGTTCATATTCGTACATCTGAACATTTTGCAAATTTCATTCTCTTTTATGCTTCCTATACTTACTTATTATGATAAAATTCACATTTAAAGTGGAGGGCGAAATTATAACAATTTCTCATGAAATGACGAAGCGTGCAATTTTGAGGTTAGGTTATAGGTATACGGTTATTGAATCGCATAAAGTTTAGTCTACAACATAAATTGATAAGTGACAAAGATTTCATTCAACGTGGCAGGTCTTTAATATATTATTATTCGTTTCCAAATATTTTCGTGTATTCGATGAGCCAAGTATATCATATTTAATACATGCACACAAGAACATATCTTTACAGGGCTTGGAAAGCAACGAATGATAGCGTGTGTCATTATTTCAGGCCTTTGTGCTTTCAACATACTTATATTATACTAACACATTTACTTGGCGGGCCATTATAGCAATATGCATCGAACAATTATATATAGACCTAAGTGAATACTCTTTTACTTACTCATACCTGGCCCGCAAGTACCACGTACTAAATTTTTTTTTTCTGATTTTTTTTCCTGTAATTATATCAAAGGCCAATCGAGTAAGCGAAGGTAGCGAGTGCACGAGTGCAAGACAAGTCAATTTTCTGTTCTTCTGTTGTGAACTTTTGTTATACAGAACCCTACTAAAAATAGCGTATAAGAATTTATAGAACCGGATAGGACTGCGGATAGCGTTCCGTGCGGGGTTCAATCGGATTTGGTTCGTTTCTATCCGCATTTGATCCTCCTCGTCAATTTTGTATGAACTTTATAAGGTCCTATCCTGGATTCGTCCGGATCCGAAGATTGAAAAAGTCGGTAATCTATCTTGTCCTATACCGAAAGTATCCGTCACCGAAATCCTATACAACGCGTAGGAAATATTTCAAAGTCCCAAGTGGTGCTTGATCCCGTCTCTATCAGTTTTTGAGTCGGCAGATATTCAAAGTCGAAAATATTTATTCTCTCACTCGGGTTTCTATACGTCCCTGTCATCTTTCGAATCGGTACATTTTAAGGTGATTGATATATTGCCACGGAATGCAAATATTCTAAAGTCCCACTCGGGTTTCTATATGTCCCTGTCAGGTTTCGAATCGGTAAATTTTGAGGTAATTGAAATATTGCCACGAAAATATGTCAGAGTCCCACGCAGGGCTCTATTCGTTCCTGTCGGGTTTCCATGTGATGTACATTACTTCAATATTTTCTCGTAAGGCGGTGATCACCGGTTTTGATATTCTCGCGAGTGCCACTTATAGGAGTTGGTGGGTATATATAGAGGCGGAAAATAACATTTATAAGCGTCGCCTAATTCCTGTATTGGTTATGTGTTATAAATATGGGGTATTCCAAAATATTTTTAACGGTCATTTACCCCGACCCCTATCGATTTCCAAATAAATTATTCTCAGGGTAACCCTAGACCCAGGTATGATTGCTGAATTATTTTAGAATTTTGCGATTTTTTTTTTTAGAAGTTACGATTTTTTGAAAATCGCACTTTTCGGCAACAGCTCGTTTTTCATCCAATTCTAGTTGGCAACCAAGGTATCCCACGGAAAAGTGACTGGTGCACAAATGTCCAGTTTTTTCACGTACTTCGAAATGGAAATATTTGTAGGTTTTTTCAGACACCGGAAGTGCCGCAATTCTCGTTTCAAAAATCAAAATCTCGGATTGCAAAAAGTCGCCGTGATCGATCTTTTTGAAATTTGTAGACAAAATTCGACATCGAAAGACGGAATTTTTAAGACCAGGCCGAAGTTGGGCCTACATCGGGTTTAGGAGGTATGGCTATTTTAATCACGCGAAAATTCATATGCCGGCGTTATTTTTGTTATTATTATTATGATGATTATTAAAATTATCAAAATTATTATTTTCGTTATCAATTAATGATGATAATGATAATAATAGTAATAATAATAACAAAAATAATAATTTTGATAATTTTAATAATAATCATAATAATAATAACAAAAATAACGCCGGAATATGAATTTTCGCGTGATTGAAATAGCCATACCTCCTAAACCCGATGTAGGCCCAACTTCGGCCTGGTCTTAAAAATTCCGTCTTTCGATGTCGAATTTTGTCTACAAATTTCAGAAAGATCGATTACGGCGACTTCTTGCAATCCGAGATTTTGATTTTTGAAACGAGAATTTCGGCACTTCCGGTGTCTGAAAAAATCTACAAATATTTCCATTTCAAAGTACGTCAAAAAACTGGACAGTTGTGCACCAGTCACTTTTTCGTGGGATACCTTGGTTGCCAACTAGAATTGGATGAAAAACGAGCTGTTGCCGAAAAGTGCGATTTTCAAAAAATCGTAACTTCTAAAAAAAAAATCGCAAAATTCTAAAATAATTCAGCAATCATACCTGGGTCTAGGGTTACCCTGAGAATAATTTATTCGGAAATCGATGGGGGTCGGGGTAAATGACCGTTAAAAATATTTTGGAATACCCCATATACATGTTGCCATTATATGTTGCGCCCCCTATACCTAAAGCACTAAAAAAAAAAATGAATAAATAAATTTAAAAAAAAAGTGAATGAATAAATTTGAAAAAAAAAAATGAATGAATAAAATTGAAAAAAAAAAAAAATGAATAAATCAAGGGGAAAAAAAACTGTTTCTACGTAATCATTGTAATTTGCAGATACTGTATCGTATTTTGTAAAAATAAGCTTTAAGACCGTATACGCGCAGGGCATCGTACACTCCGTATCAGACCGTGACAGAGACGACCCGATATTTTTCTAAAAATCGCAGTGCAGTAACGCATAGAAATTCCAGTTCGGTTGCGGATAGCTGCGGATAGAGATCGAACGCCGAACCCGGATAGGATCCGCAAAATTACCGTATCCAAAAAACGGAGTTTTGCCGGATAGAACCGGTTCGTCGGTTCTTATCCGGCTTTTTAAGTAGGGAAGACACGTACTTGGCAATCGTATCTGATTTCAATCCTTTTGTAAGTAGACATTTTATGGTACCACTTTTGTGAAGAGGGCATTTTCGTTGATGGATTTTTTTGGGGGAAGTAACCACATTATGGTACTTGGCGAAAGGTTTTTGCACCAGAGGTGCTTTTGGGGTTAAACATATACCGTGATTTTCTGTGGATGCGGCCCAGCAAGGATGCCAACCTAACACTCGTTAGCAGCAGTTTAGTAACTTACACTCCAACCTCCGCTATTTGACCGAGTCGGGACCGAGCGTTTCTGCTATTTGACGAAAGTAGGGGCCTCCCACTCCTTGTGGACGGTTTTCTGCGCAGCCAGTTCGCGCCACTCCTCATCACTCACCGCCCCGATGTTAAGGGGAACGCTGCCGAATAGTGGGGGTTAAGCCCGTCAAATAGCAGAGGACAAGTGTGGTTAAATAGCGGAGTTCGTCAAAGAGCGGGTGGTCAAATAGCGGAGGTGGAGTGTACTATGTTTTCCTAGTATAATCACTAAAAATCTAGTAATGTCCAGTAAAAATCTAGTGATTTCTAGTTATTTGACTAGAAACATCTAGTGAGTTACAAAACTGCTGCTAACGAGTTTTAGGTTAGTATCCCTGCTGGACCGTATCCACAGAAAATCACGGTATATTATAATTACTGTATTTTGACTTAATATACTCGGCCATAAATCGTAATATCTTATGAATCTATCATGCTATGAAACTAATTCTAGTATCCAGTATACGGGGTAAGGCTTCCTCGAACCTCCACTTGAAGCGTGTTGACGCGGGAATCCGAACGTATACAAAGTGGATCGCGCAAAAAATGCTACAACATAATGCAAGGAATTCATAAGTGTGCAGAGTCACGCGATATTTTATTTTTATCACGATGAGCCGCGCCACCAAACAAGGTGTTTTCTGTATTATACAAATTGAGCCAGAATTCTGAGGTATGGAATTCCATACCCAGTCAAATCCGAGGTATGGAGTGCTCCACCGAAATCATAGGGGGTCCGCCTAGGGTGGGCCAAAAAAAAAAGAATAATTTTTTCTTCTCATCTACCATGAAAATATCGTTCAGGAAGACGAAAAATAAATCCTGTAAAAGTTTAAGCTCTTAATATTAATATTAAGAGGTGGCGTTTAGTGATTATCGATTTCCCATTTAAGTAACACAGGAATTTTTTTTTTTTCATTCGGAATTTTATTCCGTTTCAACGAATCAGCGTGTGATAAAAACCAATACATATTCTTGTAGGGAATTGAACGATCTCCAAAAAAGGTCTGATATGATTTTTCGCTAAGTCGAAAAAAAAAAAGGAAGTTGAAGTCATCATATACCGTTTGAGGTTGAACTTTAACCTTGAATAACTTCTAATCGAGTGGACTTAGCGAAAAATCATATCGGACCTTTTTTGGAGATCGTTCAATTTCCTACAAGAATATGTATTGGTTTTTATCACACGCTGATTCGTTGAAACGGAGTAAAATTCCAAATGAAAAAAAAAAAATTTCCTGTGTTATTTAAATGGGAAATCGATAATCACTAAACGCCACCTCTTAATATTAATATTAAGAGCTTAAACTTTTACAGGATTTATTTTTCGTCATCCTGAACAATATTTTCATGGTAGCTACGAAAAAAAAAATTATTCTTTTTTTTTGGCCCACCCTAGGGTCCGCCGGCCCGGCATATGCGGTTGCCTGACCAAATATCTCTAATAAATTTGTCTGTTCATTAGTTTTGGCTGAATAACGTGGTCGTCATCATGGCTTGTTTTGTAAGGGATAACTAGAGTTACTGTTTCATCGCCAGAAAACTGATGTACAATATCGCAATTGCCGCAATTCTCTGCGAAGGCAGGACCCCATTTTATTCTTGAAATTGTTTCAGTCATCGTAAGATTACGAGTTTACTGTATGGACGGGACTCGATGCCCTAATACTGGATCGATATATGCGTAACAAACTTTTCTCTTACAAAATATGCATCTTTACATAATATTTTACAGAGAATACGTACCAGCAAGATTGTATCTCTTCGTTCTGCTGTCCGTTTTAGGTGCAACGATGCCTTTGTGGGAGCCTTCAAGCAGGGATATCGCGTGAGCGAGTTCAGAGTCCAATATAGTACCTGGAAAAAAAAAATCTTTATGATGGAGAGAGACAGGACACACGAAACGCCCGAAACGTCGAGATGAAAAAGTTTCAATCAAGCAGTGGACTTAGTCTAATTAACCCCCTGGAGAAAGGGGGGGAAGTGAGTGGACGGGTGCCCCCCCCCCCCTCCCTCCAGCCCCTTCCCCACCTCTAATAATAACGGAACGTCGTGCTGTAGAACTTGCGAATTTCTGAAAATTCTTGAAGTTATGAATCCTCAAATCTGGGAAAAAAGTTTAGCACCCAGAAGTTGCAAGTTGCATCGATTTCAAAATCTTTGAGATCTTCGGAAGATTCTTTACGTGACACTGAACACACTTGTCTTGCACTGCTGAAATATCTCTAATTTTCACAATTGATGGATGGAAAGTTCGTAATGTGGTATCGCTGTACAGCTTGGAAGCGACCCACTTCGAGAAGTTCTGAACAATGAATGAGCCTTCATGGGCAGTAGCACAGATAATCATCAGCATTTGCAATGGTGTATAAAGAGAAGTTGTAGCAGAGCCTGAATTATTTATGCAAAGAAATCTGGATCTATCGATCTATCGATGATTCGGGTAATGTTTCTGTTATTAGACTACTCGCAGATTTCGCAAATGGCACATAATTCAGTGATTACTCGACATTTTGCCGCCTCAATGGAGAACTATGATATCTCAAATTGTGATTGGAGAACATGCTATCTCCCATGTTGAATGTATATTGGAGATATCATAGCTCTACATTGAGGCGTCGATTCGTACTCACCGGTGAGAATATTCCGCGGGTGGAGTATGGATCTGATTCCTTCGCTCCCTGGATCGTCTGCTGGTGAATACCCCGAATTAGACAAATGCTGCTGCAATGGATGAAATATCGTTAAGTACATACATAGTTAGGATGAAGTGAAAAATTCAATCATCGAGTCCTCATCATGCGTACATATCTACTCGAACGTGAAGTTGAAGAGATATGACGTCCCGAGAATTCAAATAAATCGGCTGAACGACTTGCATGGTACTTAGTCTCTATATGACACATTACTTCCAGATATTTCCATGGGATTTCCTCTTCCCAATTTGTTTTGCTACTCACCATGCTGTTGATTTCCGAAAAAACGGGTACAGCTTTTGCTTGGAAACTAAACAGCGCGGCGCAACAAGCAAACACGAGTTGCGCTCGACCACTTCGATGGGCACCTCGCAACGTTTCTCTTCTGCTCGTCATACTTGCTGTGAAGTTGCGTTTGATGCCAACTATTCAGTTCCTACCCCGGACTCAACTTTGATAATAAGTTAATAACCAATTCGCCAGTACTTATATAAGGCCTACCCCACCGCCAGCACAACTGACTTTGCTTTAAGGAAAACTGATAATAGTTATCTTGCTGAGGCTGAACTGATGAAGCGACGAATAACAATTTCTTGAGACGAAACTATTTCGCAATGTCATATAGACGCATATATGTAGTACAGTTATGCACGGGGTGTTCCAGATGGATCAGATCGAAATATGGCCGGAAGTTATCGAATTTGACGCCAATGCGGATTTAGTTTCCTCGATATCACATGAGTTGCTCCCAACAGTTACGAAGCATGAAAATGATTGGTACAACATATCGCCACCGACAACTTGATTTGACACATTTTTTCAACTCCAAGTATCTCAACTTATGCTGTTATGCATGAACGGAATCATAACTTCCCATAATTCCCACGAAATATGTGGCAATTAAATCATCTGTTCAGTCGAACAAGTTTATAGGGGTCCAGATACCTCGGTTGGTATCAGCTACCAACGATCGTTCGCGCATGTATACGAATACATGCGCCACGCGGTCGACTATCTCTTTACAGCACAATCCCAGACCGAGCTGAGAGAGTCGAGCGGTCGTGGGACTCAAGTCAGTCGTCCTTCTGTGCGCACTCCCGGAGAGACGAACCTTTGAGGTTAGGATTGCGAATTCGATCACTAATCGGATATCGTGAGGTGTCAGGTGTTAACATTTTCCAATTGTCTGCATGCTGGTGAGGTGAACATTTAGCCCGTAAGTACACTGATAATTGCGGTACGTTCCGCCAGATACATCGGCACGGCCCGGTTGTACCAGCAAGCAAGCGCAACGCTTGATAATAGGTCGTCTGCCGACTTATTTACGCACTCACATGTTCACATGAACAAAAATATCAAGTGCACCGAACCAGATGGTGATACTCAACCATAATCGCAATGCTTACGAAGTCGCCAGCGACTTACACACATAACAATCATATTGCATGAAAGAATTAAACATATAATATGCATACTTTGTCACCCTTGTTCCGGCTGTAGATTTCATCCTTACAATATTTATCACTCGAAATGTATTTGATAAAACAAAGAACTGTGTCTATTGTAAAATTATAATTTGCGAGGGGTTTTTTCTCAGAGATTCACATCTCTGAGATTTTCCTCTCTGAGCCATAATAAACCTAGAATTGTATGGCTCAAAGGATGTGTTGATTTAATTTTCCCTACCCCTTTAATCCTTTATTATAGAATCAGAAATCGTATCAAGTTCAATATCTATTGAGAAAAAAAAAATACGCGGAATCTTTTTTGTTAAAGAATCCGCGCCCCACAAAACATCATCTTTGAAAGTGTATAGCATGTAAAACTTTGGAAATATGTGATTTCTTCTTTTTCTACTTGACGGATCACACGAATTGCCTTGAAATCTTTACCGAAATTATTTTGAACAGGCACAGAAACATGATAAAATTTTCACCTCACCTCAATTCAGTAGAAGTGGTGAAACTATAATGTTTAATCATGTTATCAATTCGAGAAACTATAAAAGTGGGGTATTATCTAAAGGAGGATTGCACGATAATTCCCTTTTCAATCTATTCAATTCATGAGAATGTTGCGTTTTTGCACAATTTTTACGAAATGAGAAACCTTCACCAATAACCAATTTCTCTGGAATCATAAAAAAGAACTTCAGTAGCATCACTCACAAGATTCTGTGGACTCGAAGAATAATGAATAAAAAAACTAGAAAAATCTCATACATAGATAAATAGAAATTTTTTTCATTGAAAATTTGGAATGTATTCCAGAGAAAAATGGCTGGCGAACTTTCAATCCCAATAATTTCGGTAAGAATCGACCCCGTCAAACATTCCTCAAGAACTCTGTATCACCCTATGTATTTTTCATATCATTTGTCCTCTCAACTACGTAGCAATTTGATTCTGTGTGCTTATCTCAATAAACTCGAGTCCAGTAATACCGAATAACAAAATTCTCATCCAGCTCTGATTAATGAGTGACGAAATCGGAATACGGTAAAAATACGGCTCATCATATCTCGGCCGAAATAAAGAGCCATTTTTCCTCAATTTATCAATATAATTGCGAAATAGATTCCAAGTTCACGGATGAGCCGGAATATACCTATATTCTCCCCGAATACCTATAAATAAACTATTTGCACCATTAGAATTTATAATATTTAAATGCTATATGGAGGCGTGGTATTCCGATAGTTATTTCGCGCACTAATGGCATTAGCACTATCCGTTGGCACTAGTAAGATTCAAGCGTATACACTGCGCCGGTACACAATAGTCATCGGTTTTTTGAGTACATAAAAATAAAAGACAATTCATCTACCCGAACATGAATAGAAATTCGAGTTCGATTTTCCCAAACCTCGAATCCTTCGTCATTTAATTTGGCCGACAGAGACATGATTCTGTTTTGGTAGGAATTCGTTATGTCCTACGCGAGGGAACGGAGGTATGAATTATAATTAGTGCAGCTCGCACTTGAAATTCTGGTTAGAGTCTCTACATCCTGCTTGATTCTTAAATTCTATTCACAAGTTCAAATGCCCACGAAATATCGATTCAACGATCAATTTTATTACCGATTTCCGAATCGATTCGGCGATCAGTTCACACAATGTTTTATTAAACATTGATCAGTTATGGATCGACATTCGAATTACGAAACCTCACTGCAGAATTCCGGGATCCAGAGGTACGAAATAGAACTTCATGAAAAGAAACTGTACGGTAAAACTAGAATTGCTATTCTGACTCGGTTACTTGTCAATAGAAGCCAATCGGCACCAGATATGGAATAATTGAAAGATTAAACGAGCCCGCCGAAGGCGGGCGAAGTTTAATCGAAATTATATGAACAGTCTCGTTCGAAGATGATAATAATGTAGTCATGCTTGTCATGCTTACACCACAACGTTTTAGCGCATAGATTTAAACTTTGGCGCCCCATAGCCCCTACTTAACGCCATTTATCTCCAACTAGCTTCATATTGTTTTGTGTGTTACTTTTTTAATTATCACACAGTATCGTGAAGATGATAAAAGGACTGCGTCCGGGAAATTTATGGGTGGGAGATTATCATCTTCGAACGAGACTCTTCATATAATTTCGATCAAACTTCGCTCGCCTTCGGCGGGCTCGTTTAATCTTTCAATTATATTGCGAGTCTCGTTCTCGATGATAATAATGTAGTTTTTTAGAGAGTGTGAGAATTTTCTCTCTCATTGTTGAAATAATTGTATTATTTGAAAAAATAATTTTTTTTTTTTATTTTGAATAGGAGAACATGGGGATTATGTATGAAAATATGACAATACGTTAGTACATTAACTTAAGATTGCACGAGCAAATTCAGCATTGGATTTTTGGATAGGTCTATTGTAAAATTTGAAGAAGGTTTGGGATCCTTCGGCCCATCCAGCAGGTCGTCTGATTGTTACAATATCCACACCCCTCTTGTGAGCAGTGGATACAGCTGCGTGTTTAGTGCTGTATGCTGTGAACATTTCAGTATCAATTCCAGCTTTATTCAAGAGGGACTTTATCCAATGCCTAATTGTTTGAGGCGATGCTGTACCGTAAGGTTTCATAGATGTAATAAATAAATATTTTGAATTCTTATTTCGTAACTCTTTGGTAAGATCCAAGTATTCTAGTACCATGGAAGCGACACATAAGCCTGGTTTTTCTTTGTAGAAAGGAAGTACTAGTTCAGGTTGATAAGCCCCAGGATTCGAGGTTTTTATTTGGTCACCTATTTTTATACTTATACCACTAGCAGAAATCGAAATATTATCTTTGTTTATCAATGATAAAGTTTGTAGCCTCTGGGCAGTTGTGAGAGCTAAGAGGGTTGACACTTTTTCGGCTGCTTCTTTCAACTTTAATTCTCTGAGGGGAGGTAACCCATCCAGATAGTCTAGTACAGGACCAATATCCCAAGTCATATTATACTTGGGTTTCGTAGGCTTCTCTTTGAAAACGCCTTTGAAGAAACGTGAAATTAAATTATCATCATTAATATCATAAACTGTGATCAATGAAATTGCTGACCGCACAGTATTGAGTGAGCTGTAACCTGCCCCCTCTTTAAGTCTTTTGTTTAGGAAGCTAATGATATCTGAAGTTGTCGCGTTAAATGTGTCTATGTTCATTTTGTGGGTGTAATCCCACCATAAAATCAGACCACCCTGGTATTGTTTTCGGGTTGAATCGGTTATAGAATTCACCATCACGTCGATTGAATCTTCATTGATGCCTTGTTTTAAAAATGCTGTCCTGATAATTTCCCTGCCACCAATGGAAGGTGGGATGACAGTGGGTGAAGGTTCTCTCTGTAAGGGGATATCAAAAGTGAATTACTAGGTTTGAGCGTTAGGGCAGGTTCAGTTAGCAGAGACGTGAACAGGGGGTACCAGGGCTGTGTGGGCCAGAAGGGCACAACTAATATACCCACTGCTTTATCGTTTACAATTTTTCTAAGGGAACGTAGGATTAGTGCGAATGGAGGGAAGGCATAGAACATTTCGTTCTGCCAAGAAGTTGTGAAGGCATTAACCAGTTCGGCTTCTGGATCTGGGAAACGAGAGTAAATTTTTTTACATTTTGTGTTGATTCTTGAAGCGAATAAGTCTACTGTAAAAGGTCCAAATCTGTCTTCAATTTTTCTATATGGAGTCTAGGATATTTCCCACTCAGTGTCGTCATTAGTATTGCGGGAAGCTGTGTCTGCCTCCACATTCTCAGCTGAACGAATGTACGATGCTCTCAACCAAATTTTTCTCTCTTCACACCAATCCCAAATTTTTCTAGATAGTTCACTGAGGTGGGGAAACTAGACACCTCCTGCTCTATTCACATAGGCAATAGCCGTGGTATTGTCCAATCGTAATAATACTTCACAATTATACAAACTTGAAGCAAAGCATTTCAAAGACAAGGAGGCTGCGAGCAGTTCGAGGTAATTAATATGTTTCTTTCTTTCCACTTTGTCCCAAAAACCAGATGCACTCACTCGATTACAGAAACATCCCCAACCTGTTAATGAAGAATCAGAAAAAATCTCTATCGAAAATTTTTGATTTCGAATTGGGTTTGATCCCATTAAAGCATTTATTTTCCACCACTCGAGATCCTTACTCATATTTTCTCTTATTTCAATTTTTCCCTCCAAATTTCCCCCATTAAATTTGAGTGCTAGAAATTTTTGTCTCTCAAGCCGTTTGCAGGGGATGAAGCCATAAGCTACTGCTGAGCATGCTGCAGTCACGACTCCCAGAAATGTTGCAGAATCTCGTATTCTGTAGCTATTTCCCACTTTAAAATTATTGGCTAATTCTGTTATTTGTTTCTTCTTTTTATCCGTTAGATTTAGAGAAAAATCGACTGAGTCTATTAAGAAACCTAAGTATTTGCATCTTTGGCTGGCAGTTAAAGAACTTTTTTCAAAATTTATGATAAAACCCAGATTTTCTAAGAATTTGATAGCTTCTCTCATATTTATTTCACAACAATCTTTTGACTGATGGATAAAGAGGAAATCATCTAAGTATAATACTAAAAACATTCCCTTCAGTCTCAAATAGTTGACAACAGGTTTCATGATTTTTGTGAACACGTATGGGCTGGTGGATAATCCGAAAGGAAGGCATACGAATTGGAAAAGCTTTCCTTCGAATTGGAATCTAAGAAACTTCCTATGTTTTTTTATAGATTGGGACTACGAAATATGCATCCTTCGGATCTAAGGAGCCCATGAAATCTTTTCTAGAGATCAGTCCCAATACCGTTCTCATGTCTTCCAACTTGAAGTGTGGAGGTCTAATGAATTTATTTAATTCTTTTAGATTAAAAATAAATCTAAAGGATCCATCTGGTTTTGGGACGAGGAAATATGGAGAAACAAATTGGCTTTCACACTCCATACATTCTTCTATAGCTCCTTTGTTGAGTAATTTTTTAATTTTGATTTTAATCTGCTTTGCTTCGTTCTCAGAGAATATTCTTTCCTTGGGGGAATATTTTTGGATTGGTATTTCTGTGAAAGGAATTCTATATCCCTCCAAATAACTTAGAATGAGATTGTCGGGTGTAATGTTCTTCCAAGCTTCAGTGAAGAAACGGAGTTTTCCTGCTGGCTTCTTTACCTGGCTCATTTCCTGTAGGATGACCGGTTCGTCGTCGGAGCAGAGTTCCTCGATGAACTCTGTGTCGATGTCTGGTATGTTCTCGGCTTCTTGGGTTTGAAGACACGACGCTTTGGAGGCTGACCCGTCTGCTTGTATGCCGCAGACGGGAATTTTGAGTTTCCCTGGTCTCGGGGTTTGTAGGCATCCTTCTTTGATTTTTCTTTGATTTCAGCACAGGCTTTCTCAATCTCTTTAACGTCTTTTACTTTATCTCTTAGATTAGTACCGTAGAGCCATTCGTCCGAAATCATAGAATCTACAGTCGGTTTGATCGTCTTATTAAATTGTGGAGTGATGAACGATTTGCGAGCTATAGATTGTTGATGAAAAACATCAGCCAGGATTTGACCTGCATGGCTCAAATGATCAGTGAAAATCTCTTCGTCCACCCCATCTTCTGGGGGATCAATCATCATAGAAACGGCAGCCCCAAGAGCTACTAGGGCAGTACCAACACAGTTTTGTGTCTCCAAAAAATGCTGATCCCTCTTATTTGCAATGTCTGATAGAAGTGAAACTATTTCTAGATTCACCTTGGGAGCCTCTGTATAAAGTTCACCCTTTCTGTTATACAATTCTAGAATTTCTTTTCTATTTTTATCTGGAAGCCCTTCTCTTAGCCATTTTTCCCAAGTATTTTTCAACTCTGGATGATATTTCACTTCTTTAAACCTTGATTCGTTCAAATCAACGCCAAGTGCTTTCAGTACGTTGTCTCTTTTTTCTTGGGGAATCACCTCTTTTTGAGTTGCTGAATTATTCCCTGAAGCTGCGTTATTTTCCTTATCATTCTCCTCTGTAAAGAGAGAAAAGGACAATCAGCGCAAGAGTACAGATTTTTTATAATTTGAAGAAAATAAACGTTTGATGCGTTAGCACAACGAAACAATATGAAGCTAGTTCCCACACAGCATTGAATATTTCAGAAATATTTCAGAAATATTTCAGTGAAAGATTGAAATATTTTAGAAATATTACAAGGAAATATTTCTGAAATGTTCCTATGTCCGTTATCCCATGTATTTATAATATTTCATGAAGTATTTTTGAAAGATTTCTGAAACATTTTCCGAAATATTCCTTGAAAAAATTAAAAAATTAATCTTCGAAAAAGTCTTTGGAATATTTCTGAAATATTTCTGGCAAGTATCTTACATATATATAATATTTCCAAAAGTTGAGTTAAACGTAAAATATTTTTGAAACGTCCTTTTGAAATATTTCTGAAACTTTTTGCGAAATATTCCATATGGAATAATCCTGGGATGTTTATGAGACATTTCTTGAAATATTGGTGAACATTGCATTGCATTATTTCATGTTATATTCGTGAAATATTTCACAAATATTTCGCGGAAACAATTCACAAAATGTTAAGAAAATATTTGAGTGGATATTTCTGAAATATTTCCGAAATGTTTCCATGTAATAATTCAATTTGAATATTACATGAAATATTCAGTGCTGTGTGGGGATGTTGACCTTCTCAAAAAATATCCTACTTCAGAAGACATTCAGCCGTCCCGTTACTTAATTGACACCCTGTATAGATTTCCATTCAAATATATTATGGTTTTTTATGGTGAAACCCTACAGAATATATAGATTTTTATAGAAAGATAACGGTAATGTCCTGACCTAATCCATGGGAAATATCATGAATAATCTACCGGCTGTTACCTGAAATTCCTGAAACTTCAACATGTGAATCCATGTGTAATGGTATACACTTGACGTGAAACATTGTGTCAAATCCTTCAGATCCTGCATGGAATCTTGAGAAAATGAACATACCAATCTGTGTATAATCTCATAGATTGTTGCAGGAAGTCTCCAGGAAATCATACGATCTCGTGGAAATTTCACTGTTACATCATTTCGTCATCCATGGAAAAAGATATACAAAATCCATCGGATTTCGGCAAAAAAAGAACATCTGAATCCGGGAACGACCAGACGAGTCAGTGTGGAAAGTCCCTGGTTCATGGCGATTTCCGTAACAACTACTACGGACAATCCATGGGACTTGATATAATATTACACATAGGATTCCATACATCATTACACATAGGATTACATCCCACACAGCACTGAATGTTTCATGTAATATTCAAATTGAATTATTACATGGAAACATTTCGGAAATATTTCAGAAATATCCACTCAAATATTTTCTTAACATTTTGTGAATTGTTTCCGCGAAATATTTGTGAAATATTTCACGAATATAACATGAAATAATGCAATGCAATGTTCACCAATATTTCAAGAAATGTCTCATAAACATCCCAGGATTATTCCATATGGAATATTTCGCAAAAAGTTTCAGAAATATTTCAAAAGGACGTTTCAAAAATATTTTACGTTTAACTAAACTTTTGGAAATATTATATATATGTAAGATACTTGCCAGAAATATTTCAGAAATATTCCAAAGACTTTTTCGAAGATTAATTTTTTAATTTTTTCAAGGAATATTTCGGAAAATGTTTCAGAAATCTTTCAAAAATACTTCATGAAATATTATAAATACATGGGATAACGGACATAGGAACATTTCAGAAATATTTCCTTGTAATATTTCTAAAATATTTCAATCTTTCACTGAAATATTTCTGAAATATTTCTGAAATATTCAATGCTGTGTCCCAGCAAACCAATACATAACTGATACATAACTGTAAGAGCACATCTAGAGATCGGAGTAATGTAACATAGTTATGTCTCTGATACGCGACATATCTTTAGAATGTAACATATTATTTACATAACATAAGATGCATGAATGATACGTAATATTGAGGGCATCACGAAGTAACAATGTAATATAACAAAGTTACGTAGAGGAGAAATAACATAACTTCAATTCCGTGATGTATCATGTACATTACATGAGACCCACAAGTGATACATAAAATTGAAAGCATCTTCAGGGATCCGGAAATATAACATAGTTACATACATGGGACATAATATTTCTGCAAATATGACATGTGTCGTATATATAACATCAGACCCATGGATGATACGTAACAGAGATGGCAACACCAGGGAACAGAGTCACATAACATAATAACATCTATGATACGTGCAATATCTTTAGTTCTGCAATTTAAACATCGCAAAATAGGATATCCGTATCTGCTGGCGATAATTTCTGAAACGAATTTAAGTGACTAACATGATAGTACGCATCAATCGAGGCATAAACGCTTCAGAGCTGTTAGATAGCGAGATCGAAAATATAGAGAAATCTGGCAGTATTCACTACACGATACTGTGGTGTAGTGGCGAGAGCGTGCGACTACTAATCCAAGCGAGTCCGAGCGATCATGGTTCGAGCCCGGGTTAGGTCAAAATAATGATGTCGTCTTGAATGAACTAAAAATGCGTTTTAATCTATCTGTGGTTGATTATAAATTGTTACTACGTCATATATGGGGGTTTCCAGCTCATCTCGACCACCTTCCAGACCTGACCCCCTCGGATTTGAGTGAAACTTTTTTTTTGCTTCACTCAAGGTCCAAATTGGAACCTGCATTTTTTTCAGAATTTTTCGAGCCCCCGTCCCGGAGGCATAGATAGTGGAAATTTGCCATTTTATGGAATCCCAGAATTTTTGAACGATGATATCTCCGGATCGGAGAGTCATATCAATAAAAACAGGGTGGTCAATAGATTTGTCTTGAATTCAACTTTTTGAAAAAAAATACTTCGCAATTTCGCGATACCGTCCCGGCCGCTAGAAACTCATTTGAAAGCGAAAAATGGATGTTTCGATGGTTGGGGCATTTTTTATCTTTTTCATTTTTTTTTCTAAAATTCTATGAAGAAAGACAAAATTTTGAGGCGCATACCGAAGATGGAGACTCTAATCGTTTGAAAGTTATGATTTTTTCAGTCTTTAAAAGTGTGCGAAACTGAGGATTTCAAGCGACAAATACCCGTCTCATCGGCTGTTCTATTTTTTTTCGTTTCATTCGAATAAAATTGACTTTTCATTCAAAGAACTGTACCGCATGAATTAAAAAAAAATGAAACAGGCGATGAGACGGGTATTTGTCGCTTTAAATTCTCAGTTCCGCACACTTTTAACAACTGAAAAAATCATAATTTCTAAACCATTAGAATCTCCATCTTCGTTATGCGCCTCAAAATTTCGTCTTTCCTCATAGAATTTTAGAGAAAAAAAATGAAAAAGATAAAAAATGCCCAAACCATCGAAACATCCATTTTTCGCTTTCAAATGAGTTTCTAGCGGCCGGGACGGTATCGCTATATTGCGAGATATTTTTTTTCAAAAAGTTGAATTCAAGACGAATCTATTGACTACCCTGTTTTTATTGATATGACTCTCCAATCTTGGGATATCATCGTTCAAAAATTCTGGCATTTCATAAAATGGCAAATTTTCACTATCTATCCCTCCGGGACGGGGGCTCGAAAAATTCTGAAAAAAATGGAGGTTGAAATTTGGACCTTGAGTGAAGCAAAAAAAAAGTTTCACTCAAATCCGAGGGGGTCAGGTCTAGAAGGTGGTCGAGATGAGCTGGAAACCCCCATATACACCATAGATGATGGAAATTAGTAATAATAACGGCTTTTTATTTAGCTTTTCCAGTGTGATAGTTAATTGTATCAGATGCATCTCCAATATGTATCTGATACATCTTTCAACATGTCTTTGACATATCTTTGATATGTCTATGATATATCGGTGAGCCGTCGCTGATATGCAGCGCCGGATTTACCTATAGGCCCGAGAGGCCCGGGCCTAGAGCGGCATTATCTAGGGGCGGCAAAAATTTGGTTTGACAATCCAAATCATATGCAACTTGTATGATGAAATTATTATTTTTTTTTTGTACAAATGAAGAAGTCCTAATGTTAGAAAAATGTGCCTATGAAAAGATATAAATTCTCATCTATGAAATATGTAACAGAATTATTATTATTATTATCATATATATGCAGTAGGGTGTCCGTTACTCCCCGAATTGACACTTTCTACTTGGGTATGGGCCAAATTATTAGTTTATAGCTTAAAAACAACTATGCTATTTTTTTTTTTTTTTCAGTGCCATTAACCCCTGCCTGTAGGACGATACTTGTCCCATTTGATTAACATGGGATTTTGGCCCTTTTAAGACTTAAATTTTTTTTTCGCTTGCTACTTTTATTACCTCATCAAATATTGTTGAGTCTACTACTGTTCTGACCCCTTTGGATGGACATGTTTTTGCATTGATGGAAAAAAAATGTTAAGTTTTGAAGCGGTAAAATTTTTTTTTTCCATATTGTTCAATATGTTTCGAATACTTTTTAATTTCAACCAGAAGCATTGAAAAGTCAATAAATTCAAAAATACTCGAAAATATTCGAATGTTGCTAAAAAATATGATAAAAATAAATTTTGCAAAAAACTTCAAAACTTATGAAATTTTTATTTTTTTCACTAATATAAGAATGTGTCCATTCAAAAAGGTCAGAACAGTTGTAGGATCAACAATATTTGATGAGGTAATGAAAGAAGTAAGCGAAAAACAAATTGAAATCTAAAAAGGGCAAAAATCCCATGTTAATCAAATGGGACAAGTATCGTCCTACAGGCAGGGGTTAATAGCACTTAAAAAAAAAATAGCATAATTGTTTTTGGGCTATGAACTAATAATTTTGCCCATACCCAAGTAGAAAAAGTCAATTCGGGAAATAACGGACACTCTAATATGCAGCTATATCGGGAGATCTTGAACGAAGCGACTGTTTATAAGCATGTGTAATACAAATTATTGAATATTGATCTATCCTGATTGACAAAATCTCATTAGTGAACAGATGACTAGGTAGGGGGGCGGCAAATAAGTTCGGGCCTACAGGCGGCTCCAAGTTAAATCCGGCGCTGCTGATATGTATCACCAGCACATATCTAATACATTGATGATACATCCAATGTTGCTGACATCGTGCTGTACCAGTAACATACTTTCTTATGAGTTTGATACATAACGTGTAACATTCGTTACATAATATATACGTATTTGATACATATTTTCGTTTGCTGGGGTGGGTCATTCTTGATGTGATTTTCGACGAGGAATTCAATGGTGACCTCGATTTTGACCTTGACGATGACCTTCAAGGTTATTTCAAGGTCAACTTTTTTTTTTTAAATGGACACCCCCTTTTTTCACATCAGCATTCGAAAGAGCGCAAAAAATCATAGGGAAATCTTGACCTTGACGTTCATTCTTGGGTCAATTAAACTTAAATAAGGTGTGGATACCTCTGGGAATAGAAGCTTTTCAAATTCTCTCATGACGATCGAATTTATCAATTCTAACGAGGCGCATTTAGTAGTGACCCTTATCATGACTTTGACGATCATCTTCAAGGCCATTTCAAGGTCACCTTTTTTCTCGATGGAAACCTGTATTTTTAAGTGCCGAAATCAATAAGACAAACAGTTACACATTTACATCAAAAGATTTGGAAAAAATCAATCAATTCATACCGAATCCGCACCTTATTTAAGTTTAATTGACCCAAGAATGAACGTCAAGATCAAGATTTCGCTATGATCTAATTGCGTGTTCGGACGTAAAATTTTGCGCTCTTTCGAATGCTGATGTGAAAAAAGGGGGTGTCCATTTAAAAAAAAAAGTTGACCTTGAAATAACCTTGAAGGTCATCGTGAAGGTCAAAATGGAGGTCACCATTGAATTCCTCGTCGAAAATCACATCAAGATTGATGTTGACCTTTTCAAAAAATATCCTACTTCAGAAGATATTCAGCCGTCCCGTTACTTAATTGACACCCTGTATACCCATTCACATGGATTTCTACTATTACATGAAATTGAAAAACCATAGAATATTCATGTGAATACTACTGGATCGACTATAGGAGAACCATAGATCAGCAACATGGATATTCCATGTTTCTGAATTTCTGGTGGATTATTATAGAATTTCATGGAATGCCATTCGCGTCCATACTTTTCCACATGGATTTCCACCTGGGAATTTTCAGTAGGGGACCGCCATCTGAAAAAGATTTCCAGAAAGGTACATGAATGAATCAGATATTTTGAAGAACGTTTTCTATAGAAAGTACTTGATTGTTTTCACCAACCGCCGAAAGAAGTCATTCGTTCAAATGCCTCCTTCATGGGGCGACGTCTATTGCCCTGTAAATAGTATAATTTTTTAATCGATGTTCTTCCTTATCTGAATTATCAAATTATTTTACTGAGCACTGGTTATTTTCTTCGCTCCATTCAACGTTGATATTTTGTATAGTTCAATGTTGTTTTCACAAAATATTCGTGCTCATTGCATGCTTGGTAATAAACATAATTGTTGTTTGTTCACCTGTGTTGCAAGGTGCATTCGTTTCACTTCTGAATGATTATTGCCTGATTCATTACTTGACTCAGATGACTTCCTCTTTCGTTCACCGACAGATTGGCACAACAGGGCGTGTTTTCGATTAAGGTGCTGTATTAAATTTGTCGTGTTTCCAGAGTGCTTCAAAACCTTGTGGCAAATCATGCATCGAGCCGATGATTTATTTTCCTTCTTGAAGTACTTCCAAGCTTCGCTCCCTTTCTTAGTGCTGTAAACAATGAGAGAATTACTTACACACATAGTTGAATCATAGTGAATGAGATTATCTATAAATACATTAAAGCATTCAGTTAGTGCAAAACACGTAGTAAGATAATTTGATTAATACTACACAATTGTACGCACCGTGATGGCTGGCTACTAAGGTCAGATTCCTGATCCTCATCATCTGAAACATGAGAAGATTGGATTAATCAAATCTCGAACTATAATTAGAATCAAAATGAAATGATAGGCAACAGACATGATTTAATTACTACTATCTACTATTGCTACAGTTTCTGACTGCACCGTAGGTTCGTCAGAAGTTTGGTTGGGTGCATGCTCTCTTTTCGCAGTACTGGTGATCAGAACCTTTGGGTTATCTTTAGAGTTCACTGTGTTACACGAGCCACTGACCTCAGCAGAACTCGGAGATGTTGAGCGCGTTTTTTCTGGCAGAAGGACTGGTGTGCTTTAAAGAAATACATCAATTGCTATTAGAACATACACTACGATCAATACATTGCTTCCTGATTTAAGGACCGTGAATACCTATGTACGTGTACGCAAAGTATGATAAAATTAAACCCCAAAATACTTTATCAAGAAGAAATTCCGTTGTGATTGATTCTAAAGATTTTTTTGAATTGATGATCAGATTTTTTCTAACAGGATAACCGAGAAGTAACCAATCAACTAACAACAACAAAAGACTCGATACTTACTAATCTACATCATCAATTGAGCGAGATGAAGCATTTATTCCACCTTCGGCAATTGATATTTTCTTTGCTTTGAATAGGTCCAAAATAAACTCGTAAGCCGCTGCATCGTTACCTGAAATTAAATCCAAATGATGATGTGCTTCAATCTACATATCACAGACCACTGCTCAAAACATTATAATTGTATGGAGGGGGATTGGATATACGTACACTTCAATTTCACGTACTGGGGTGTGGTTAATTTGCCAAATCCATAAGAGTCCTGGTCATTGATTTGGAAGTAAATCTTGTATCTCCTCTCATCTATGGAACAATATGAAATGGTTTCACCTTATATGAGGAAACTTTTTGTGACCGGGCGAAGAACCATCGCGAATTACGCAGGGCTGGGTATTTTGGTGTTAAAATGGCATTTTGAATGGAAAATGGAAAATGGTTGTCAAATTTTTTTTTAAGGAAATCATTTCACATTCCAAAACATTTTCAAAACCATTTTCCGTTTTCCATTTGAAATACATTTGAAAACCCAAATACTCAGCCCTGGAATTGGGATATACGTCTCCTTAAACTATTAATATTTCAAACCTATGTAGATAGAATTCCACAGCTATATATTATATAAATAAAATAATTACCTTCACTCACAGGGTCACTCATGTCAAAAATGACTTGTAAAAATATTATTCTGTAATCTGTCGTTTCTGTGATCTTGGCGCCGTTTTGGTGGCGTTGGCGTCGGCGATGTTTTTTATCGATGTTCGAGGAAAAGCATCGAACATCGATGAATCGAACAACAAAAACATCGACGAAAATAATCGATTATTTGAAAAAAAAATAATCGGTGGTTTCGATTAATCGGCAAACATCGCCCGTCCCTAGATTCTAGTATGGCATGCCACGGTTTTACTGGCCAGTGCCGCCTATCGAGGCCCTGACTCTGTACTGGCCAAACTTCCCTCTTTCTAGACTGTAAATGTAGTTATACCCATGAGGGTGGGTTGAATTTTTTTTTTTTTTTCTTAGCATGGCGGTAGAATTTGTATCTCATAAACAAAGAAAATTTAAAAAAAAAAAAAAATTTTAACCCAACATTTTGAGGTAGCCCACTCGTTTTTTAAATAAATATTTAATCAAATGGGATAGTTCCAACGAGAAATTCTTTTTTTGGTCCGAAATCGTGGAAAACATGTAAAAATTGTAAAATGTGATATTTTTTCACTCAACTTTCATTCTAATACAAAAGAACGTGCATTTCATTTTTTGAAATGAAGTTAAATGCACTTTCTTTTTTGTTAGAATGAAAGTTGAGTAAAAAAATCACATTCTACAATTTTTACATGTCTTCTACGATTTTGGACCAAAAAAGAATTTCCCGTTGGAACTACCCCATTTGATCAAATTATTTATTTAAAAAACGAGTGGGCGACCTCAAAACGTTGAGCAAAAAATCTTTGAAAAATTTTCTTTTTTTATAAGGTACAAATTCTACCCCCAGGCTGAGAGAAAAAAAAAAAAAAAATTTCAACCCACCCTAATATATACAGGGTGATTCAGAATTCGTGACGAATCTCTCGTGGGGTTAATCCTGGTCGAAATTGGGATCGAAAGTTCCTTAGCCATTTTTCCGAAAAACGATTTTTTTCCCTGGAAATTTTTTTTTCAGACAAACGAATTTTTGAAACGATTTTTTTTTTTTTGTTTTTCCATCATATGTCACTTTCTAAAAATCCGAAATAATGCCAATGAGTTTTTTTTTTTCAATATTACAGAGATTTTTCGGTGAAAGTTTCTTATTTGGTGGAAGATGTTGAAAAAATTGTCATCGTTATAAATTTAATAAAATAAAAAGCGGATTATTACGTAATACCTACACGAAGGGTATTGAAACAATGCTCATTATGAGCTATTCGAAATTTGGGAAGATAAGAGTTCATTGATTATTCTGAAACATAAAATTTTGTAAGATATAGTCAACGTGTTATTGATTTCTTGAATACTCTTCAAGCTTACAGCAATTGCTGAAATTGCCCTCCTTGGGCCTCTACACAAAGTTCGGTCCGATTGTTTGTTACCATGGTAACTCAGGGCCGTTACCGATACACGTGCGCCCTTCACGTATAAATTTATAACGATGCCAATTTTTTCAACATCTTCCACCAAATAAGAAATTTTCACCGAAAAATCTCTCTAATATTGAGAAAAAAAAACTCATCGGCATTATTTGGGATTCTTAGAAAGTGACATATGATAAAAAAAATAAAAATATAAAAAATCGTTAGAAAAAATCGTTTGTCGGGAAAAAAATTTCCAGGGAAAAAAATCGTTTTTCGGAAAAATGGCTGAGGAACTTTCGATTCCAATTTCGACCAGGATTAACCCCACGAGAGATTCGTCACGAATTCTAAATCACCCTGTATATAAAGTTCCTATGAAAAGTTCAAACGTAGTATTAGTAATGAGCTATTAGTCAAATATAATATAGATATAAGTAAATAATAAGTACATAAAGTACCTGTGAAAAGACCTTAATAAAGTGGTTATATTCTTATGTGACATTTTATGCGTATACATAACGATCTTATCCTATACTGGATTATCCCAAAAAAAACATTGAATAAATAATAGGCACTGAACAGAAGACTGATCAGAACCAGATTAGTTTTGCTGCCTAGGCGTTTGTCGAAAATGCGTTACGCGCCTGGCTTGGTTCAGACCAGTTTTCCCGATTACCGCCAGCCCAGATTCGTGAAAAACTGGACAGGGTCTACGCAACGCCAAGATTCAATTTCTGCTCGGGCTAAGGCCATACCCCAGCGGGTTTTTTAATTGCAGCCATTTATTTCGATTTATCAATTAACGAAAACATCGCGTATAGTTACCAATTCGCCAAGCTTACCATTTTTTCTTTCCGAAACTTCGTGCTCTGGGGTGAAAATGACCTAGCTACAAAATATTTATAGTTTCGTAGTTTCAAATCGAGTAGCCAGTATGAAATGAAAAAAATAATTTCGTCAATTAATAGATGTAATGAATGTAAACGTATAATATCGCGTGTCTAATGGCATAAGGACGTAAGCGCCATTATACGACTTCTTGCTTTTCGTGACGGCAAAAGGTCGTATATTTTTTTTTTTAATCGTATTTGGGCGAAAAACACGAAGATTCGTTCAGAAACGTTGAAATTCAATATAGGGTCAATTAAAAGCAGAAGGTCATACACTGAGAGAATTTTATGGGACAAATTCCCATACTACATATCGTAATTTTGGGATATACTTGCACTATGGCGATCAATCTTAGACTTATGCATACGGCTGCTATAAATAAACTAACGTACTACCTATGAGGCTCATCGATAGTTGTTATACGTAATATAAAAATTACAGGTGTTACGTCTACTCCACGATGTATGAATGTGTGCCGTACTTCAATGTGATGTCTCCCAAATATTTACCGAAGTTAGCTGTATAGTTTCGCAATATTCACTATACAATGGATATTGAATTTTGAGGGACTATCGTATACAAATCGTATCGTTTAAAATTATAGCGAATTCTGCAGTAAATACAGCACCTCGTGCCTACTGCATATGAATCGTCACTCTACTGCAACTATAAGTCTGTAAGAAATAGTGAAAGATGAGACGCTGCAATAGGTAAGATAGCATATATTCTAATAATTGTTCAGACCTCTGTGTGAATTGTATAGTAATTATTCCCATACAGAGAATATGTTATCTTACGCAACTCTGTAAGTGAACTAGGGCTCGTCTATATTAAATCGTGACATATACCCATAGCGATTCATACGACTCGTATAGGAAGAATTCCTATACTGTGCAGGAGTCGCATACATTGTGTGGGGCAAATTTTAAAATCTCCCTTCATCATAAATCGCGTAAACCTGATGCCGGCGTCGCAGCGCCTTTTCAGTTAGCCAGTTTTCTCCTAGCATCGTCACAAGACGGACCCTTGTAGTGTAAAGTGGCTGTGAAATCACAAAGATTTTCTCAGGATTCAACGAGATCTCGCAAGAAGTGTATGTAAGTATTAATTAATAATCATATTCATTCTATTCTATTCTAGTCTATTAGTCTCGTCTGGTTCAGTCCCAACTTGTGCCATTTGTACACGTATGTAAGATTCATGTTTGATCGCAAACCGTCAATGTACAGAGGAAGCTTGTTTGTATAAGCTGCAAAATGATCTGTTACACTGTATATATCATTACTAATCTTGGGCTATAAAATTGCTCGGCATAATAGTACTTTTCGATACTAAAGTGCGAAAGATTCTTGGACGAGTGAGAAGTTTTTCGCCCGAGCGAAGCGAGGGTGACAATCACACGAGTCGAGTATCATATTTCGCACGTGCATCAAACTCTATTTTTTAACACAACGCTTCGCGTGCATAACATCGAACTTTGCGCACGCGGTGTGTAAAAAAATTGTTTACTGAGAATCTTATTCAAACTGTACATTCGAATGTTTTCAGTTTGTATTGACAATAATCAGAAGTAGGCAACAAAGATGAATGCATCCCCTTATCAGCACGGGGAGCAGAGTAAGACTGTAGTACCCGAGGTGAGCACCATAGAACATGTATAGGGGAGAGCGGGGCAAAGATCGCACCTCGGCAAAATTTTCGGAATTAAATTCAGAAAAAAAACAAAATTGTTTGGGAAACAATTTTTATTGAAAAAAAATCGAAAGTTTTCCCAGAATTTTTTATTTTTTTTTTGCCGAGTGCCCTCTTTGCCCCGCTCTCCCCTACATATTTCGAAATCTACAATTCCGGTTTGTATCGGGAACAAAAAAAATTTCTACACAGGATTTGTGCAATTTTTTGATTTTGCGATTGCAGTTTCCGTATCCAATATTTCAAAATCCTCATCCGATAGAAGCCATAGTCTTCGATAACAACGATGTAGCCGAGCTTCAGCGTACTTTGAGCGACGCGCTCTATACTGAGATTGGATCTTTAGAACCTGCACCCTGTGTACGTATATACTCGTGAAAACATTTCCCCTTGGACATATGGGGTCTCTAAAACTTCGTATCAGATTAATGATGGCGTATATGTGTGTTAAAAAAAACGTAATGCTTCCAATTCCGATACAGCAATCGTAGTTCGCGGAGAATATATTTTCGATACTATCCCTATGAATTCGCTCACATTATTGAGAATGTAAATTTTATTATAGAACGGATCTAAAGGAGCGAATTTACATGATACATCTCGCAATGAAATATCAAAACCGGTATCCATCGAGTCAAATAACGAGGGCGAGGCTCAAACATCAGTACGTTTGAATTGAGGAATGTAATGCGCATTTATACAATAAATTTCAGGTTCTATTATTTATTTGACGTAAATATGAATGATTGTTTAGAAATTAGAATTATTGCTGCGAACATACACTGACGGAAAAGTCATTAAGCGATCATATAAGCACAACAATGGCTATTTAACCGTGTCGACAAGAAAACTCCTGGTACACCTGATAATTCAGAGTGAACTCGATAAGGCCTTAGCAACTTTATCTGACGACGGCACGGAAAAGTTGCAGGATTTTATGTAAGATTGAATGCATGAAGTTATACGCGGCGAGTCAGTATTATTTATCACGTTTCGGATAATTATTATCATTGCTCACACAGAATTTCTTCGGAAATGCTCGTCAGTTACGCAACTGACATAGAAAAATTATTCAAGACGGAAAGTTCTGGTACGTATTTTAATCCTTTTAAATCAATCAACGGAGTTCGTGTACTAGCGCATGGAAAGCTATGGGAGCATTATGGATACGTGAAGGCCGTCTTGAGAGAGCAAGGGGTATTAGAAATACGTAAACCTAGAACGAAACAATCCCAACACTCCCCTATAGTGACCGGTTAGTAGTTTGATAATCACTGAGTAGATGCGTGCAATTTGATGCAATCATAATAATATATATTCATAGATGATGTGAAGCTCAAACTCGAGTGGTTGAAATCTCATTGTGAGCCTTAGTCCAGTCAATAGACCACAAATCATAATGCAAAAATTCTGATAAGTTTTTTTTATTGTCGCAATCGTTTTATTGACAGATGAGGAGCTTAACTCCAAAAGTCTGCGGTCTCCCCCCCCCCGGCGTCGGTAGCCATCTTGAAAAACGCGTTTTATATCATATCTCTAAAACGGCTGACTTGAGGATAAAAAGCATCAAGACTTTTTTGCATATAATTAAATTCCTGATCTTTTTCATTTGAATTTTTTTTTGATTCAATTCGGCGTTTTTTAATTACAGCTTGTTTAGTGTCGCAAATCTTCTTTCTCCTCTGAAACTGCCTTAAAAATCGATGTTCTGAAAAAATTCCTAATATCTTTTTTATTTATCATTAAATTTGCTACAAACTTTTTTTCAACTTTTTTTCACAGGACCAATACTTTTAAAGATATTAACAGTTGAATATAGGAATGACACGGCACCTATACGGCGGTTGACGTGCTGGGTGTTTCGACCATGTAGTATATTAATATATATATTAGAGTGGTCCTTATTTTGGTCATTTTCGAATTGAGATTTCTTCGCCCCCCTAGAAAGGTTCCAAATAATTTAAAAAAAACACCCTCAAAATTTGAACTTCTTATCTCAATTTTAACACGTGCCGCAAAACATCTGAAGTTTTACGCTTGATTAACATGGCGTTTTCACTGACCATTATTCAGAATTTTTGGCGCACCGTCAATAAGTGCGAAAAAAATCTAATTCTTGTAGAAATATTTTCAGAAGACCCGATATTATTTTATCAGATTGACAGAAATTCAAAATTCAAAATGACGAATCCAAAATAGCGGCTGTAAAACATAAAAAATGTTTAAATCCAGCCGCTATTTTGGATCCGCCATTTTGAATTTTGAATTTCTCTAAATCTGATAAAATAATATCGGGTTTTCTGAAAATATTCCTACAAGAATTAGATTTTTCTCGCACTTATTGACGGTGCGCCAAAAATTCTGAATAATGGTCAGTGAAAACGCCATGTTAATCAAACGTTAAACTTCAGAGGCTTTGCGACACGTGTTAAAATTGAGATGAAAAGTTCGAATTTTGAGGATATTTTTTTTTAATTATTTGGAACCCTTCTAGGGGGCGAAGAAATCTTAATTCAAAAATGACCAAAATAAGGACCACTCTAATATATATATACCATAATATACATATTATGTATAGTCATTCATGTGTTTCATCAGCTGTATGCTTTAGTCAATTGAATTATTATTGCACATGTATCAAAATGGAGAATTGTTTTATCTGTGGTGAGTCTCTAGGTGAAAAAAATACTATATTCGTGAAAAAAAGACGTATTCAAACACTTCTAAAGGCCAGCATTATCCAACAAGAAAAAGAACATGAGCTCATGTTAAAGGGCTTAGAAACTTTGAGGTAATAATTTATAAATCTTTCACATCTTTCTCTTTCGCACACATCCGGTGAAATTATTGTCAGTAAAACTAGACTGGCAATTATCAGATTATACTGCGGGATGTGTTCATTTTTTCATCATGATCAGAAAACTAATCTTATTTCGTATAAGGGTGCATGATGCGTGCCAAATACACTATGGAGATGAGAGAAAACCCCAAGTTGCCCGAAAGAGACTCTCACAATCGTCATTGCCTTCAACTTCATCGCAGTCGCCACCCGTTCTCTCTTCGTCTTCATTATCATCTGAAGACCCTATTGATCATCTGAGAAACAAATGTTTTATTTGCAATAAAGAAATAACAGAAGAGTGGTTGGCAAAAAACATAAAAAAGGAAATTAAAAATCGTGAACGTATTCATTCCGTTCGGAATGTTCCCTCAGTGAAAAATACGATTTTGAATAGTTTGGATGATCGAAATGACGAGTTTGCTAAATCAGTGATTCAGCGTATTAGTGACATCCCTGATCATGTCGAAGACGGTTTACAATTCCATTTCCATTGTATGCGAATGGTCCAAAATCCATTACCAAAGGGAATTACAAAGGGACGGAAACGCGAAGGACTAGAAGAATTAACAGCAAGCATTATTAATTTCATGTCTGGGCGTGAAGAAAGTCAGTTCAAGCTTTCTGAAATTCTAGAGGAATTGAACTATAAAAACCTACCCGATTTTCGGACCATAAAAAAAAGGTTACTGGAAAAGCATGGTGAAGACGTGATTATTCGCGATTGTCAGGGTCATGATGCATTTATTCTTTATAAATATACAGGATACACAGCTTTACTCGCTAATTGGTACCAACAAAAAAAAGCATGATTCAATAGAGGAAAGAGACAGAGTAGTGAACGAAGCAGCAACGATAGTTCTAGAGGATATTCGGGGTATGTTGTATGAAAACGAAAACTATCCTCCGTCTGATGAATTTTTAATTAATGTAGAATCTGAGATTCCTGGTACGCTCAAACTGTTTTTGAATACAGTAATATTGAAAATGAAGAAAGGTACTACAGAAAAGTGGCAAAGAATATGTACTACCATAGCTCATTCCATCATAGCTGCAGTTCGACCACGGGGGTTTTTGTCATCTCTACAGTTGGGAGTTGGGACTTTTGCATACAAAAAATTTGGTTCTAAACGTCTTATCGACTTCCTATCAGCCTTAGGATTTTCTTCGTCATATCATGAAGTAACAAAATTTGAGTTAGCTTCGATTCAATCTCAACAACCAAAAATTTCATCGCATGCATTTTGTCAATTTGTATTTGATAATGCCGACTGGAACATCCAAACTATTGATGGCCACGACACTTTTCATGCTATGGGTGGAATACTTTGTGTTTCGCCTTTTGATGCCATTGAAAAAACTACCGGAATGCAGAGAAAAGTACAGAAATTATCTCCTAAGGAATTATCACGATTTGGCGTAGTACCAATCCGGACTTATGAACAATCCAGCACTCCGGGAGAACTTCTAATGGTAGACGTCAATAACATTAGACCGATTGATCACAACATTGTACCTACAATTCAGGACTTCATGTGGCTGTACGCAAAGTGGTGTGTAATTCCCGAGACTCCTGGATGGAATGGATTTATGGAAGGAGCCACGAGTGACTTACCTTTCTCAAAATCAAAAATTTTGTGCTTTCCTTTCATTAATGCTCCACCCTCGGCATACGACACAATTTATACCACGCTACTTTCAGCAGTTTCGAAATGTGAAACACTCTATCAGACATCGTGCATCGTTACGTTTGATTTACCATTGTATGTAAAAGCTCACGATATCGTATTCAAAGCCCACCCAACTTCTCCTTTGAAAAACGTAGTACTCCGATTAGGTGGTTTTCATTTATTGATGTCATTTCTTGGGGCAATAGGTAATATCATGAATGGCAGCGGACTCGCTGAGCTTATGGAGTCAATTTACGCCCCCAACAGTGTTCGTAATATTTTGTCTGGCCACGCATATTCGCGGGCAGTTAGAGCCCACACATTAATTCACCAAGAGTTGGCCAAAATAATTATGGATATGGATGATTTCGAATTGAGTGACGAAGAACGCAATGAACTCGACTGTATTCTTGGAAACGAAGATAAATCTGCCATTTTTCGACGAAGTAACGACCCTGAAGTCCAGAGTGCCTACGAGAAATTTAGTAATCAATCAAAAATAATCGAAAACCGCAGTCCAACAGCGAAACTCTGGATACAATACTTCAGAATGACTTCACTAATGAAACAATTTATCGAAGCCGACCGATCAGGGAACTGGGTTCTCCATTTGAACACAGTGCAGAAGATGTTGCCCTATTTTCATGCAAGTGGGCATTACTTGTACGCTAAAGCCGCTCACTTATATTTGCAGGATATGATTATCTTAACCGGCAAAATGCCTGAAAATGAGTTTCGACAGTTCACAAATGAAGGTTGTTTCACGCAACGACGTCTACCAAAATTTTGGGCAGGAATCAGTACCGACATGATGATTGAGCAGGGATTGATGTGATTACTAAAAGTAGCGGGAGGTCTAACCATGCCAGGCCGTGGGATAACGGACACTACTTTAACTCGCTTTACTATGGGTATGTTTGCCGGGATGAACGTTTGCGATCAAGTAGAAACTTTTGCCGGAGTATATAATACCAACAGTGAACAGCACAAAGATTCCCGAGTGACGCGAATTTCGCAAGACAATTTTCATTCTGAAAAATTGAGAAATTGGTTTACTGCACATTATCCATTCCCAGAAGAGCAATATCTACAGTCTATAAGCTCCGGCGTAATAGCAGATGATACTATTAACTACCATCGCTGCTATGAGGTCGGTGGTGAAATGATGCAATACATGGTTGGCCAAAATTTTTATACACTGAAGTTTCATCGAAAAAATAAAGTACGCTGTTTAGCGGAAATGTTGAGTCGCGTTACTATTAAGGATGCTGAAGACAACCCAGTCACAGTTGCAATTGATCCATTCCTAATAATTCAGAGAATCAGCATTGCTAAAGAAGCAGAAGACGATGTTAAAGATTTTTTATCATACGAGCTTTCACCGTGGCCATTGTCATTATATTCATCTGGACAAATGCGACATGGTACAAAATCAACTTTATATCAATGCTTCACCCCATTAAATCAACGACCTGACTTAGGATCCAGCTCAGTAGTTGTTCTTGACGGGGGATTTCTGCTGCACCGAGTTGTATGGGATAAAAATCTGTCCTATTTAGAGATATGCCAGAAATATGTCCGGTATATTCTGACTCAGTATGGTCCCACAAGTGTGGTAGTATTTGACGGATACCCAGAAGATCTTGCAAATGTGGGTACTAAATTCTCTGAACGTCGCCGGCGTAGTCAAGTTCAGCGCTCCGCAGAAATTGTTATTACTGAAACCATGATATCCACAACTCAGCAGGAAAAGTTTCTGGCGAACGAACGTAACAAAACTCGATTTATCGACATTCTGAAAAAAATTTTGAGACAATTTGAAATCGCCGTGGAAGAAGCTGTTGAAGACGCGGATAAACTGATCGTTGATACAGCTATGGGATTGAGCAAGGAACATTCTGCAGTCGTGATCGTCGGGGAAGATGTCGATTTGCTAGTTATATTAACGGCATTAGCAAACAAGTATACAAATATTTTTTTCCGAAAGCCTGGGAAAGGAAATGTTCCCGAAAAAATATTCAGCTCTTCGTCACTCGCAAATAAATACAATAAACGCAAAATAATCGAATACCTACTAGTTCTTCACGCTTTCAGCGGTTGCGATACAACGTCAGCACCGTATAATCTTGGCAAAATTAAAATTTTCAATGCAGTCTTGAAAGACCCTCACTTGGACAACATATTACAGCGATTTACGAGCTCGGAAACTGTACCAAACATGATTGCGGCAGCCGGTAATACGTTTTTTATTGCATTATACCGTGGAGATGCTACCAAAATCACTGAACGAACTACGTTACCAAGCCTATGCCCGATTAGCCACAAAAAATAAGGCAAACATGGCATCTTTACCTCCCACAGAAGACGCAGCACGGTACCATTCCTACCGAGTCTACCAGCAGGTTCAAACTTGGCTTGGACACAACATTGAGCCTACGGATTAGGGCTGGAAACGTACTGTGCGTGGACTCATCCCAATCTGTATCTCCCAAGATATTGCGCCAAAACAGCTGCTGAAGACAATTCGTTGTAGAAGTTCGAAATCCACAAACTGCGGAAAAGCCTGTGGATGTCGGAAGGCCGGTTTGAAATGTTCGATTCTTTGCTATTGCCATGAGGACACCTGTACTAACAAGGCGAACATAGAAATCACCGAACCTGATGACTTGGAAACGAATCTGCTATTTGCTGAACCCGAATGCGACATTGATCAAGAGAATGAATGCTTAATAAATGCGTTAAAATCAATACAAACACCAATGGAGGAGAGAGAGCGTGACCCTCAGCCTGAATGTTCTGATGTAGAGGAATATCCGTCGACATCTGAAAAGCGTAGAAGGCTGGAATAAATTGTTCTATGTAATTTAATCTTATAATTCCAATAAATAAACGTTCTATAACCTTATCTCCAGACTTTGAACTTTTCATAGACTCTATAAACATTGATATTAATGTTTTCGAAAAAAAAAAATGACTAAATTTATTTTCGTTCCTTTACCAATATTTCCATGCATTCATTCAGATCGCGCAAGACTCAACTGTGAATAACTTTTGAAGTATTGGTTCTGTGAAAAAAAGTTGAATAAAAAGTTTGTAGGAAATTTAATGATAAATAAAAAAGATACCAGGAATTTTTTCAGAACATCGATTTTTAAGGGAGTTTCAGAGGAGGAAGAAGATTTGCGACACTAAACAAGCTGTAATTAAAAAACGCCGAATTGAATCAAAAAAAGATTCAAATGAAAAAGATCAGGAATTTAATTATATGCAAAAAAGTCTTGATGCTTTTTATCCTCAAGTCAACCGTTTTCGAGATATGATGTAAAACGCGTTTTTCAAGATGGCTACCGACGCCGGGGGGGGGGAGACCGCAGACTTTTGGAGTTAAGCTCCTCATCTGTCAATAAAACGATTGCGACAATAAAAAAACTTATCAGAATTTTTGCATTATGATCCTATAAATTCAGTCTCTATTGACTGGACTACCTTGGGAAGAGGTATTGGATACGTGGAGAGCAACACATGAAGCGCGAAGAAATATTCTCACGATCGAGAATAAGGCGATCTTTGAATATTTCGGCGCGATATTAGCTCTTCGTTTGCAAATAGGCTCTAAACTAGTAAGGTAAAGGACCCAGTACCGGAACGACGAAGGGTATATGACTGATTTTTCTTATTTGCAAAATACTTAAGTAGCTGATGGACGAAAATGAATTAATTCACCGGATGGAATAGACATTTAGCTATTCAGGCGTAATTACATTGATTAGTTTTACTAAAATTTATTATATTAAAATTTTGTTTTACGAATGAGTCTAAAAGACCCAGTATCGGAACACCTAAAAAGCCCAGACCCAGTATCGGAACATAGTTAACCCGGTACCGGAACGGTCAATAAAATGAGTTTATTTCAATGAAAGGATTATGCTTACCTTAAAGTGATTGAATAATATAGCAGTTAATTAGAAGAAATAATTAATGATAAATGAGTTGAGGCAATAATAATTAGTGATAGAAGCATTTAACATCGAAAAATTCTATTATAAAAGGGTTTTATTATTCTTTTATAATAAATTAATTTTTTTTTTCTTTTTTTTTTCTCTTTATTTACAACCTGTGAATAAGTAAATAATTGATATATAAAATAAATGCCATGTACTCCATTATAGTGAGTTTCAATAATTATTTAATATGTACAAATATGAAATGCATTTTATATTTTTGAATGATTTAATATCTTATAAGAAAAAAAATGAATAAACATTTTATCAAGTAAATAATAATAAAATAGAAACAAATGATTTTGAGGTTATACTAGAATTAAATAGTTTCCGAATAAAACATTTGACACAGAAATTAATTTTTACCATCTCAATTAAATTTAATGTATATTTCGTGTATTTTTTATAACAAACGTACTTACTGCATTAAATATTCAATCACAAATTAATTTTTTGGCCCCACTCGATCTGTACACTCAATAAAATGCCCCGCATGTGTCATGCGATAAAAGCAACATGGATGGCTGTTCCGACACTGGGTACAGCTCATTTTTAGGGGACCAATAAAGGAACGGTAGAATTTAAATGAAAAGGGAATTTTGCTCATATTATAAATAAATTATTCTGATTTCAAAATACTTCTATAAACACATAAAAAAAAAAATTATCCGAAAAGTTTTTTTATGCACTTTCTACAAGCTTAAGATCATCGACTGATTTCTTAACAAAACCATTAAGGAACTTGGAAAAGTCGTACATCTGAGACTACTGCTATATTTGACAATTTTTATTTCATACTTTGAATATACTTTCAATTCACATTTATATATGTTATATAAATAAAAGATTAAGGTATCAAATTAATCAAGATTCGAAAAATTCCATCGCGTACGAGATTAAATATAAATTATTGAGTGTCAAATCGTTCCGATATTGGGTCTCGTTCCGGTACTGGGTCCTTTACCTTACGTATCTGAAAGTATTTTAGCCGCCAAAATTCGAATTTCTGATTTACATTAACAGCATGATTGTATGTACAGCTTGAATGTGATTTCAATCTGTTATGGCCTGATAAACATTCAATTCTCTTCGACACATGGGGGACTATAAAACATCACCTCATATTTAGACTGAAGTCCGCGAAAAATATTAAAAACGCCGGAGACAAAGCTTACGTCCATTTGCTTTCAACATTGCCCGACAGTAAACGTTCACATTGAGTCTAATATTATTTTCGAAATTATTTTCACTATGCTTCATACAAAAGTAATACCATATGAATTATCAATGCAATGTTGTTGGTTTTCTTACATCTATTTTTAGGCCAGCAAGACTCTGTGATTTTCATGCTTCTGCCGTACCTTATACCATCCGAACACGCCAAAAGCAGGAAAAGAAGAGCAGCCATTAGTGAAGACGCATCTAAAGAAAATATCCCTTGCAACACGGCGCCAGATGCCCGCAAATTGAGTCTGAATGAACGAATCGTTTACATTGAGGGTTCCGGTAAGCGATATACATATACCGCCGATTATACTGAAAACAAGTAAATCTCGCAGGTGTTCAAAAGCATTGTTGTTAAGGAAATTGCAACAGAATTATTCTATGTAGGTATATTGATTTACACGTTTATTTTTGATAATTTCAAACTGCAGCTGATCTCAACTCGGCGATGAATAAACAAAAAGAATATCTACGGGCTCGTGGACTCAGCTTTCAGCCTACTCCAGTGATCGTTGGGACAGTCACTGATATCCAAGCGTCATACGTTGTAATTGACGATATCATTTATAATGTAAACTCGTATTTTCACGCTATCGATCTAACCTTTAAGATATTCTACGCTGTGAACTGCGAATACCCTGACCAATGTGGAAGCGTATGGCTGTTCTTGCAGAAGGGTATTTACAATATCGAAGCCCCAACCGATAAATTTCCGGTGGCCGTTAAAGGCCTGTTCAGACTATGCGGAAGCGAAGCGATCGGAAGTTTTCATTAACATGCTTTCTTAGGAGTGTGCGTGCATACTTTCATAAAAAACATAAGAAAAGCATGTTAATGAAACTTCCGATCGCTTCGCTTCCCTTCGCTTCCGCATAGTCTGAACAGGCCTTAATGCATTAGCTGGCGAAATAAGACATTTACGGTGTTGACCAACAAGTAGCATCTATGTTCACGTTTCATAATATATTGTAATATCAGTCCAATATAGTTTGACAAAGCTTACCATGATTTGCTTTACTTGTCAATGCCTTTTTTCCTGATAATGCCAGTCTTATACGCCATATTTATTTATTACACGGCGATTTATCAGTTTATCGCTGCGCGCCCGATGAAAATTGCGACAGAAGCTTTTCATGCTTTAGTTCATTCAGAAAGCACAGGCTTAAAAATCATTCACCCAAAGTGACCGAAGGGTCCAATAACGATGTTCTTGGCGACATGTTTACTAACGAAGGTACTTCATGTACGCCTCTACCAGAAAATTATGATTCCACGAATTGCGAGAATGAGTTAGGCAGTTGGAGTCAACGTTGTGAGGATTTTAATCCAGACGATGTTACAGATGACACAACACTTTTCGCGAAATTACAAGATATACGCAATATTGAACCTCAAATTACAAGTCCGGAGTTTCTTCCTCAGGGTGGTACCATAAAAAATATCCTCAAAGAAAAAGCGTTGAAATATATAGCAAAGATGTATGATTTCCCTGAGATACCTCGAAGCCGAGTTCAAAATATAGTCAGTGAAACCTCCGCATTTATAAATGACATAGTCAATATGATTCAAGAAAAATTGCAGGTCTATCTCAAACCTTTGAACGAGAATCCTGATGATCAGTTAAAAGTTAGAGATATTTTTGATACATTTGCTAAGCCGTTTCACAATTTGGATACCGAGTGGCATTGTTTTTCTAATTTCGTGCAGCGTGGAACCCTCATACTTCCAGAATATTATACAATTGGCGAAACAGAAGAATTCACGCACCAAAATGGCATACAAGTTCTAAGTCACGTTGAAGTCACAGCTCAATATATTCCGATCAGAAACGTATTCAAGAAATTTTTCGAACTGCCTGATTTACTTCGGGAAACATTAGATTACCTGAAATGTCTACAGTCGGATTCTGGTATTATTTCGAATTTCGTTCAGGGTACTCTGTGGCAGTCGAAAGTTCCCTCGTTTGGTGACAAAATAGTTTTGCCACTTTTCATGTATTTCGACGACTACGAAAATAATAACCCTCTTGGAAGCCACAAAGGGATTGGTAAGTGCGGTGCAGTGTATCTCAGTATACCATGTCTACCACCGCACTTCCAATCCAAATTGGAAAATTTTTTTCTATTCGTACTTTTTAACACATTAGATCGTGAAGTTTTCAAAAACGAAATAATTTTCACAAAAGTCATCGAGGAATTGAAATTTCTCGAAAACGAGGGCGTAACAATTAATCTTGGCGGTGATAAAATGCAATTATATTTTAGTTTGGGGCTCATATTGGGAGATAATCTTGGCCTCCATTCGATTCTTGGGTTCACCGAAAGTTTTCAGGCTTATTTCTTCTGTAGATTCTGCCTCACTACGAGAAATAATATACACAACATTTACCGCGAAAATCAATGCATCTCACGTGATGCTGCAAATTACGAAACTCATTTACAGATCAACGATCTAAAACAAAGTGAGATAAAGGAGGAATGTATTTTTCATCAAATAGATGGCTTCCACGTGACAAAGAATTTGAGTGCAGATGCCATGCACGACTTTCTGGAAGGTATTTGCCCTTCGGATACAGCTAAGATACTTTATTATTTCATTTATGAAGCTAAACTATTTTCACTGGTAGAGTTAAATGACAGGATTCGAGGGTTTTATTATGGGCCCAAACATAGCCAAAATAAACCCGCTCAGATTTTGGAACATCATTTAAAGAAAAATAATCGCTTAGCAATGTCCTCTGCAGAAATGTTATGTTTTACACGGCATGTATGTATGATGCTAAGCGACTTGGTATCAGAGAACGATGAACATTGGCAACTTCTAAAATTGTTGAAGATGCTAATCGAAGTGGTCGTAAGTACTAAAATTACATCAGAAACCCACGAGTATCTGAGCACACTAATAACAGAATATTTGCAATTGCATGCACAGTTATTTCCTCAATCTATGAAGCCCAAGCATCACTTTATTGTCCATTACCCAAAAATATTGCGGACTGTAGGTATCCTATGGAAAACCAGCTCGATGCGGTATGAGAGCAAACACCACGAAGGAAAAATAATATCTCGTACTGCAGTCAGTCGTGTCAACGTATGTCGCACGATAGCGCTGAGACATCAATTACGATTGAATTACTGTTTGATGTGTAAAAGAAACTTGTATTCCAATTACATGATTGGGCCCCAGACGCGAATGAACGTACGAGACGTCTTTGAAACAACTTTGTTCCCCAGCGTCTTACCACCTGATTTAACAGATTCTGTATATTTTGCTAAGTGGGTCAAATACGAAAATGAACTAATCAAAAAGAACTCTGTCATAATGATTCCTTCCGAAGAAGGCCCCGTATTTTACGATGTCCACTGTATCATTGCACACGATAATTATAAGTTTTTGATTATAACCAAAGAATTGTTGGATTGTTTTTTTCATCAACACTGTCAAGCATATAAAATAATGAGCATGGAATATTGCGACTTCAAATGTTTGTCGTACGAAGACCTGCAAAATGCAATCATTACATATAAGACTCACCCCTAAATTCATCAACGTCCGTTAAACGTTTAACCGTCGTAATATTTAACGGCCCGTTAAATTGTTTTGTTTTTATTGTTGCCATCGTATGAAATTTTTAACCAGCGTAATAGCTGTTACGGCTGGTTGAAAATGACCGTCGCGATTTCTGAGCAACCGCGCGTCTTGTTATCAGAGATGCGTAAGGGAAGTTGTGTGTATTTAATTGCATTAACTGTATCACGATCACAACATTATCGTGATTTTCATAATAATCAATGTCTGAGTGTTCAATGAAGAATAATCTGCATTGGTCTCAAAATTACTGCAGGTAAGTGAATAAGTTACTCGAACATTGAAAATACGACACATACAGGTGACAACAACCTCGCACATTTCTTTCGATTGAATGACTACGATCCAACGTGTAAATCGTTTGAAATATCACATTATGCAACAATGGAATAAAGCCGAAGATTTTTCCCGCGGGTCGGTTTTCTGCCTGACCGAAGCGAAGGCATAGTAATCACCCGAAGGAATGATCTGCTTTATTCTTGTGTTGCATATAGGATTTTATTTTCGACTCAACTGAACTGGTCACTTTATTGATTTGAAAAGCGGGACGAAAGTAGCATATTATACCCACACAGCACGCATGTCCGATGTATGTTCATAGGATATCCATGGGACATTCAATTTCCCATGGACATCCCATGAAGATCTATCGGACATGTGTGCTGTGTGGGTACCCTCTTATAGGGTAAGGTGGTGCAGGAGTGCGCACTTTCGCATACCTACTTCAGTTTATTGGAATAAATCAAGAGATTTTAGGGATGATGTTATATTTTATTTATCTTCTTTGGTTATCTAAATAACGAAAAAATAATAATTAATCAACTTAAAAGTAACGCTTTATGCAGAAGTTGAAAAAACATCAGCCGCCGTAATGCGCACTCTTGCACAAGCAATAAGGGCAAGAGTGTGCAGTAAGGTGGGTGGGAGGTGATATGGCTGAATGTGAGGTCAATCGTAAGAATGCCTTCTTCGGAAATTTTGAAAAAATATATGCTTCAATAATAGAATTGATAATTGAAAAAAAAAAAAGTTATAGAGTTTAATTCCGATTTCGGAGAAATAAGGGGGGTATTTGATCGTGACCATCGAACGTTTTGTAAGGGGGAGGGCTGAAAATGTTCAAATGCTCTATTCAGATTTGATTAGATAATCATAGTAGGTATACAAGGCTACTAGCTTGCTTATTCGAATAATTATGAACGATCACGCAGTTAATATTACTTGACATATGCATATCTTTCGTTGCAGCCTATCGTTTGAGGAATTCTGAAATGGATAGTTCTTCCGAAAGTTCCAGTGATTCCGAGGCTGACCTCATTGATGACGTTCATCAAGTTAGGCCACGTCCTCGGCTATTCAGAGAACGCGAGAACCCGTTTGAGAAATACGATGATATAGATTTCAAACAAAAATTCAGATTCAGTAAGCAAGCTGTGATGCATCTATTAGAAATCGTAGGAGACGACATACAGAGACGTACGAATCGTACCCACCCTGTCGCTGCTATACTACAATTGCTGATAACACTGCGGTTCTACGCTAAAGGCACGTTTCAGAAGGTTTTGGGTGATCACGTCAATGTTAGCCAACCCACGGTATGTCGCATCATACCAAGGGTTACGAGATCAATAGCGGCCTTAGGGCAACTTTATATTAGAATGCCCGCTACATTGGCAGAGCGTAGAAGAACAATGGCGGGTTTTTATAATATCAGTGGGTTTCCGGGTGTCATTGGTGCCATATACTGCACGCACATCAAAATTCAATCGCCCGGCGGACCAAACGGGGAATTATATCGAAATAGGAAGGGCTGGTTCTCCTATAACGTCCAGGTTGTGTGCGATGCTAACCTGAAATTCACGAACGTGATAGCTCGATGGCCCGGATCTGTCCACGACAGTACTGTCTTCAACGATTCACCACTTCGAGTTGAATTCGAGTCGGGAGATTACCCAAATTGTTATTTATTGGGCGACTCAGGTTATGCCTGCAAACCGTATTTGCTAACTCCCCTCAGAAATCCGAATACCCCCGCACAGCAGAATTACAACGTAGCTCAGATTCGGACAAGGAATCCCATTGAAAGAGGATACGGCCTGTGGAAAAGAGTTTTTCCTTGCTTGGCTAATGGCATGCGTATAAAGAAGCAAACGGTCCTACACGTTATCGTAGCGACAGCAGTTTTGCACAATATACGGATTGACTTACGTGAAGATGTCCCAATCGAGATTGATATCCACGATGAAGCTGTCGATGTGCTTGATATAGACGAACTACAAGATAATAATTTCCAAGTGAGGAATGCATTGATAGAAACCGTATTCAATAGACGTTAATAATTTTAACAACACACGTCATATTTATCGACCACACAGTTCCGTAAGAAAAGAATTTCACTAATTATTTTTAACGTGTATTTGAAGCAGAATTTTTTTTTGTTCTGGCCAAATTGTTTTTTTATTCTTTAATTTCCATCCGAATCCTCTTCTTTCAATTCTGCCTCGAACATTATGTACAGAATGTTACTATGTACCTTTGTTTGAATCTTGAATCGAATCGTTCGAGCGGTTTTATATAGATTTCATGTCCACTATTTTATGTGGCATACAGTACACACCGCTTAATACTTTTCAATTGTGTTAGTTATATTGATCTTCTTTGACTATGAATAAATTTAACTGATCGCCGATTTGAATATAAAATATTAGGAAAATTAAGATTCTACCTTTATGTATCGCTCCGAAAATAATGTACCAAAAATTACCTGTTTCGTGGTTTTTAAGGGTGCTGCACCCCCGTAATAAAAAATAATGACTTACGTATATTCTAGCCCTCAGTTTAAAGAGCATCTAATTTAAGGTGGACCTATACCGAAATTTTGAAAAAAAAATAGATTTTCATTTTTCAAAGGTGTAGAAATGGTCCAAATAAAAAAAGCCTACGTTACGTTGTAAATGATCCTAGTATCTGTGTATAGAAAAAAATTAAATCTCCTGCCATGAAAGTGTAGACGCAGGTAACCTTTTGCAGAACCTTGCAGTGCAGCGAAGGGAAGTTTCTCAAAAAGGTTCATTATGCGTCTACACTTTCATAGTATAAGATTGAATTTTGTTCTGTATATAGATACTACTATCATTCACAACTCAACGTAGGATTTTTTCGATTGGACTTTTTTTACACCTTTGAAAAATGAAAAACTATTTTTAGTCCAAATTTCAGTATAAGCCCCACTTAACAAGTATGCACTCGAAGAACGGGTGCTCAGATACTTTTTATCAAACGATACCTAACCCTATTTTTTAAATTGTACATCTTTTTACCTCTACGAACGTATATTTATTTAAATGTGGAATTTTCTCCGATACGAAGTACATTTATCAATGGCTCAGTCGAATAACGCAATATCTCGCGAGCCATTCCGAAATCGCTCTGTAGTTATGCGGCAAGTCTACAGCGCTACAGAGCGATTTCGGAGTGGCTCGCGAGATACTGGGTTATTCGACTGAACCATCGTACATATTATAGAATCTGTAACATTGATAACGAATTGAATTCACAGCTCTCATAATAAAGTAATAATAATAATAACAGTAATAATAGTAATAATTTAGGCCTTCAAATTTTGTATAGGTACTCACACAAAATTTTGATTTTAATTGATTAAAGACAATAATGATAATATTAATATTACATTAATATTTCAATTTTAGTTTTTGTTATTTTGATAGGGCACCGGAAAATTTATACGGAACATTTTATTCGATTGCAGCAAGTCGCGAATTGATTTGAGTTTGTTTAAATTGAATTTCGATTTTAATTTTTTTAATTTCCAATTCGTGCAATTCCTGATCGTGTTTCCTTGCCTCTTTCGAACGTTCGATTTCACATGATAATTTTTCCATTGTGCGTTCGTGAAGTTCTAAATTTTGATTAACGATGTCTCGTTTAATTTTTTTTTCGATTTCCAATAACTCTAATTTACTGCTCTCGTACGTTCGACTAATTCTTTTTTTACCACCATTTCCTTCTAATGTTTGAATTTGTCTTTTTTCTGAATATCTGGGATTTGTTAGCACTTCCAGCTCTTCCCGTGATGTTTGGCTGCTGGAGCCAACTGTCCATGGCCTATTGTCAGCTTGTGACAATATTTCAGCTGGGGTAGTTCGTACTGATCTTTGATTTTCTTCAACTGAGTTTTGACCCTTGACATTTTTGATCGATTCTTTGAAATTGGACACGCGTGCTGCCAACTAAAAATACACATTTTTCGTATAGCGGATTCCAACAAATATCGACCAATGTTTCTAGGTTTGAACATAGGACATGGGCAATTTTTTATTCACTATCTGACATGTAACGTTCTCCCATACTACTGCCGATGTGTACTCACACTGATTCGTGCGCGAAGTAGCTCGCTGGCATCGTCTTTGTCATCGTAAATATCGCTCGTATCGGAGATAAGGTTGACTGATTATTGATTAACTGTAGTACATATTGTTTTTTTATTCCAATTTCGTCGATCCTTATGGAGTATATATTATGTTCTAACTATTAAACTTTATCTGCCGTTTTTATATGAGGTCATCTATCGAATTTATTTTAGTCAATGTACGTCATTTTCATTTTTTTGTTCGGCAGTTTTCCCTTGTCCCTTGTGCGAATGCGAGTGTTTCTATATCTAACTGCCACAACCTGCTTACTCCTTACTCCTCCCAACTTACTTACTCTACTTTGCAAACATAATCGTAATAAATAAAGTAATTTTAATTTTTTTTTTCATTTTCAAAAACATACTTTCTCAAAGTGTATGTAACATCAAGAACGTTGTTTGATTCTTCCGAAAACAACCGTCAAGAAAAATATGTCAAATTATCCAATCTTTCGAAAAACAATTCTTTCAAAAGTTTCTAACTCTAGATTTTTGAAATTATCGGAATTGATTCAAAAAATAAATATTGTTTCAATCGCGACACTTTAGATTCTCGCGAAACTTTTCATAACAATTTAACTGATTGCGATCAAATGTTCATCCCAAAGGAAATCAAAAAGGTCCCCCGTTATATGGAAATTTCATAGAGGTGTGCCCAATACGTTTTTATATGCATAATACTATGGTTGAGCGATTTTACTCACCATTTTTATAAAATCTCTGACAACTGAAGTGAGTTTCCCTAGCTCAGGTTTAAACGTTATCGGAATCACGGTTTCAGTTTACAACTCGACTAGTTAACTTTATTTCAATTGTCACAGATTCTACCTCAAACACCCGCTGGTCACATATTTATCTCTCCGAATGCAACATTGACAATTCATTTTTCTTCAGCACATGCGTACATGTATAGTTAAATTTCCAATATTACACTGAGATAGAGTTTGCATTATAGTATAGGGATTTTAGCCATGCAATATAGCAAAATTGGCATTGTTATAGTTGGGTACGGGTTACTATATAGTATGGGTAAATTTCAGTTATGCTGTACAGTAGAATTTCCATTGTCATAATAGGATACGGATTGCTATGTGATATGTGAGTTATAGCTATGCCGTCTGGTAAATTTTTCAATGTGATAATTGGTTGTCGATTACTGTGTAGTATGGCGGGGTGTTAGCTATGCGGTATGGTAATATTTCCCATTTTATTCGTAGACACAAAATACTATACTCTCTCTGGGCACTTGATATATGCTGTGTAGTGATATTTATTGTACGATAGTTCAGTTGAACGTAACGTACGATCCCAGCTCTTGCTACTATGTCCGTATGGCAATTTTAGTTTTACCGTATACAGTAAAACTGACTTGGTAGCATTTTCCATACAGTATTGTAAAAATTACCATATTACAAGTATGTCACAAAAGTACGATACTGTATAGCATTTCTTAATATATTTTTATACAAACGGCTCCCGTAAAATTCTCTCAGTGTATGTACTGGTAGATACGACCTTTCAGTCCTAACTTTGAGAAAAAAAATGGTCTTCCCTAATCGCATAAGGTCGTATCCGCCAAAAAATTTTTTTATGCAACGCAAGCATGTTTTACGCGTTTTTCATGCTCGATTTCGGTACACAAAGTTGGCGTTTTAGAGACAGTTGAGCGAGTCTGCGAATGCGCATGCGGACAGTTCACTTTTGGCTACTTTTGAGTCCTAGGAGTTAAAAGTGGTCTCTAGGGTACGCGCCGTAGCCTTCAAATCGCGTTGTTATGCGTTGCTATGCGTGTATGTCCGTCGACTTTGTGTACCGGATCGAGCATGAACTTGTAAAACATACTTTTGTTGTATAAAATATCGTGTGTACCAAGGAGGCGAAGGTCTTTTACGCTCGGCGTTAAAAGACCTTCTTTGCCTCCTTGGTATAGAATATACTATTTTACAGTTTTTCGGTAAATAAATTTTTTTTTAATAAATGGCAGAAGGTCGTATCTACTGGTAGATACAACCTTTTTCAACTGATAAACAATTTAAAAAAAAGTACCTCAACTAATTGCATAAGGTCGTATTCGCCAAAACTCATTTTCGCAAATTTCCACGTACGTACATAATATGAATAAAAGGTATAGGGGCGATTCCACCTCAAATCGGCTGAGAAATGACCTCGTATTTTTTGAATTGACTCAAACTTTTACTTCGTAAAATCTACGTCAGAAAAGTAGACCCGTATTTTTTCGTTGGTCAAAAAAATTGTTTTTACGCTAGTTATGAATTATCGCACTTTACTGTAAAAGTAGCGCGCGGGCGGCTTTGAAAATTAATATCTCGGGTGCCCTTCACCGTAGAGAGATGTTCAAAAACGCGTTTTGAAGGGGATGAAAGACACTTTCCGTTAAAATTTTATAACTTTTCGAAAAATATAATTTTGTCATTTCTATGAGCAATCAAAATGTTTATCAATTTTTTCGCAAACTTGGGCCATTTTCAAAATTCTGAAATAGTATATTGTGATACAAGTGCGGTAGGCAATATCCGACGAGTGTCGTTTGTAGCACGAGCCGAAGGCGAGTGCTATAAATGACACGAGACAGATGTTGCCCATCCGCACGTGTATCACACGATATTTTTTGTAACTCCCTGCGAAGAAAGTTTGATTTGAGAGACAGATTGATCAATCAATATAACCTCACATCGCGACTGTCCACCGCCATGACACAGTGCACGAAGAAAGCACTAGTGCGCAAAGTAGAGTATTCGCGATGTGCGCATGCGCGACAAAAGCACTAGTGCGCAAAGTAGAGTATTTGCGGTGTGCGCATGCGCCAACTCTCTCTTTACTTCACCCCTCGGAAATAAGGTATTTTGCGCTCGCTACACAGCCCTCGAAAATTAAACTTTCGAAGCAGGTGTTGCAAAAAAAATATTATCGTATTGCTTATTCAATTCTGAAGATGGAGAATTTTTTAAATTGATGGGGCAATTTTTCTGAATATTTTTTTTACATTTCTTAAGTAATCTTAAGGCTTTTATCTACGAATATTTTTTATAGAATTTTCCGAAATATTGTTTTTTTCAGTGATCTGTGCGTTTCAGGTGTTTTTATGACTTTTGTGTCGAGGGTTGAAGAAAAAAAAATGGCGGATACGACCTTCTGCTTTTATCTACAAATATTTTTTATCCAATTTTCCGAAACGTTGTTTTTTTTCATTTATCTTTGCGCTTCAGGTGTTTTTGTGACTTTTGAGTCAATCGTTGAGAAAAAAAAAAATTGCGGATACGACCTTCTGCCGTTACCTCTTTCTTTCATTTTTCTTAGACACTGCAATGGAAGAACGACGTATTCACCCAACATACGACCCTTTGCTTTTACATTTTGGATCTCGTAATTTCCCATTGATCTATACCCAATAAACACCAGTTCGTATAAAAAACGTATGAAAAGGTCATATACTCTACGTTTATTCAGAGGATGAATGTTCCTCAGTTAAACGGATAAGCAGCGTTTATTGAAAACGTTACGTCGATACGCTTAATATTACGCAATAAACAACGTTTAATACATGTGTACCACTCGAATATTTGACCAAATAATTCGTCGCTCAAAAAAAAAAAATTAAGGTACCTAAAATGAATTTATAACAATACATGAGGCGTCGATCAACATCCACTAATCGCAAACAATCGTACGTTATGACAAGGTAAGAATTTTAAGATTAGAAAAATTTCGCATTATTGTGGTGGTCGGGATTCGATCCGGGGACGCTCGCATTCGCTTGTATTACTATTCGCACGCTCTATCGACTACGCCAAACTACCCATTGACAAAGTCAGTCACTTTCTCGTAATTGTTCTGGATTTTGTATCTGTCTCAGTGATATCAGTGTTTTGATGTAGCTGAGATATCTCAACTGAACATCTGAGTGGCAAGTATGTTTTTTTCATTTAATTTCTCGCCTTGAGTTCCACACGTTCTCACTCGATTTCATTATATTGCCCGTTCATTATTATATCGGAAAAAACGTATAAATGACGTGTAGTTCCGAGCGTATAATCATTGAAGGAACTGGACGTTGTTATAGTGTAACTTCAAATTCGCGAGGTATTCGTTGATTTTTTGGTTTTCGAAGACGTTTTAAGGAAACGTACGCAATACGTATATAATATGTATAACAGTATACGTACGTTAGAGCGTTTCGTACGCGCAGTTGAAAACACGTGTCCTTGTTCAGTCTAATAAACGTATAAATGACGTTCGAACGACAGGTTTCGAGCATACGTACGCAATACGTATATAATATGTGTAGCAGTATACATACGTTAGAGCGTTTCGTACGTGCAGTTGAATACACGTTTCCTTGTTCAGTCTAATAAACGTATATCTCACGTAAATTCACAATGTATTCGTTGTCCGAATTATAAGTGTATATTTAAGGCATAGGAAATTATTCATTCGTTTAAAAAACGTGACTATCGAACGGATATTATCGGATAACTGATAAACGTGTATGATATACGTTTTATAAAAGTATGATGATATATGGATACCAAAAATCAACGAAGTAGACGTGTATAATACGCGTAATATACGAGCTGGTGTTTATTGGGTACGTTTGGATCATTTTCAGAGCGAATGGCGTGAAAAAATGGCGTTTTCGGCGCTTACGACTTTATGCCATTAGACACGCGATATGTCTTCCTACATTATTTGCCTGTGAAGCCAACGAGTATCGGGTCCAGCGCTCTCGCGTACACGGTCGCGCGCGACGTCTCGCGCGATTCAATCGCTTTTTAGATATAGTTTCCATCGGAGTTCCATTTTTAAATTTACAGTTTTTGTAGAGAATGAATCAAGCAACACGCTCGTATTTTTTTCAGAATATTCAAAGGGGGCATTCATCTCGAAAATCGCGTTCAAATAATACAATTGTTTATAACAAATAGAAAATCGTCTATTCGATGGATTGAAAGTTTATAGCACGAAAGTACAATTCAAGAGCTTCAAAATAAGTTTTAGATGACGTTTGTACGACTGAGGGAACCAGAGATATTCACGTTTAAAGGAGAGCGCAATTCCGATTTTTGGTGGTTTTTTCGAAAATTCAACCCCTTTTAGCTTCTAAGCCCTTCGGGTAAGAGAAAAAAAAAATGTTTTATTCATTCATTTTACCCAGAGAACATGTAAAAAAAATTACGACAATTTTGAAGCACATGCGGTCAAAAAGGTGTCCCGCTTGACGTGGAATGACTCATACATGTCAGTATTTGGAAGAAAAAAAAAATTCAATCGTGTCTCTGGGTGTTTTGAAAATCTTCGAAAACTCAATTGTGAAATAAACAGCTGTAGCCCGTGTAGAAATTACCCCAGTTGACCCCAGTACAAGAAGGTTTCTGGCCGGTTCCCGGCTAAGCCAACTTGGGTTGGATTTTATGGTTGGGAGCCGGTCGGGAGCCGATCAGGCTACCTTTTTGTCAATGTACCTAGCCGGGACCCGACCAGGTATCGGCCGGGCTTTTTTGTAGTGAAGTTACTAGTCAAACGCTTACCAGACGTTGATTTAGCGACCTTCTTCAACTTTCGAGATAGGAGTTCATCGAGCTATGACTCCAATTTTTTTTTGTTCCAAAAGTCGCAAGTCGGGTACTGGTCGGGTACAGACTGGACGTTTTAAGGTCAACGCGCACTACGCGGAAGCGAAGCGCGGCGAAGGTATCGGAAGCGAAGCGCGGCGAATGCATCGGAAGCGCGGCGAAGGCGTCGGAAGCGCGGCGAAGGCATCGGAAGCGATCCGAATATAAACGAATTTTTCGTGAGCTATCGGGTGCTGTAGGCTGGTCCACATCTTTATTTTTATTTGATCTTTCCTCATTAATTTTATCTTTGTGTCGTGGAACAACATTTATTCGATTGGTATGACTTTCTGTAAGGTGATTAGGCACGATCGCATAGCGGAATGCTTATTAGATTCGTCGTCACAGAAAACGTCGACCGCAAAAAAAATTCTTTTCCAAAAGGTGGAGCTCTAGTATTGACACTGCTAACGTAATTCGTAATCCTCTTACACACGCACATGATGATTATTGATTTATTATAAAATATTGACTTCACACACGTATCAATTGATAGAACTGTCTGAATTAATAACGGTCTCATGTTGTTGCATTTTTATTTTCAGCCTCATACATTTTCGTAATTTTTCATTTGAAATCCAAACCAAAGCTAGTGCGTTCTTTCACATACTCCTGCAGCTTTGATAACAACCATATGAAAATTAAACTCTTTTTCCTGTAACCACATATGGATAGAGTTATTCTTATAACTTTTTATCGTATTCTTATACGCAAGACTGCAATCCTCTTTAAACAAACTATTTATTTTTTTGCAATATAAGTCGATTTTGCGTTGAATGCCCCATATGTAAGGTTAAAACTTTTCAAATGGTTGTTCACAGGGAACTGTATTTTTTAAATGAGGAAAAAAAATACATTTGACAAATTCACTCATTGTACAGTGTTGTCTTATAAATTATTTAAAAGTAGAACATTAAAAAAGGTAGTCAGCTGTGGTTCATAGCTTGGTTGATTTGATATGAAACTTCCATATTGCTCTCGTTGCCGACTGTTATTTCAACATATAACAGCCATTGCAGTCACGTAACTCAAAGTCAACGCACAAAATTCAAAAAATTATGTCGAACAGCGATGAAACGTTTATACTTTTGGTCGAAAAATACAAAGCGATTCACGACATGAGTGATCCACGGTATTCGAATCAGCAATTTAAAGATAATTGTTGGCACGATATTTCTAGGGCGATGCAGCTACCGAGTGAGTAGACTGGCAATTGAACCAAAAAAATAATAATAAGATTGTAAGGTTTTCCACGTGTACTTGGCGCGAGATTCTACCGAGTCTATCGATAATTTTCTTAAGCTCCAATTTTTTTTTTCTTTTTTGCAATCGTGTTATAGTCCAAATTCATTATGGCGAACTAGAAATTAAAAATTTAGGACAAAAAAATAAAAAAATAAAAGAAAAAATTGAAAAAATTAGCGTAATTTGATAAAAAAAAAAATTCCAGATTTCGGCTGCGCAATATTCGTAGCCTCGCTAATTTCCCCTCATACCCATTCTGACTCTTTCAGTCTGCCATTCAACACTGCCCATTGGAGACACAAAATATTCTTTGAATTTTTCTTTGATGTTCACCGCCTCAATCGCCGAGTCGCCACCCGTATTCCTTACAGCATTCGCGTCGTGATTTTCTTCGATATTGTCGGGGTTAAAATTTTGTACTGTATCTTCTCTCCTCATATTCTGGCTTCATTTTGATTCTGCGCTGGTATATTCGAAATTTTTGGGTCAGTATTCCAAATGCATTTTCGGAAACTCGCCTTGCTCGGGACAGTCGATAATTAAAAATCTTTTTCGTCTCATCGTCACGTGATTGCGCACCAGGATATGGGCGCATTATATTCCGCCTTAAAGGGAACGCTTCGTCACCGACGATTACGTGTGGAAGTGGATCTACACTTCCAGGTGGCGGCTTATCGTCGGGCACGTTGAAGCTGCCATAATTAAGGGCCTCGCCAAAGGTGCTGTTCACGAAAATGCCACCATCGCTATTCTTGCCGTAGGCACCAACGTCCACGGCAATGAATTTATAGTCGGCATCTACCAGGGCCATTAGGACGACGCTGAATGATTTTTTATAATTAAAATACATCGACCCAGTATTTCCCGGCGCTTCGATCACTACATGTTTCCCATCCAACGCACCGATGCAATTCGGAAAATTCCATCTTTCTTTAAAAACCATTTCAATATTTTTCCATTTCGTCACATCGGGTACTGGCATCACAATTGGAGATAGTCTGTCCCAAATCACCGAACAAGTCTCGTGAACAATCTCACGTACAGTTGTGTCACCCAATCGGTAACTCGACGCAATATCCTTGAAGGAATCCCCAGTCGTTAAATATCTATAACAAAAATATTAATTTGGTGCAGACAACCAACCATCCCTTGTACAAGAACGTTTCGCGAAACGATTCACTGAAAATCTAACTGTTGCGTTTTATGCATTCATTTCGACTTCCGTTTATAGTTGAAGAGTGCAAACAACGTTGGCGTAAGCTGCGCGATTGCTATCGCAAGGCAGTGATTGCAAGAAAATCTAAAAGTGGGCAGGCAGCAAGCAAAAAAAGACCATGGAAATATGAGGCACAAATGCAGTTCATTTTGCCATATTTAACCGACCGAAAAACCCACTCTACACGGAAAAAAAAGTTTTCTGCTCGGCACTATCCACTGTATTGTAAACAGCGTATTGCTATTATCACGTTACAAATCGTGATCGATGCTAAAAGGTATCGTAGTATTAGCGTTATGAGTCCGAACATGCACTATACTAGAGATATTAACATTAGGGATTTATAGTTGAGTCATTTTTACAATATAGCATTTACGAGGCACGATTTAATGAATTGCTGTTACAGCGATTCAATTGTATCGTAGATATATTCATCCGTATAGCAACGGTCAGTGAACGTATGGTAAATATAACAAAACGGATCCCGATAGTTACGATCCACGCTCGATGGGCCGGTCTTTAGCGTCAGTTATTTATGCGACATTGCAGATGGTGAATATATTTTATTAATTATGGACGACTGGGTACGAAACAAACTGATTGAATGGAACGCTGAGAAATTATTTGATATTTTTGAAGGTAAGTTTAATCATTTATATTTTAAACGTGATATTTGTATGTGTTGATAACCTTTCCTAACCTAACCTTGGTATTAATTTTTTGTTTTTGTTATCCTACTGGCTTGGTAGGACAAGAAAACACGTTCTATATTTTACCTTTATAACTAATATATAAATGTTACCTTTAATTTAATAAAATGTTCAAATCTATTTTCCATTTTGTTTTTATTAACCTGAAATTTAATCCAAGCAAAAAATAGTCTAGTTAATGTCTAGAATTTTATATTAAACCATTATAGTTTATATTGAATTTTTAACACGAGAACTAAAGGATTATGTCATAATTAAATCACTACTTATAATACTACATTATTTGATAATTCATGAAATTATAAATTAAAAGATTCTTCGGGGTTATAATTTTTTTTACAAGTAATATTTTAAATTGTTAGATTAAGAATATTCAATTGAATTTGCAAAATATTTTATAATAACTGATTCATATTTTTGAAGTATTTTGAGTTATTCATTCAATTTGACGGGTTAAGGTTATGATTTAACAAAGCCAAGTGAGTTTCTATGTTATCGTGCCGTATACGATTCAGTAGATCGCTATAGTTACGAAACTGGATCGTAACCGTCGCGATCCAACTTGACTATCCGTAGATCGTGTCTGGCGCGATCCAACGTTACGATCCGATGTTTCGTAACGTGCGTATCGCGTCAGTAGCGATACCGTATCGTGCGCAGCAGAAAACTTTTTTTTCCGTGTAACGTCTGCGGAAATTCGTCCAACGAATCCCAATTAGAGACCAGTCAGGATGACTCACCGAGACAGGATTCTGATGAAAATACGGGTTACGTCGATAATGATGAAGATAATGTTAATAACGGCAATTTCGAATTATTGAACAAGACGGGACCTGGTGAGAGATAATATTGACATACACTACTGTGATACGAATACTTTGTGATTATAATCATTTAAACATACTTAAAAATATTATGCGCCAGAATTAATAATTTGATACGAATCAAAATCACCTATCTTGAACTAAGAGTAATGGTTGAACTAAAAATTATGGAACTTTAATTTCGTCAAAGTATTGAATCATTGTGAAATAACTGTATAATTTTCTATAATTTCCGTAATCCATACCTCAATTATTGATTATCTTAGACACCGCATCGACATCTTCAAACCGGCAAGTAGAATTGCGTAAATCAAAAAAGAAAAATGTGCCAACTACTTCTGACTCAAATTTATCATGTACGCTCATCGATTATTTGGATAAAAGACAAACCGACGGCAAGCGAGCTACTGGGCAGGAACAAACACCTAGTGCAGTAATGAACTTCTTCGCTGCAATGGCACAAACCGTCGAGAAATTTCCAGTCAGGGATCGAATAGACATTAAATCAAAATTATTCAAATCAGTTAACGAGTGTGAGATGCGTATCGCAAATACGCTTTCAAGACATTTTAAGCCGAATCAACCTCCATACGGTGACGAGCGTGATTATGACAATAACCGCGATTATGACGATAACCGCGATTATGACAATAACCGCGATTATGATGATAACCGCGATTATGACGATAACCGCGATTATGACGATAACCGCGATTATGACGATAACCGCGATTATGACGATAACCGCGATTTTGACGATAACCGCGATTTAGTAAACTTGTCACGCGGATCGGCAAAACTTACAATAATAGAGCATCCAACAGATCCTACTTCATCCAGTACATTGTTCACTCTATAGTAGGATATTGCAGTTTGAATTTTATAAAATACTATGTTATTGTTTGAGTTTTAATTTTTTCATAGTCATATTTTCGCATACTTCGTATTTTGATTGTGAAAATTTTAATAAAAAATTCGAAGACAAATATTGACATTTTATCCACAATTATATGATCATTTATGTGTCTAGGACCGATAAACCGCGATTCTAACCTCGCTTCGCTCGTCTCGAACGCGGTTTTTGGCCTAGACACATAAAATTGTACATGTCACTAGGCCTATATCTATTGTGCGTACAGTTTCATCATCGGAGTGTAAGTATGCATCTTATTTTATTATAAACTACATACGCGCGAAATTCGATACATCTGTATCTCTGCATTCGCATCTTTAAAAAATTACATGTGACATGAATTAACTCAAATGCTGGTATTCACAATTTTTTTGAATATTTACCTTAAACAAACGGCAAGCCTTTCTTCGGGACATATCGACCGCCGGAAACGCGTGTGTTGCTTCGTCAAATCTTGCTCCAATAACTTCAGTAAAACTTTGAATTTATCGTGTGACATGTGAAAATAGTTCGAAAATTTCTTAGGGTCACGCACAAGTTGCGGAAATAAGGTGCGGAACTCCCCGTGGATCTGTCGATCTGCACATATCGGGTGCACCCACTTTCGTTTTCTACGATTCTTCAAGCGATCAGCCTCCTCGCAGAAGAGAGCTAACGCAATGATTTCTTCCAATGTCTGATGCTTGTTGATTTCTGAGATGGTACATTCACCAAAACGACAATCTACGTATCGATGGATACATATCTATGATGCGAATCTCAATGGCAATGATGGTTGTTATCAATTTTCATATAGTTGTTATCAAAGCTGCAGGACACCCTGAAAAAAAGTTCATGCCGACCCATGTCAAGTCGGCGATTCACTGTATGAATCAAGAAACTTTTTTTGTGCGTGGAGTATATGAAAGAACGCGCTAGCTTTGGTTTGGATTTCAAATGAAAAATTACGAAAATGTATGAGGCTGAAAATAAAAATGCAACAACATGAGACCGTTATTAATTCAGACAGTTCTATCAATTGATACGTGTGTGAAGTCAATATTTTATAATAAATCAATAATCATCATGTGCGTGTGTAAGAGGATTACGAATTACGTTAGCAGTGTCAACACTAGAGCTCCACCTTTTGGAAAAGAATTTTTTTTGCGGTCGACGTTTTCTGTGACGACGAATCTAATAAGCATTCCGCTATGCGATCGTGCCTAATCACCTTACAGAAAGTCATATCAATCGAATAAATGTTGTTCCACGACACAAAGATAAAATTAATGAGGAAAGATCGAATAAAAATAAAGATGTGGACCAGCCTACAGCATCCGATAGCTCACGAAAAATTCGTTTATATTCGGATCGCTTCCGATGCCTTCGCCGCGCTTCCGACGCCTTCGCCGCGCTTCGCTTCCGATACCTTCGCCGCGCTTCGCTTCGCTTCGCTTCCGCGTAGTGCGCGTTGGCCTTTACAGTTAAAAGTTTGCGGCCGATCTGCTGACTATTTGTCACGGCAAGATTGCGAGCGCTCGGAAAAATGAGCGACGTTTAATTTTCATTTGAACATCGAATCCACCACGAAAGTCCAGGCCCTGTGGATGACGTGTAGTGATGGATTTGGCAGACAAAATCCGATATCAAAACCGGCGGCGTATGCGAAAACGTCGTACGATACAGAGGACGTTGTTAGCGTTTCGGAATATGTCGGACGAATCTGACTCCGACGAAAACGTCAGAGTCGGAGAACCATCGGCACGTGTTCCTGAAGGTAAGTGTTCATTCGCGTTTGATCAGTGATACATGTGTTTAGTTTTAGCGCTGAAGAGTGACATGGGTGCTCTGGAGCATACGTGATTTATAGTTTTTTTTTAAATTCTAGAGCCACTAAGATACAATGCTCCTGAGCATGAGGATGCTCAGGTGTCTATGGGTGAAGCAGACTCCCCTATGGAGGAAAATAATGTACATGAAGATGTTGAAGGACTAGCAATGTATGATATCGGCGGTATAGATAGGAGTACGACTCCCTCATCAGAAGATAGCATCGCCGAAGTTAGCTCCAGCGCATACCAGGAAACGAGCGATTCTTCGGGTGAAGAGATGTTTGAAAATGAAAATGAAAATCATGTAGATATCAATCCAGAAATCCTTCAATTACGCGAATGGGCTATCAACTGCAAGATATACCAAACTCATCTGGACAAACTACTGACCATTCTGAGATGTCGGCTATTGCCCTCTTTACCAAAATGTTCGAAGACTTTTCTCAGCACTAATGATGCTTCCTATGAAATTGAAAATATGGAAGACGCTGTAGGTGGATCGGGTCAGTTTGTGTACTTTGGCATCGAAAATGGACTACAAGAATGTGTGAATGTGGAACTGCATGAAAATAATGAAATTGAACTACAGTTCCATGTCGACGAAATGCCTCTGACGAAATCTGGGAAAGATCAGATTTGGGCTGCCTTAGGGAAAGTTCATTCGGATCCTGATTTATATAGGCCCTTCGAAATAGCAGTATTTCACGGTCAAACCAAACCCAAAAATTCAGAGATATTTTTAGATAAGTTCATAGAGGAGTTGAATTCATTGCAGAGAACCGGAGTAGAAATTTCCGATAGACACTTTAATGTTAGACTAAAATGTGTCATTGCCGATACACCAGCTCAGTCTTTTTTAACAAATACGTTAGGACATGGGGGAATTTTCGCCTGCGAAAGATGTACTGTACAGGGACACAGATCAGAACATAGAACTGTCTACTCTTCATCCCATGAAGAAAAAAGAACCGACGCTTCATTTCGAAGCTCCCAGCAGCCTGAGCATCATCGTGGTACAACACCTTTTATAAGGTGTAACTTACTGCACCAATATCTCAGCTGAAGGCTGGAGATATGGTGCTAGTCCGCGTGAGTGTCTTTGTCACGGGTGATGTCTTTGGAGCTCCTCCTGAGGGAAAAGTGAAAAACCTCTAAATACCCAAATGATAGACTCGGATTAGGTTTCCCTAAACAGAGCTGTGAATAGCAGAGCTGGATATATCACGCTTGCCAAGCCTGGTAAGTAGTTCGAAAACACTCTCAGATCAAGCATGCGGATACGGGTTTGTTAGACCAGTACCGCCAGCCTGAGAGCAAACTCAGAACTACAAATCGACAGAGCTGGGCGAGCCACACACACCAAGCCTACCTTGAAGCGAATGATAATGATGATTTATGAATGCTGAAATGTGGTAACAAAATAATAGAAAGAAAGGAAAATGAAAGAAAAGGATGCAGTTTAACAAGAATAGATTTAATGTTAATCATCTAAAGTTGCATAGCATGAAAAGAAAAGAACATAGTGTAGCAGGTTTTAACCTAGCGTTGTTATAAAAGAAAAATCATAAAGAAATAAAATAAAGCGTCAAACTGAAGAATCAATAAGCAGTAAATTAAAGTTAAACTAATTATAATTTTCTAAATTAAATCAATGTTTCCGATCAGGTTTTTATTAGTAATTAAATTTGCTAATCCGGTGATTCGCGGGGTTTCAATCCGCGAATTGAATAAATTGCGCAGTTAATCGAGTTAATGCGACTTTTAAGCTTGCCGTCTAATTTTTTAAAGTGCATACAAAAATTAGTAAAACTATTATGTGAGGAATGTGAATCTATTAGACTTATATTTCATATCAAAAATTGTGATTCTAAGTACTTCAGTTTTAGCAAGTCTCGAATACAATTTAAGAGCAAGAGCGGTCACGCACTGTTTTAGCTACGTGCCTAATTAATTAACGATGTGACTCGACGGGCGCTTTGCCACACAATCGGTATCGGGTGCTCCGATACCCCCTTTTTATAGCGAAATCCGCGACACCCGCGGATCTGCGGTGCAGTTGCACGGAAACCGCGGTATGCACGGAATTTCGGCTCACTCACGGTCGCTCCTGCGCGTCGCGGATGCGCGATGGTCACTGTCCGGCTGGACTGGCTAGGCGCCGGCCGTGCCAGCAGAGCCGGAACGTTACAAAGGACAATACCATTCATAAATATGATAGCGTTCTTCGTCTTGGATTTCATACACCTTTGCTGCCAAGGAACTATGAAAAAACTAATCGAATATTGGATGTCTGGTGATTTAAATTTCAAGTTTAGTTCCCAGAATAAAATCGAGCTTACGAATCGTCTCAAACACATTAAATCTCAAATGCCTCGTGAGTTCCAAAGAAAAACTCGATCTGTTAAATCTATTGCGAAATGGAAAGCTACGGAGCTTAGATTTTTTATGTTATATTGTGGTCCGATCGTTTTGAAGATGAATTTTATAATCATTTTTTGTTATTTCATGCAAGTTGTAGAATCTTATGTTCGAAAATAACTTGTCTGAGATATGTCAATGAAGCAAGACAATATTTGACAAGTTTTTTCATAGTCATGAAAGACTATTATGGTGAGAAATCCCAAGTCCTGAACGCTCACAATTTAATTCATCTGACTGATGATGTGGAGTTTATGCAGTGCAGCCTCAGCTGCATAACAGCTTTCCCATTCGAAAATGCGTTGGGTAAAATCAAAAATTATATCCGAACACCTTATCGTCCCTTAGCACAGCTGTGCCGTAGATTATTTGAAAACCGATTAGTGCGAAATCTAAAACCGGAGATACCACCTATTATAAAAATTATTAAGCATTCTCGTGGTCACATAAAACAAATCAAATATAAGGAATGGACAATATGCACAACGTTTCCGAACAACATGATGATTATGGATGATGATAACATTATGAAGGTGGAAGAAATAATTGGGAATGCTGAAGCTCCCGAATTGTTGCAAGTAAAAGGAGTGCTGTGGATGAAAGATGAAGCTATTTATCAGTATCCTTGTAATTCGACGCAGTTGCATATGTGGGAGCTGAAAAATAAACCCTCCAAGAACGTTAGAACGCGTTCAGTAACTGCAATTAGTAATAAATTGATAAGGTTATCAGTTATCAAAGAAAATGGCATTGAGAAATTTTATGGTGTAGGAATGCTTCATTAAATAACATTCAAATTGAACGCTAATGCTGGGTGTATCTCGGGGCCGATGATCTCTATATAAACTGGATGCGGGGTCGACCTTTTTGAGCGATACCACTAGAAGCTCGAAAATCGCCGGTGGCACAGTCTGACGAGAGGACCCGGTACTAGGTTTCTATGGTAACTGCGCTACAAACAGCGCAGCGGGTGTTTTGAATTATTTGAATTATATTTGATGCGCGCCACGGTTTTATATTTATTATTCGGCTGTAATTGATAATTCAAAAGTACTTGAAATATGGGCAGATGTGAGTTTTGTAAAGCGAAGAAGCAGAAGAATGTATCGAGCCGTATTTCATTCCACAGGTAATTAATGCTATTCCAGAACACCATTAATATTTGTACCACAATCCGTTTTCTTCGTTGACTTCTCAAAAAATTATATTATATTTATTTTAGATTTCCTAAAGATCAGGCACAAGCTCGGTTGTGGCTTAAGAATATGGGGAGGGAAAACTGGCAGCCACACGAATTTAGTGTTTTATGTTCTGCACATTTTACAGCAGATTGTTTCAAAAAACATTTCAATAGATCGACCCTGCATGAGGCACGAGTGCCTACGTTATTTAACGATACAGATCGGATCGTTACAAATGATACAGAAGGTCAGTAGCCTATATCTTGAAAATAATATTCATAATGAGTGTTCGTCATCATTTCAACAAAATGAATTCAAATATCTAAGTCAAATTTCTTATGTCACGGTTCAATTTTCATCCACAGTGAGCATGGAAACGACCGAAATTAACAGCGCTGAAGGATCGCAGAATCGCGAGCATGCTGGTATCACGGACACATCCACAGAACCTGAGAACGAAAAAGGTTACTATAATTTTATTACATAACGAGTGGATAACATTTCTATATCCTGAGATGAAACTATCAATAACATCGTGCATCAAACATTCCGTTTACACAGATCTCGGCTTGTTGTCGTCGTTTATGGAAACTGGACCATCTCAGACTGCAACGGTAGCCTCAACTCTTCCAGCTACCCCGAAGAGACGCCGATCTGTGGATCACGACCACAATTATGAAAATAGCCCACGAACTACTGCGAAGAAGCTACATTCGACCAAAAAGAAATTGTTCACTCATAAGAAGGTCATAAGAGTTCTGCGACAAAGAGTCCAGCGTTTGAAGAAATCCATTACATCGCTGAAGGATGTAGTCAGAAAATTAAAAGAACTAAATCTTATTTCTGAATCATCAAGCAATGCTCTGATAGCATTCGAAGACGTACCTTTACAAGTATTTTCCCGCATGCTTCGTAATCACAAAAAAGGTACCCTTAGCAGGGAAAAATATCCCGCAGATCTGCGTTGCTTCGCTTTGACCCTACATTTCTATTCACCCAAAGCGTATGACTATGTACGACAAACGTTCAAACTAGCACTTCCCCATCCTGATGTCCTCCGTGCATGGTATTCCAATATTAATGCTGAGCCAGGGTTTACCGAAGAAAGCTTCAAAACTTTAGAATTTAAGGTAGCAGAGGCATTGGAGGCCGGAAAAGAAATAGTCTGTGCTTTGATGATGGATGAAATGGGAATCAAGAAAGGTTGCCAGAGAGGTAGAGATGGGAAAGTCCGGGGGCATGTAGATATTGGTGTTGATGCAGAAGGTGGAGATGATACAATGGAGGCGACAAATTGTTTAGTCATGCTAGTAGTACCGTTAGACTCAAATTGGAAATTGCCGGTGGGATACTTTATGGTGAGAGGTTTAAATGCGGAAGAGAAAAAAAGCTTGGTCACGGAAACGCTGAAAAGATTGCATCAGGTTGGAGTTCGGATCTGTTCATTGACTTTAGATGGTCCAAATGACCACTTTAGAATGGTACATTTGCTAGGTGCCGATCTGGAATTCAAAGACGTTGAGCCTCGTCCAAAATTTCCGCATCCAGTAAGCACGGAGCCTGACATTAACGTAATGTTAGATCCATGTCACATGCTCAAAAATATAAGGAACTGTTTGGCAGATTACAAAGTTCTTTTAGATGATGAAAACCAGACTATTGAGTGGAGTTATATCGATAAGTTGGCTCGCATCCAACAAGATGAAGGTCTCCGCCTGGGAAATAAAATACGTTTGCGCCATGTAGATTTCAAAAAAGAAATAATGAAAGTGTATTTAGCAGCACAAACACTCAGTAGCAGTGTGGCTGATGCATTAGAGTTTTGTTGGAAAGTATTGGGCTTAGCTGACTACAAGGGATGTGAGGCAACGGTACGTTTTATTCGATATGTCGACCTTATTTTTGATTTTTTGAACGTACGAAGTCCTATAGGTAGGGGTTTCAAAAGTCCTTTGAGACCTACAAACGAAAGTGTATGGCGACCTAGGGTAATGGAGGCAATTTCTTATCTATCGTCAGTGAAGAGACTGGATGGGGTAATGATATACCATTCCAGGCGCAAAGTAGGCTTTATTGGCTTCCATACAGCTGTTTTATCATCGATAGCAGTATTTGACACTTACGTTAAACCACCAGACTCTCAAATAAAGTATCTTTTAACGTACAAGATGTCACAGGACCACTTGGAACTGTTTTTTGCTGCGATACGAAATAGAAGTGGTTGGTGTCCGAATCCTACTGCAACTCAAACTGTTTCTGCGTATAAACGGTTGTTAGTTCGTCACGAAGTTAAAGTAAGCACTGGCAATACCCGTGCCATGGATAATACCACGATTTTGTCAGCGACTTCTACGAAACACGCCCGCGTTGACAGATATGATGAAAATGTTTACGAAGAGGTTGATAACATGAGAGTCAAGACGAAGTACGATCTCGATGAATCACCCGATAATGTGGTACAAGAATTTTTACATTTTCCTTGGTCTGCATCCATTGACCTTACTGAATTCTCTGAACAAACGATTGGTTATATTGCCGGGTTTGTCGTCCGATCACTCCGCAAGAAAGTCAAGTGCGTAGACTGCTTAGTTGCTTGTGTAGCGTCCGATTCAGAAATCGGTAACGATCTACCTGCGAATCGAGTCAACAAAACCGCTCTTATCGCAGCAAAAACGCGTGGTGGGCTTATCGTCCCTTTCGCTAGCGTAATTAAAATCTGTAAAACAGTTGAGGTGCTATTTCGTAGAGCGAGTAATTGTAATTCGGCTAGACCACCGCATGAACCCAACTTCCCTGCTGTATTAAGCACAAAAGCTTTTCAAGAGATAGTTTCCTCAGGGTATCAGCTATTCCCAGATCTCAATGATCACCTTAATGATTCGTACGTACCGGACGCATGTGGAAACCATGTAATCTCTCTTACCAAAAAAATCCTCTCATTTTACATAGAAATCCGCATATTTGCGCTTACAAAAAATTACGCATTATCTGTAACTGGCACGAACATGCGACACTTTTTCACCCGCCAGATTGTTTGGGCTCATCAGTGGTCCACACCTAATACCCATAACTTTATCCACTTTGTCCGTCCATGCTTGTGATATTTTCCCATAAAAATGATTCCAAACATTTTCCTATATTGTGTTATTCTTCTACTACATCCCTCAATTCCATTATCCTTCCCTTCCCGTAGACTTGATACTTCAACACTAAATATTCCAGCTGTACATTGAGAAATGAAATTGTAATACTTTTTTTCCAACAGATTTCTATAATGCAACAGAATACTGGCGAGCAGCCGTGTTTACTTGCAAATTAGTGGTCCATTTTGAACCAAATCTGAGGACTATGGTTCTGTCCGATATCCTGTACCACGAATGACGATGAATATTCTTACAGATGTCATTCATCACAGAAATTCTACGTTCATCAATCTACCACTGAATTTTGTGAAATTGAAGTTACAGTACCTTTTTTTATTATTTTTTTTTGTGCATTTTGGAAATAGCTGCTGCGAGTTTTATTTGTCAGAGGCGACTGATCAAAGTAATAATCTGAATATGCGCTGTTGTTTATCTTGTAAAATGGTTGAGAAGTTTTTTCATTATAAAGGGAATGACGAAACCGTAGCGGAGTATCGGCGAGGGAGTTTTCACCAACCAACAACTAAAAAACTACCTCAATCCATTCAAAAAAAAATTTAGATCTCGTGAGCTTTATTCGGCTATTTCAACTACATGTCAGTGTATTACAGTAATTATTCCATCCTACTGATGAGACGCTTTTTGAGATATTGTGAATATAATAATATGTATAATCCACAACGAATTGAATGACAATTGTTGGACATTCATTGAATGCGGCGTATATTTGTCTTCGACTGAGACGTAACAAAACAGCAAAGAAGAAATTTGCGGAAAGTAGTAATCTACAAAATAACCTGTATCATACAATTTGGATTGTGATGGTAAGTAGGGGACGGTGGGGCAAAGCCGGCAGTGGGGGCAAAACCGGCAGCAAAAAAAAAAATGACCTAATGGTATTTTCGAATTAAGGCGAGTAAAACAAAACACCATACCGAGTATCTCCGCTGGAAGCGATAAAAATTTTAGATCGTGGGGCAAAACTGGCACCAAAAAGTAAAAAGGCTGAATCGTATTTTTTCTTGTTTAGTGGCCGGTTTTCCCCCATTTCCCGGCATTTTATCGTTTTCAGCAGAGATACGTTAGATACAGCTTCTTCTTACTCGTCTCAACGCGAAAATACACGATTTAGCCTTTTTTTTCGGTGCCGGTTTTGCCCCACCCTCAAAATTTTTTATCGCTTCCGGCGGAGACACTCGGTATGGCGTTTTGTTTCACTCGCCTTATTTCGAAAATACCATTAGCTCATTTTTTTTTTTGGTGCCGGTTTTGCCCCCACTGCCGGCTTTGCCCCACCGTCCCCTATTTAATTTATCGTGTAGTTTGTCTATCACGAAGAGAATAAAAACCACCGGACTAAGATTCATCTATCTGTTCCATTATTTAATAACAATTCAAACTCATCCAGATAATTCAAAGCTTTTAATTATATAGTAATTAATTGTTACGTTTATGATTGACCCAATTCATTATTCGTTGAAAATTCGAAATTTTTTTGATTAATTCAACGCTATTTTTTGGGTTGAATTTTGCAATTCTAATTTGCTTTAGGTATCGCCGCAAGAAAATTTTGTCGTGTAAAATTCAAGCCAAAATAGTCTGAATTTAAAAAAATTGTAATTTTTCAACATTCAAATCACTGGTTCAAACCCTTAATTCAATGACAGCTGTTTTTACGCGCGCTTCACGGACGGGGCTGTGCCATCGCCTGTTTGAAACGGCTCGCGATTAAATTAGTATCGTGGCCTCTCGTCATGCAGCGCTGATAGTACTTAAGATGGCTTCTATGCATCACAGCCTACTGCCTATGCCAAGCCCACTATCCCGCATCCAGTTTATATAGAGATCAGTGCTCTGGGAGCTCTAATATCAGCCGCTATGATATGGCACTGCACACAGCGAACAATTGAACTGTGGAAAATTCAAGATCACTACAAACTGTTATTCACAAAGAAAATGTCAGACACAGAGGAGGAATACGATTATCAAATAATAGAGTTTTTGCGTCGAGGTCCGAAGACTGCAGAACGACAGGTTGATTTTGTGCCCTCCAATTGGGTGTTCTTCAATAAAAAAAAGGCGAATTGGAAGTAGGGGAGACCGGGTACAAAAGTAACACTTTTTTTTAAACTCTGATTTCTAGCTATCAATGATATTTTCGATAAAATGAATATAGCCCTCTGAAACTTTCGTCTTTACTCTACAAATGTACATCATAGTTTTATTTAATATATCTTGGCTTCTAACAATTACAAGGCTGCAAAAAAAAAGTGTCGATTGTTACTATCGTCCTGAGCGTCAGGGCGAAAGTAACACACTATGGGGACGAAAGTAGCATTGGGATTTTTTGAACAAATCAGTACGGATACTTCACTTAATCTTACAGGATTCCACAGAATTGATTGTAATGAAGTAAAAAATATTATGATATCATCAGATAAACTCCATTTATAGTAAATCAACTAATTATTGAATATTCATGGAAGAACAAAACTCAAATATTCATTTTCTTCACTATTATTGAAATAACAAGTTAATAACAAAAACACAAGAATCTTTTGATCGTAAGTAACTTCGAGGCATTCTAAAAATCAATGAAAAAATTACAATAGGTACCTAATGCCTGGTTAACATAACCCCGTGGTGTTGTGTTATTTTCGTCCCCAACCTCATTTTCCAGGATAAAAAAATTATAACTTCAAAAAAACAAACAGAACATAGAACTTCTACACCGCCACTAATAAAGCGACTTTTCAAGAATAATCTGGCAAAAATTCATTGTAGTATTGACATATTTACTACAGGTTTTCATAAGAATATCAAGAATCGAAAAACTTACTTGAGGCGGCAAAAAACACAAAATCTCCAATAGAACGTGTAAATTTCACGCACGGGCACAATCAATGGCTCAAACTGTATCAGTATCGAACACGCTTACTACTATCTAAAACACAACTTCTAGATTTGATTGTGTGCGTTGTAGGAAGCTTTGTTACTTTCGACCCGCTGTTACTTTTGTACCCGGTCTCCCCTACTATTTTTGCCACCTCCATACGATGAAAAAAATTGTAAAATATTGCATGATCTCGTTCGAAAAAAAGCTCATGCTCCTAGTAGCTGTGGATTCAAATAATATTATACGCATCGAAAAATACATAATTTCGGGTATTTGTATCTCGTCGGTAGTGCCTGATCGGTAGGTAGCGTTATCACAGAGTCAGGATTTCCTTATATTCAATTGGTGATTATCAAAACATGTCGAGGGTAACTCTGACGTAACCTCGTAACTTGACTTATGAAGGTTAACTCGTATCTCAGAAATTCACTAAAAAAACTAGACTCAAAATATTAATTGATTCTGAGTTCATGCTCTTGTACGAAATATTACTTGATTCAGGAACTTATGATGATGCTGTGAGACGCTTAAAAAATTTAAACGAAGATGAATATGCATTCACGCACGATACACAGTGGGGCCAAATCCCAAAAAGCTGGCCAAAAGTCGAAAAATAAAATTTAATTTCCGTGAATTTTGAGTCATGGGTTAGTTTGAGTAATAGTCAGAAGGTCTAAAACTAGACTTCAGTGGGGCCGATCTCCTATACCTGCTGTTGTAATTCAGTTGAAAGGTAACCCTCGTTCCAGCTAGACGTGCCGCGCTCGAACCGGAGTTTCGAGGTGCTTGTTCAAAGGGACGCCAAAACTTTATATATTGATCGATTTCAAATCTTAAAAATGGAATCGACAGCTAAAAGTAAGTATAATATTATCATGTATTGCTAATTCAATAATAATAGTTCATGTGATAATAATAAACAAAAGTTTTGTACGAAAATGAACGGAAAATTACAACTTAAAATTTCAAACACGTAGCGAAAAGTTCATAAGTTCCGCAGAGTTCCGCGACCGGACCTATTAGATATTGTAGATGGAACTATTATTAAATGAAAAAAATTAAAATTAGCTGCTTCTAGCTGCTTTTGCATAATTGGCGCGAGTTCTTGCAATGAAAAACATAGTTTTCTGAATTTTGAGTATCGAAAACGCTAAATGTAGAAAAGTGATTCAGATATAAATTGTTGCGTTTGGCAATATACATTCAGGAGTGTACTGATGTTCATGTTTTTTCATTATTTTTCATTGTTACTGGGGTCTGTTTACAAAAATGCAAAATATTATTATATTTTGCTCTTCTTCTTGCAGTTGTTTGTGGTCGTTATCGTTTCAAATTTCGCAGTACGCAATTCACGTTTATAAATATTATTCCTCCATTAATAATAATACACCAATATTATCTATAGGGGATTAGGGGGCATAGCGGGGTACCTAACCAAAAAATTTGTTCAAATATTTTTTGTTTGCCAAAATTGCTTTGAAATGATCATCAGTTATTTTTCATACTATTTACGCACCATTACTCGTATACACTCGTACTGGTATCAACATTTTTTTTCCAGCAAATTCAAAAATAAGTTCTAAATTGTAAATAAAAAATTCCAAATCATAATTCATCACTTTTATTATTTTAATTTGACAGTTTATTTAATTTTTTAATTTTTCACGACAAAATTTGTTTTTCAATTTTTTTTAGGGTGCGGTACCGTACCCCGGGTTGCCCGCAAGAGAAAAAAATTTTTTAGGCAACCGAAATTTATGTCTTATTCACTTCAAATAAAAGTAAAAAAAAAAAGAGATTTAGCGTATTTAAGTTGAAGAAAACTTATTATTTCCTTAAAGTCCCTGCTTTGCCACCCTCCCCTACTATCATATAATATTATATATTATGTACTATATAGTAATAATAACGTCATAATGCTCTCCAACTAATAATAGTAACGAGATTGCATATGCAATTATCCTTCTATATAGGTATTATATTTTCCAATTTCAGGATCTGTTGCTGATGATTCGGAAGTGTGTGGCTTCACAAGAAAAGAAATTTTCCTAATATTAAAAGGACATTTAAAGGATAATTCGACCATTGCGTATGTCGAAATTGAAAAGTTTATGTCTGATAAATTAAAACGCCCCTTCGCCTTATCGGACAGTGTGAAACCTATAATTCGCAAGTTGTTGCATAACTTGCAAACAAAATGGCAGCAAGCGCGTAGGACTGAAGAAAAATTTTTGCAAAAGTTTTCTGACTGGTTGAGCGTTTTTGTTTCCTTCGAAGAAACCAAACAAGCTCCAGAAAAATCCAACCGACTGAAGAATTACGTGCACAGAAAAGTATTGAAGAATTAGCATATGCGACTCAAATGAGCCTCCGGTCATCGGGGAAATCAGATGCTGCAAATATTGTCCGAGATGTGGGATTGGGAAGCCCATCTAAAGTTAAGAAGTATAAGGAATCTATAGAGTCGATTCAAGAAACGACTTTCTCTGCCGATGCTGCTCTGTCCGTTATAGTTGAACTAAAATTATCAAGATCACAATATCAGGGACTTCGTAATAGAAGCAAAGAGAACGGCTGTAATTTATTTCCACCGTATAAATTGCCATATCAAGCGAAGCTTAAATGTTATCCGCCTAAGTCAGATATCAGTGTCAAGGAATGCAGTGCTCGGGTAAAATTGCAGGCTTTGCTGAATCACACAGCTGATAGAATATTATTAACGCAAATAGATGTTGTCAAGAGTTTGTCTCCTGAAAATATTGGCAAGTTGAATTTAATTTGTAAGTGGGGCTGCGATGGCACTTCTGGCCAAAGCACATACAAACAAAAGTTTACCAACGATGATGGAAGCAAGTCCGACGCTAATATTTTTTTTACCTCAATCGTGCCACTACAGCTTGTAGTAGACGACCAAGAAACCAACGCTAGACTTGTTGTATGGAAAAATCCGAGGCCGTCATCTCCTCGTTTTTGTAGACCTATTAAAATCCAATTTCTTCACGAAAGTACTCAAGCCACCCGAGACGAAATGGAGTATATCAAGCAACAAGAGCACAATCTCGTCCCTTTCGAAAAGATCATCGACGGAAAACAAATAAGAGTTTCTTTTCAACTAGCTTTGACCATGATCGACGGCAAAGTTTGTAATGCAATCACGAATAATGCATCTACTCAACGTTGCTATTTATGCAAAGCAACTTCGAAAGATTTCAATAATATTGATGCCATTCTAAAAAAGGAAGTCTCTCGGGATAATTTAGAGTTTGGATTATCCACTCTACATGCATGGATACGATTTTTCGAATGTTGTTTGCATTTAGCATATAAGCTTGAAATTAAAAAGTGGCAAGCGCGGACTGACAAAGAAAAGGAACAAACAAAAATTCGAAAAATAAATATACAGAAGGGTTTCCGTATGGAATTGGGTTTGGTAGTCGACCAACCAAAACCTGGATTCGGTAGCTCGAACGACGGAAATACCGCTCGACGATTTTTCGAAAACTCAAGAATTTCTGCTACTATTACTGGAGTTGATGAAGACTTGATTAGGCGATTTCATGTGATATTACAGACAATTTCGTGCGGTCATGAAATCGATTTAATCAAATTCAAAGATTATGCCTTGCAGACAGCTCGTTACTTTGTCCAGTTATATCCGTGGTACTACATGCCAACTTCGGTACATAAAATTTTAATTCATGGCGCAGAAGTGATAAATTCATCACTCTTGCCGATAGGGCAGATGTCTGAAGACGCTCAAGAGTCCAGCAATAAATATATCAAAAGGTTTCAAGAAGATTTTTCAAGAAAATGTTCCCGAGTTAAAACAATGGAAGACATTTTTTTACGATTACTACTAACATCCGATCCATATGTTTCGAGTTTGCGCGCATTACCGAAAAAAAACTCTAAGTCGCTGCTTCCAGAAGCAGTGTTTTTATTAGTCGCGCCAAGTATACCAGAAAGCGCGGGAAGCTCTAGCGATCTCACATTCGAATCGACTGACTGTGAGTCTAATTATTCGTCGGATGACGATGCGTAAACTTTTAAGCGATTTATTAGATAAGAGATTTTTTGTATTCCAATATAATATATGGATTTATTTTTCACTTTCGACTTTTATTGCACTTCTATTCCTTCATTCAAGAAAAATGATCAATTCCAGCCTACAGCACTTTCTGTAAAGTGCTAAACTTCTACAAATTGGTTCATGCTGGATCCGCCATTTCGTTTATTTCAATTTTGACTTCGGATTCGTAATCAGCGACCCCGAAAACCCCCGAGTACTGAATTTCACCTGAATTTGAAAGATTTTCGACTTTTGGCCAGCTTTTTGGGATTTGGCCCCAATGTGCGATAGTGACGTCACGCTACAGCAAAAAGTCGAAAAAATTGTCGAAAAACACAAACAGACGAAGTTGAAAGTGAGCAGTGAAACAAAAACTGCCTTACAAGTTCCTGCGCTGTCGGACTCAGAAGCAGAAATCGTCGAGAAAATAGACCATGCAAATACAGTCCGATCTCTCTATAAGCCCTCCTCAGCTGCCACGGGGAAGAGTTTTTCCAAGAAATGAGGTACCCCCACTTTGCCCACTTCGCTACTCGCACCAATTGTTTTCCGTCTCTCTCTTTCCTCGTGCAACTATGTCTTAATAGGCGGAGTGGGGGAACGCTGCGAGCGAGAAACTGGGGAAGCGGGTTTATTGAGAGATCGGACTGTAAAAAAGATCTGTATTCGAAAATCACAAAAAAAAAACAAGCTGCTCAACGATCGAAGAATTTGTCAGACTATGGTATTCTATAATGGAATCTCTTATTAACATATTCATCTTCCAAACTTTTGTTTTGTGTTTTATTCCTTCTACACACTTTTATTATCTCATAAGTAGATTGCTCTGAAACTGATGAGTTTCTTGCAACGAATTCAACGAGCTCCAAAAAGTCAGACGCGCAGGTATACTCCCACGAATCGAGTGGGGAAGATGAAGTGACAAGAGGAAAAATACATAGAGGAAAAAGTCATTAATGGGGAAATTCCAAAGAGCTGCTTCGAAAATCAGCAAAAAAACACCACCCTTAACTGATTACGAACTGAAAAAGTCTAATAAGCCCGTAATTTCACAATCGCAGCTGAAAGTATGTGAAAAGTCTAATCCCTGTAAGTTTTACTTGTGAATTATTCTATAAAATAGCAATTATGCCGTTATAAGAGAAATAGTGTTTTATGAAATCATACACACTACGAGCAATTGAAGCTCCATATTTTTCCAGCTGTCAGCTGCAACGGTAGTGCAAAGAGGAAGAATAGGATTCCGCAAAGAGAAGACCGAAATGGAGAACTTCAGAACGAATCGAGTGGAGAAGATGAAGTGACAAGAGGAAAAATACATAGAAGAAAGAGTCATGAATGGAGAAATTCCAAAGAGCTGCTACGAAAACCAGAAGAAAAAACACCAGCCTTCACTGATTGTGAACTAAGAGAGTCAAATAAGCCCGCAATATCAAAAAAGAAGGATAGGATTCCCTAAAGAGAAGACCGAAATGGAGAACGTGAGATAAAAAAAAAAGGCGAACTTGAAAAGAAAATTTCAGGTTATTATATGTATAATGGTCTTCTTAAAATTCTCGAACCTTTGAAAACTTTATAGAGCTTTATGCGCATCTATTGAGTATAATTTTTGGGTCTATCAGCAGAATACAGCTGTGTATGATTATTAATGCTTTTTCGATCCTACGACACTCCTCTTGGAGATATATCATGACCTGCAACAAATAAAAATCGACGTAGCGGCAATGCGAGAATATCAAACAGAAACACTGCAAGCTCAAAAGGGAGTTCAGATCGTGCAAAGAATTAATGACGATTTTATCATAAGAAACAATGTAGTTTTACCTATCGAGAACGAGGAGGAATTTAATGATTTCGATTTAAAACTATTAAAACACGAAGGCTTTGGAAAGGAATTTGTAAGAGACTTATGGTGATATAAATATACGTTCTTCGTAATTTCGATTTGATAGAACTATCTGCAGAAATCCTCTTGCATGTCCTTTTTTTAGATGGCATCCTTAACAAAGTATTTTGACAGAAGTTACACTACTTCGAGAACCGTCGCAAATATTCTGAGGAAATATTTGTCTAAGGACATGGCTATGAATTGCACAGCACTTAAAAAAATTCCTAAAAAGATGGTACTAAGAGGCACGGCCTTTTATGATCACGTACTAGGTAAAAGATGAATTATAATTGACAAAATTACGGAACAATTCCGGTTTTGTAAAGCATCAATTAAATTTGTAGATTTCGTATAATATATGGGAACTTCATCTGGACGCTTCTTTCATCGCATGTTTATTAGAGTCTCCCTTGCTTCTCAGGTGTGATTTCGCAGACGCATCACGATCCAATTTCAGGCAACCATATCACAGATGATACCTTCGGAATGGTATTGGGAAATGTCCTTTCAAATGCCAAGGATTGGGGCGGTGGAAGAATAAAAAGCACTAAGTCTTCGCACAGCCTTCCCCAAGAACGTGATGGTGATAGTGACGCAAATCGGGGCGAATAAATCCCATGCTGCATGAGTTCGAAACTAATATTAGTTATAATAAATAACCAATACAACCAACTGTTGAGTGCTTATAATAAAAATGAGTTTTCATCATAATGAAAGTTTCATTTTATTCACCTCCGATAATATAGAATTTTCTAAAATACCACACTGGTGTCTGACCAGATCCCGGCTAGGATAAATCGTTGGGACTGCCCAGCGCCCGACAAATATACCGTGACACTACTGGCCGGGGACCCGACTAGTTGTCCTGACCAGCCTCCGACTTGAAGTAGGGGCAACTGGTCGGGACCCGACCAGATTCCTGGACCAATTTCTACACGGGAGATGAACAAACTTTTTATATATTCTGTGACACTTTCCGCGTAAGCGAAAAAAGAAAAATTAAGTCTATAATCATTTTTGGCGGAGTTATGAATTAAAAAAAAAAACCTTGCTGGAATTTGTTTACGCAAATAATTCAACGAATGTTGCATGAATTGAAAAATCCTTTGGCAAAAAAATCTAGCTCTCCAAGGACAATCGACATGCGAAATTAAAGAAATATCCGAGAGGTAACTAATCCGTTTCACGTGCATGGAGAAAAAAATATCACGCTCATCACGAAACGGATCGTGATTATCACGATCCAGTCCGAAAGAGATGGCGCTGCAAGCGGTGTATCGCGATTATCACGATCCGTATAGCGCTCACCAGGATCCGTATAGTCCTGTATACAATACGTTTAGCTATAGTAAGGAATTATTAGCTAACAGTCGCTATACATAGGATTGTGGTAACAGCGATTTGAAGTTTTGGACTTATCCAGGCCCGAACTTACGCCTCGGCACGGTCGTGTACACCCGTCCGGAAACTCCGGTGATGGGGGTGAAGTCGTTAGTGAAGCTCAAAAGTTTCCCGAATTAGCCGCTATAGTTGGGGCGCTGCTGTAGAGTAGTACATGGTTCAAATGTAAACATTGTTTATAACCTGAAAGTGAGAGCAAATCACACCGTGGTGCAAATTATAGTGGAAGTGCATATGCAACGGGCGTATATGGCAAGCATGCCATCGATCTTTGCTGTGCCAAAGTGTCGAACAAATGGAAATGGAGAACAAAACAGCTCATTTAAATGTGTATTTCATTCATTTCTATGACTAAAACTCGTAGCATTATTTATTAGCGGCGTAATGTTTTAGTTCGAGCAATTACACTCGTCTTAAACACTAATCATTGAAATTGCTTATTATTCCGGATAAATTACTGAATTCTTGCGCTCAATCCCTTCAATAAACAGAAATTGGAGGTTACGTGTTGGTTTATTATCACAACCACGATACAACCATACACTACTCTACCGCAGCGCCTCCGTTCCCGCGGTCAGTATCGGAAGCACACCTCGACACACTAAGGGTTTCACACCCACTACCGGAGTTTCTGGACCTGTGTATACGACTCATAGAGATGTAAGAATAAAGTACGGGAGCCAGCGGAGCGCCCGCAAGGGGGGGGGGGGGGGGGGGGTATACCCGATTTGTTACCGACACCGCCTATATCTCCGAAACGGGGCTATCAATCGACTTGTCCTTTCGACAGCCGATGTTGGACGAGTAATGAGTTCGAACTGGTACATTTAATCGAATGAAATCGGGATTTTTTTTTTTTTAATCGAAAAGGGTTGGCGTGCTATTTATGTCGACTTATATCAAAGCCTACGCATAAAAAATGCAAAATCGAACGAGAGAGCCCGATTCTGTGAGGAATGGCGAACACAACCATCCCAAAACATCTTTGTTTTCGACACCGATGAAGGGGCCAGTTGTATTCCACGTTTTTGTGGTAATTTTCGCGATTGTCAACGGCTGAGAGCAGCTGAGAGCGGCCATTGCCGCTAATGTCATTATATTAGTTCCCACACCGCCCGTGAGTTGTCGCCACGCTGTTACGTTGATACACCTGTAACCACGTGACTCGACCTGCAGTCCAATCGTCTCTCACTAATAAGTTAAAAATTTGCGGGTGGCTACATCTCACGGGCGGTCTGTAGTGGTGCCGCGATAATCGATAAACACGAGACGATACGAGATAAAGGTGTCGATAACCGAGACGATAAATGATATTTTCTCGTATCGTCGTTGACGAGACGATACGAGATCAGGTACACGATAACGAGACGAGAATCGAGAATATCGCCGAATTTTTCTTGTCTATATTTCCTTCGCTTTTGTGGAGACTCTTCTGATCGAAAATGAACAGAGATTATCGAATAGTGTTTTATGAAAGTTTCTATTCAAATAGTAAAATATTCATACTTTTCACACCTCTCGTGGATGAATATCATAATGCACGCGATTTTTTTAAATTCATGTTCCGTCCATGACGGCATTCATATTAGTACAGGATCCGGCATTAGGAATATATACTCTCATCTGTTATTCGAATGAAACATAGTTTATATAAAAGATAACATATAAACTTATAAGTCGGGCATCGGTTGTCTAGTCATATCCCGGCACTATGCCCTTAAAATGAAAAAAAATTTTTTTTTTTTTTTTACCTACTACTCTCATTTGTTATTTGAATGAATGAAATACCATTTGGAAGTATATGATATAAGGAGTTAAAAAAAAATAGGTTGACTATTTTTTTCTTGGCACTATTGCCGGGTTGACAGATTTAAAGAGGTGAGCTCACGTAGTTGATTTACTCTCATCCGTTATTTGAATGAAATTTACATCAAAATGAAGGTATTTTTTTTATCTACGCGATAGTGTGGGGTTGACTGAGTGAAAGTTGACCCTACTCATGGTTGTCGAGGTTTTAAATATCAATTTTTGAGCGATAAATGAAGGAGCGAGAGAGAAGCGCCGCGCGGAGCTCTCCATGCAATAGACAGTGACGGAGAGTAGGTTCGCGCAAGACAGTTGCGCAGCGAAAGAGAAGGGGATGATTATTACCCGAGTAGAAATTAGATCAGGCAGCCTGATGTAACGTTTGGTCCGTCGGGGCCTGATCAGGCTCTAGTATTTCGTAGTACTGCCTGATCGGGCCCTGATGGGGTCAGGCTCGAATCAGGCCCATATCGGGCCATTTGTTCCGTCAGGGCCCGATCAGGCAGTACTACGAAATACTAGAGCCTGATCAGGCCCCGACGGACCAAGCGTTACATCAGGCTGCCTGATCTAATTTCTACTCGGGTATATTCATAATAGTAATTAATATATTAATATTATCGAATATATGAGCAATATATAATATTTATGAGAGTATATAGGGGAACACGGGGCAAAACGGGCACCAAATAAAAAAAAAAAAATAATGTGGTCGGAAATGATTTTTTATAAAATACAGCGACCAAATAAATGTATTTTTTTTTTATTTTTTTATTTTCATTTTTTGTGTCATTATTGATCCAGAATACATCGACGTATCTTATAAAAAATCATTTCCGACCATTTGATTTTCTGTTGATTTGGTGCCCATTTTTCCCCGCGTGTTCCCCTATTAATATACCTGTATTAACAGCTCTTCATTTTTGCTTAACAGTTTTAATAGCATATTTGCACGAACAAGATTTGCGTAAGGTGAGTACATGGACGAATAACAGCATTTTATTTACTTGGCGTAAGAGTGGTTTGTTTGGGTTTGATTGTTTTTTGTTTGTTGCCTGGGGATATCGCTCCTTCATTTATCGCTCAAAAATTGATATTTAAAACCTCGACAACCATGAGTAGGGTCAACTTTCACTCAGTCAACCCCATACTATCGCGTAGATAAAAAAAATACCTTCATTTTGATGTAAATTTCATTCAAATAACAGATGAGAGTAAATCAACTACGTGAGCTCACCTCTTTAAATCTGTCAACCCGGCAATAGTGCCAAGAAAAAAATAGTCAACCTATTTTTTTTTAACTCCTTATATCATATACTTTCAAATGGTATTTCATTCATTCAAATAACAAATGAGAGTAGTAGTTAAAAAAAAAAAAAAATATTTTTTTTCATTTTAAGGGCATAGTGCCGGGATATGACTAGACAACCGATGCCCGACTTATAAGTTTATATGTTATCTTTTATATAAACTATGTTTCATTCGAATAACAGATGAGAGTATATATTCCGAATGCCGGATCTTAGACTATATGGATTATTTCGTTCCATTCGAGAATGTTAAAATTCACTTGATATGCTTGATATGCATCAGAAAAATTGGAAAGAAAGTATAAAAGTACGATATTAGACGATAACGGAGATTCAAGTCGAGAATAATTCGAGATGAGACGATAATTCGAGACGAGACGATAATTCGAACCAACTTTTCGAGACGATACGATATTTGAAGGGTGAGACGGCAAAACGGTGTAAGTACCACCGTGATGACTTTTCAGTAGAGCAAAAAAACTGTCCCAAAATTCTAAAAACTGATTTTAAAAAAAAATGAGAAAGTACTTTGTCGAGTTTTTCGAGCTCTTTGAAATGGAGCAAACCCCGATTCAATACAGCTATCTACCTCCGAGAAAATCGTTCGCGAAAGTCGATTTTTTTCGTGCCAGCGTAAGTGCCACGTTTTATGCCAACTTTTTTTTCTACTTTGGATGCTGATTACTGATTACGAACGCAAATACGATGCTAAAATTATTAAAAAAATATGAATCGAAAGCCTGAACCGTAATGAATGAGATTCGCTTATAGATTTCCAAATTCGATCAAATTTTCAACCATTACGGGGCAAAATGGCGGACGAGGGAGGGATCGGAAACGGTGTAAGTGCCAAAATGAACATAATTTTCATATGAAATCATGAAATTCTACACCGTTTTGCCATGCCAACTTTTCATATCTTCGCAAATAAATTTTTGTCAGCCATATCATTTGGCGAGGACATGCGTATGGATTTTTAAGAATTTTATCAAAAATAAAACGTATTTTCGATTTTTTGGCACTTACACCGTTTTGCCGTGCCACCCTTCATTTACGAAAATATCGCCTCGTCTCGTATCGCGGCACCACTAGCGGTCTGGGAACTAATATAATGACATTAGCGGCAATGGCTGCTCTCAGCTGCTCTCAGCCGTTGACAATCGCGAAAATTACCACAAAAACGTAGAATACAACTGGCCCCTTCATCGTTGTCGAAAACAAAGATGTTTTGGGATGGTTGTGTTCGGAATTCCATATAGAATCGGGCTATCTCGGTCGATTTTGCATTTTTTTTGCGTAGGCTTTGATATAAGTCGACATAAATGGTACGCCAACACTTTTCGATTAAAAAAAAAAAAATCCCGATTTCATTCGATCAAATGTACCAGTTCAAACTCATGACTCGTCAAACATCGGCTGCCGAAAGGACAAGTCGATCCCACGAAAAACATCCAAAGATGTAAAAAAAGCCGCCAAGTACTCAGACGAAAATCACAATTGCTTTATAAGTAAAACGGTTCGCCAGTCTCTGTCGTAAAATCAAGAAAAAAGCCAAGCACCGAACGTACAACTGCGACCTCTCAGCAATTTGTTAAAAAAAAATAAAGAAACTCAAAATCAAACTCAAGTCTACGTGGTGAAGTCGGAGTTTCGTGTGAGGATATCGAAGCATCATTCCAAGAGCTACGTACTTGGCGGGCACATTCGATTCTTCTTCTTTGTGTTTGTTGTTCTCGCATTGAATTGATATGACCTCATCGTATTTTGCGAACCAGTCTCAAAGTACTGTGTTCTCGGTCGCTGGATGTAAACATGTCATAAACTTTGCATGGACTGACGAATGTCAGATTCGCAGATAACATTGGTTCTATAGGTACAAAATTATTTAAAATGCATTCTCCGATCTTGTCGAACGAATATGTCGTGGCAGTTGAACTCCCTTGAACTCACAAGCGCTGATCCTTCAACTGCCACGATTGTGTAGTTGCGAATGATTATTCTCCACAAGCAAATGAGCAACAATTTAGTACATTATGCTACTCAGGAGGAAAGTGCGTGGTTTTTGCTGAGTGCGAGGTTCAGCACGAGTACGAGGTGAAAAGTCGCTCCTCCCGTGTGGCATATATCACTTTTTACCCGACTAGATAAAATGTCCATATTGCATCCATTAGTCAGACACAGCAATTCAATCAATCAAACTTAGAATCGGTCAAACTTAGAGTTTTTTCTGCCTTTAAAATTTACTTTATGCAACGCAAGCATGTTTTACGCGTTTTTCATGCTCGATTTCGGTACACAAAGTTGGCGTTTTAGAGACAGTTGAGCAGATCTGCGAATGCGCATGCGGACAGTTCACTTTTGGCTACTTTTGAGTCCTAGGAGTTAAAAGTGGTCTCTAACGTACGCGCCGTAGCCTTCAAATCGCGTTGTTATGCGTTGCTATGCGTGTATGTCAGTCGACTTTGTGTACCGGATCGAGCATGAACTTGTAAAACATACTGTTGTTGTATAAAATATCGTGTGTACCAAGGAGGCGCAGGTCTTTTACGCCGAGCGTATTTGCAGTACTCGTCTTCGACTCGTCTTTTATACGCTCGGCGTTAAAAGACCTTCTTTGCCTCCTTGGTATACAATATACTATTTTCGACCGCAAAATTCACTTTTTCTTCCCTCTGGTCAGAAATTGATTACTTTCTGCCCGCATTGCAGTATAGTCATTTTATCGTAGTCGGGTGAAATAGTATATTGTTTACCGAGCGAGAAGACAGTCGATTGCGCGCCGAGTATGAAGGTGAGCACCGAGGCGAAGCCGAGGTGTTCTCAACTTCATACGAGGCGCCAATGACTGTTTTCTCCGAGGTGAACATACTATTTTCTTCAACAGCGGAGCGGAATCAGCGAGTTTCCATCCGCAAACGAGGACCGGCAATCGACTGGTTTCCATCCTCATTTGCGGATGGAAACTCGCTGGTTTCCCTCCGCTGTTGAAGAAAATATTTTTACACTCAAGTGAGGCCGAACTGTTACGAAGATGGGTTTTAGGTATTGAAATTGATCCTCCCCACTACATGTATATGCTCGTGCACTTGCACATACGCCTGCATCGTGAGCAGGATTGTATGATATAGTATAGGTACACCAAAGCGATCATCAACTGAATTTTATATTTTTCATTATATCAAACTGTCATACTCTATGCTACTTATAGCATATACGTATATCCGTAGATGCATGTTTTAGGTTTCATGCCGAAATAGCAGAGTAGAGTTTTCTTTATTCGACCATATTGCAAGTGAATAAGTTTATTCTTCCATAATTAATACTACATAGTGAGGTATGTGATTCCAGAGTTCTGAGTCTGATTTGATAATTCAGTGACAGTGGAAACGACCACGATTTTTATTGATTATACAAGGTATCTATATCTGTAAAGTCATACACATAGTTACAGACACGTAGAAGTATATTCTAAACCGATTATTGGTTTGAATAACTGGTTTTTCAGTGTATTTAATTGCTGTCGCATTGAAAACTCAATTTTCGCGTAAAACGAAGCGGGTTGTCCATAAAGCTCTAAGGAACCGAATGTGCCCGCCAAGTACGTAGCTATTGGAATGATGCTTCGATATCCTCACACGACACTCCGACTTCACGACGTAGACTTGAGTTTAATTTTGAGTTTCTTTATTTTTTTTTTTAACAAATTACTGAGAGATCGCAGTTGTACGTTCGGTGCTTGGCTTTTTTCTTGATTTCACGACAGAGACTGGCGAACCGTTCTACTTATAAGCAATTGTGATTTTCGTCTGAGTACTTGGCGGCTTTTTTTACATCTTTAGATGTTTTTCTTGGGATTTCACTTCTTTTTGCAAGTACCAGAACTGAGAAAGATTGCTCTTTTAATTTCAGCAGGGTTATACGTTATTATAGTTTGATTACCACAAAAAATACATTCTGAATTTCGACAAGGGAAAAAACTTTCAGCGAAAGACAAACACATTTACTTCAATTGTCAACTGTGACAAACATAAATAATTTATTAGGTAGAACTTAACTTTGTCTTATACAGTATCAGGTTGAAGTTCGTGATGTTATTTCAACAAAATATTCGCCAAACAATTCTCAAATTCAAGGCTCGAATTTCAAATGGATTAAGAACGGTGTATAATTCCTCAAATTGTGTGAAACACGTTATTCTAGCATATTTTGCAATTCTAACAACATTTTAATCACGAAATATTACATTGTTTCAATGAATATTCTGTTACGTAAACGTTGCGAACTTCAACCTTACCCTTACCAAAAAAAAGTACTGTAAAGTACTGCTAGTACTTCGGTACTCAAAGTACTGCTGTACTTATTTCGCGAGTACAGGGCAGTACTATAAGTACTATAAGTACGGTGCAGTACTTGCAGTTCTCGTATAGTACTTAGTATTACTACTAGTACTAGTACTGCTACCAGTAATATGTATTGGACTTGTATGTATACGTTGCCTCGTTGCTGAGCTACAAAATTCATTGACGTTTGCCAGGCAGGGGTTAATGGCACTTTAAAAAGTAGGACAAAATTCCTTCATTGTTTTTAGGCTTCAAACTAATGATTTGGACCATACCCACGTGAAAAAAATCAATTTGGGAAATAACGGATACCCTAATATATATGTACGCAGTATCAGAACTGAGTACACGCGGGACTAGTACTAAATACATGCAGTGCTAGTACTGAGTACACGCAGTACTGCAGATTGTGTACTAAGTACTCGAATCCTGTGTACAAAGTATTGCAAATTGTATACTGAGTACTCGGATCCTGTGTACTAAGTACTGAAATCCAGTACTTTTTTTTGGTAAGGGTAGTATACAGTTTCAACTTAAATTAAGTACTTAATCAGTAATTTTTCAGCCATAGTTTGGAAGACAGTGTTGCCTGACGCAGTAACAGGCTCATATGTGTTCTGCAACGTTGATTGTTCGCAGCTTGCATACTTGTCTACTGCGATTCAATTCAGGTCACTGTGCGAATCATACAAATCAATGAACGATCAATCATCTGAATGTTACAGTAATTACTAAAATATATCACATGTTGCCGTGGTGGAGGTGAGCTGAGAAATATCGACTCGTATAGCATACCTTCTAATATGTGATATCCAGATTGATTCTTTTGCTTATACTTTGCAACCAAAGGAAGCTTTGACACTTATTAGAAGAGTGTTTGATTTTCAATTCCTGTCATTTCACTAATAATCCAATGGATAGCATATTTCAAGGTATCAAACAATTTAACTAGATTTGTAAAGATATTAAATGCACACTCGCCTTTGGCTCGTGTTGCCAACTAACACTAGTCATAAAAAGTTTTACCGCACTCGCATCATACTCTCTAAATTTTCAAGAGTGGAATTTCACTCGATAAGAGTGAAATTCCACTCTTTGCAAAAGTGAAAATCGTGCAACTCTCAATAGAGTGACTTCTCACTCTTTCGAAAGAGTGAGAGAGTCACTCTTAGGTTTACAGTCAATATTCACTCCTTACGAGTGCAATATTCACTCTAAACGAGTGAAATGCTCACTCTCAACGAGTGGACTGTCCAATCATTCTTCGAGTGACCTGATTCACTCCACGCGTTGGAGTTGGGTAGTATTCGATTTATGTGGGTGTATATTGTAAAATGGTCGCATGAAATAAATTTCTTGCTTTTTTGAATATTCAATATTTTAATACATCACATATAATAAATACAAACACATATTATTAATATGACTTATAAAAACAGATAGCGTTAATAATGTTAATAATGTTTGGCGCAGAGGGCTTGTAATTTCATTCGACAAACTTAAGACTTTTATTTTGATCGGAAAAATTGTTCACCTCTCAGGATTCGGATCACTTCGTCTGGCACATCTCGGCGTTTCAAATACGAAGCAAACGCGCTCGAATCAAACAATGTTTCCTGTACAAATGTAACGAGATATTAGGTTTTCAAAATTTCGAACGATAAAGTCAATTCCAGGAGATGGAAATAATTATGGTATAATACTGTAATTAGATTGCAATACTTTCAGATCTCCTAACCTCACTTTGAACAGAAGAGTAGACTACAACACATTTATCAGATACAGCCAATTATGAACACTTACCTTCGGTAGATTGATGGGTCTACTCATCGCACAGGTGATTGGTTTCAGAACCAATGATGAACCCGATCACCAAATCACATTAACCACTTCTGAATATTTGGTCGGATCATCAACGTTGCGGGGCTGGCGATTAGTGTCGGCCAAAACGCGCCAAAACTTGCAATATGGCGGACCGTCACGGCGTCAGGTTTAGTCGAACTTCACTCTTTTTAGAGTGAAACTTGAAGCGGAATGAAAGTCACTCGATAAATTAGAGTGAAAATTTTCACTTTTATTATTAGAGTGAACAAATTCACTCTAAGAGAGTGAAATCTCACTCTAAAACGAGTGACTTGCTGGTCACTCTACGTGGGGAGTGGAATTTCCACTCCCGAAAATTTAGAGAGTAGTATACCATTACTTCACTCAGTATGATAATGGATGTTTTACGCACGCTCCATTTTCACACATTATCAAGTAAAATTCTATTTAATACTTGACGGAAAGACTTTTTCTGACCTTGTGTGATTGCATCACTCGCCTTCGGCTCGTGCTGCAATCTCACACTCGTCAGAAAAAGTTACACCACTCTTGTATAGTATTGTACTATTTTCAACTCAGTGTGTGATACTCGATTTCTTATGCCTGTTGGCAGTGTGCGACCTGCCCGATTCACACTTCCATATGTAAATAGTAGATTATGCTGTTAGGGAGAGAGGTGAGCGATTTTGATGAGGGTGAAGTTTGCTGCGCGAGCGAAGCGAGGGCAGCTTCACCCGAATCAAAATCGCGCCTCTCTCCCGAACGACATACGATATTTCGACGGCTGCGTGGAATAACCGGCTATCTCAGAGTCCGGTTAAAAAAGCGGCTATCTCAGAATCCGGTTGAAAAAGCGGCTATCTCAGAATCCATTCGAAAAAGCGGCCTGTGCCTATATGAATAATATAGGCAACAGTCGCTTTTTCGAATGGATTCTGAGATAGCCGCTTTTTCAACCGGATTCTGAGATAGCCGCTTTTTCAACCGGACTCTGAGATAGCCGGTTATTCCACGCAGCCGTCGATTTTTTCTCATACATGCATCAAACTCACCCCATTTCAAGCGTGTTTTACGAGAGAGAAGACTCACATATCTCATTCGGCCGTGATATGTAGTCGTCGCATGCGCTTTCACGCGATTTGGTTAGGTATGAAGCCTAAGAAGCAAACGTGCGCGTAGGCATGATAATATGAACGCATTAGTACACGATGCTGTTGGGGTGACGTACGCGATTTTGATTCGGGTGAAGTTTGCTGACCGAGCGAAGCGAGGGCAGCTTCACCCGAATCAAAATCGCGCTTGTCTCCCTGACAGCATCGTGTACACTGAGTTGAACAAAATAGTATACGACATGTACTATACTATTTTAAAACTTCTAATGATCAGCAATTTTAAATATATTAGTCTGTTCGATAATTAGTTTGTGGTGCTGATGTATAAGTAGGTGAAGTTAGCGATTGCTAGGCTGGTCGAAGTTGGTTCATTTGAAGAAGATACGTAGAGTGTTATAACTTTGGAGCAGCTGTGGGCTACTTCTGTTATGGGACATCGTCTTGCCGAAATGTTATGCTCTTCTGTTCCGATGGATTAATAATGGGATAGGAATGGTCCAGGTGACTGTAAAGGATATAAAATAACAAAGAATTGAAGGAGAGATTTTAGTATATGAGTACTAATTTTCCTAGGATTGTTATCATTTCGGAGCCATGAACTATGGGCTACCTTTGTCTTGGGACACTGTTTTGCCGAGGTATTATGTTCGTCTATCTCAACACCTTATATAATTATATAACATGAATATATAACCATATAATATGATTATATATAATTATGAATATTTTATAACTGTCAATAGCGCGATCCGACAGCTGTCCGACAACCATTTTGATTTCGTCGACCCTCTGTAGCTCACTTAGTAACTTCATTATCACATATCGACCGAGTGCGGATTCAGATTCATGCCAAAATCAATAGGGGGCGAGATTTCAATGGCGTGTACCCACGTTTCAAATTTTAAGTCGATCCGTTTCACCGTTCGTTCAGAAACGTGAGGACAAGCAAGCGTCTAGCGAAAATCTGACCGGGAAGAAGAAGAAGAAGAAGAAGAAGAAGAAGAAGATGCTTTTTCATCAACTTTCGTGACTGATATATCAGAAACTAGTGTATCGATTCCGATCAAATTTATACAGCGAAGTCATGTGGTGGGGGAATATCTGTTCTGTAAATTTGATCGAAAAATATTAACGCGTTCCGAAGTTATGACCTCGTGTTTACAGGTATAAAGAGTTCCCCCGAGAAAATAGAGTCCCGGCTAGCGCTCGCCTCCCTACGGGTACCTATACGGGTATATATTCGGGTACGGGTACTTGGCGGCGATTCGCTGCCGCGAATCTTGATTGATAGCCCCGTTTCGGAGATATAGGCGGTGTCGGTAACAAATCGGGTATACCCCCCGCCCCCCTTAAGTTTTCCGAAAATAGAAAACGAGCAAAAGAGAGTCAAAAGAGTGAAATGGAGATCCTTAACAAAATTCCCAAACTCCAAAACTTCTTCCCTGAAAATTTTGGAACTAACCGTACCAGTACGACCAATTCCCAAAATGCCCAGACCAATCCTGAACTTCCAGTCCTAGACGGTAATCCTTACTTTGACATCTCAAACCGCCACGTCCAAATATCGATCAATTGCGCCCCCGGATCATGAAAGGGATCGTGCCGACCAAATCACATAGAAGTATTGGCAGTTCTGAACATGTGCCGATCGGAAAAAAAAACAACAAGGTCATGAATTAAAGAATAGTCACTACTTTGTAATTTACCTTTTTTCGGCATAGGCATTGAAGTCACTTTATGACGCCTGTTTTCGATCCACAAAGTAGCACTTTATACGGCTGAATTCAGAACTGCCCTTTCAAGTCTTCATACGGCAGTCTGGATGCGCAGTTCGGAGTGCGCATTCCAAAGCTGCCGTATAAAGTCTTTATACCGCAGTTTCGAGGCGCGGTTCGAAGTGCGCGACAGATCGCATCATAGCCTGACTCTTCGTCTGTGAATCTCAACAGGCATCAAAGTGACTTTTAGCTCGTTCTAAAATCATTATTCTCGCCGAAAAACACTTGGTTTACGGGCATGCCACATAATATACTATTCTTTTTCTTCTTTCCGATCGGTATATGTTCAGAAGTGACAATTCTATGTGATTTCGTCCGTGCGAACCCCTTCATGATCCGGTGGCTCAATTGTGAATGACTGTTAAATAATAATCAACAAATTACAGTCGACATAGCGAAAAAAGAATCTGACGTTCCGGATGCGATTATTTTACTTGACCTTTCCAAGAGCGACATTGCTGAACGCTCTGCACTTTTCTAACTTTATAATTACCATCTTTGTTACAGCTACCCATTCAAAAGCATCCACATCCAAAGATCCAATTCCACAAACCTCGATAGACGCGTGTGAAGAGTCTTTGAGTTCACATTCCGAACTCCCGTCTACAGACCCTGATAGAAATTTTTACCGTATTCTATCTAGGTCTAGCTAGATACGCGAGACTGTAATCTAGGCCTATCTGGTAAAACTGTACAGATGCCTGGGATGAAATGTAACACTTGTCCCTTCTAGACGCTATCTAGCAATGCTAGCTAGAAGTATCAGTATAGCGCTAGATTACATCTGTACAGTTTTCAGCTTATTTCCTGAAAATGATGATAATGAGGGACGAATTTTTTTGAGGTGCACGTTTATTTATGGATACCGATTGCTGCTGAGTACATTTTCCATTTACGTAATTCAAACCAAGTCGCATCACATTTACAATTAGGTGGACGTAGTACTTGATAATTCTTGATAGTAGTATAAAATTTGTTTGTCGCAGTAAAGGTACGTTTTATGTGAGCTTTTATGACTGCAAGTTTAACCACAAATACTGATGACTTTAAATCTTGAATATCATTCACTGTCATTTTACTCAACTCTTCTCTTCGACACGCACCCGTAATTCCAAAAATTAGAGCATCCTGTAATTGTATAAATAATCATAACTCTAGTAAATTTTCAAGTAATAAGATTTTAATTAGCGAATAGATCGATTTTCAGTTACTTTTGTTGCTAAATGAATTTGATCGGGAGCTTCATTCAGATATTTTTCAACGTCATCTGATGTTGGGACTTTGGATTTCTTACTTTTGAAACCAACAGCTTGCTTTCTCAGAAAAGCAATGAGTTTTGAATACGATTCTATGTCAATATTACTCATATTGGTTCAACTGGTTCATATTGGTTCATTTACTTCAACTGGTTCAATTGATTACGTCTTCTAATGTAACAAAATGACATTTTGTTTTGTAATGTGTGAACGTGGTCAAAACTAACTTGACTATGTTCATTTGAATAAAACATATTCATATTGTACGATAATATTTGATCACATTTCAATCTAGCGAATCTAGAAAGATCTAGGCAGGTTTGTATTGCAAATCTCGAAAACCTGGTGAATCCAGCAAATCTAGAAAAATCTAGGCAGGTCTGTATTGCAAATCTATAAAATCTAGTGAATCTAGCAAATCAAGAAAAATCTAGACAGGCCTATATTGCAGGCTAGCAGTTCTAGATAAATTTCTACCTTCTATTATTCGGATTGGAATAATGTGCACCAACGCCTCAAAGAGCACGAAAATTCTTTCGACCACAAATCGGCGAATACCGACCTTCTAAATAGATGTGCGAGCAAAGCAAGAATTGATAAGGCTCTAGTGATTGAAGCTGAGAAAGCAATTGATTATTGGCGAAATATATTAAAGCGGATGGTCGCAGTGATAAAATCATTAGCTGTCCGTGGATTACCGTTCCAAGGGTCCAGTGAAAAGTTTTACTCGAATCACAATGGAAACTATCTAATGGGTTTACAATTAATCGCTGAGTTCCATCCATTTCTTGCTGAGCATATTCGATTGTACGGAAATAAGGGCTGTGGTTCTTACCTTTCTTTTGGAATTTGTGAAGAATTCATTCAGCTCATGGCGAAGCAAGTTCGTGATAAAATACTATAGAGGAGGTCAATGCGGCAAAGTATTTTTCAATTAGTGTCGATTCCACACCAGATATTTCGCACAAAGATCAGTTGACATTTATTATACGGTATGTTAGCAAAGAAGGATACCCGAAAGATCGATTTTTGAACTTCATTCCAAGTTTCGGTCATAAGGCTAAAAAACTCGCGACTTGTGTCCTAGATAGAGTCACGTGGGGTAAGTGTACGCATTAAGCTTACTGGTATATATTAACTGCTAAGTTCTGCGTACACTTACCCGGCGCGTACAGTTACCCCACGTGACTCTACCCTTGAAAGTCATGATATTGACGTTAAAAACTGTCGCGGACAGTCTCACGATAACGCGAGTATATGTCCGGAACATACGCTGGTCTTCAAGCCCTAATTAAGGAAGTCAATCCACTCGCAGATTACGTACCATGTGCAGCTCATTCACTTAACCTTGTGGGGAAATGTGGAGCTGAGTGTTGTCCAGAAGCTGTAAACTTTTTTTTATAACACGTGCATAAAAAGTGGTGCGTTGCATGTCAGTTTAGCGGGACGAAAGTGGCCGAATGCATACCAGGTCTGCAAAGTAAGGTTGACGCATGCGCAGTCCACAATGACTTCACTTTCGTCCCTTGGGAAACGTCCCGCTACTGATATGCACGCCCCACATTCATTCACTTATTACAAAAAATATCGTGCGTTACTATGGCCAACTTTCGTCCCTAGCAACGCAATATACTATTTCTGTTCGGCAACAGCTACATAATTTCTTCACGGCATCCACGCATAGATGGGAAATTTTGTTAACTCACATAAAGTCGGGCTCTAACGTGGTTAAAAATCTCTGCCAAACTAGATGGTCGGCTCGTGGCGACGCTTGCAAGAGCTTATGCCAATCACGAAATGAAATTATGTGTGCTCTGCAAGAAATAGGTCAGGATGCCAACGAGAAACCCGCAACACGTTCAGAAGCTTCGGGGCTTTTCAATTCACTTAGTAGTCTGGAAACCTGTATTATACTTATTTTTTGGAATGATGTATTCAATAGATTCCATTCTGTTAGCAATGTTTTTCAGTCAGTAGATGTAAACCTAGCTGTTGTCGTGGAACTGTATCAATCTTTGGTCCAGTTCATCAGAAATATGCGTGCTGTGTTTGATACCCGTGAAAAAATATTCTGATCAGACCTGATATGACCTGATTAGGCTATATCAAAATTTTTTATATATCCATATCTGGTCTGATATGATCTGATATGCCCATATATAAATTTTGATAGGTCCTGATATGGCCTGATATGGCCTGATATGAAAATTGGCCAGATCAGGCCAGATCAAGCCTTATCAACTTGATATGCCCATATCAAGCTTGATATGACTTGATAAGTTCATACATAATTTTTTTATATGTCCTGATATGGCCTGATATAGTCTGATAGGATATGTATATTTTGATGTACTTGTGGAAAAATATTTCTGATCAACCCTGATATAACTTGATAAGACCTGATATAGCCTGATAGGATATGTATATTTTGATGTACTTGTGGAAAAATATTTCTGATCAGGCTTGATATAATTTGATAAGCCTTGATATGGGCATATGTAACAGTTATTTTTGTGTTTCCTTTGTATAAAAATTTTCGTCTCTAGCCTGATCTAGACAGATACGGCCATATCTAGTCTAACATGTTCACATATAGTTCTTTGGTACGGCTTGATCAGTTCTGATATGAGCAATAATACTTTAATATAATGGTTTAGCGGATTTTACGAGAAAAAAATAGGAACAATAAATTTTATATGATCATATATAATCATATATAATTGATAATTATGTATAAGTTTATATAATTAAATATAGTTTCATATAGTTATGTATAACGTTTATATAAAATTATATATATTTATATATAAATATGTATAAATATATATAAGTTTATATAATTATATAAAACTATATCAAACTTTATATAACAGCGTATCGCATGGCTTTATATTACGGTATAAAAAACCATACGTTGTTATACATTAAAATATATAATGATTATTGCCATATAATCATATAGTTTTTTTGTCATTACATATGAATACTTACAGTATATGAACGTGAATGGTGACAGATAATCGATGATTGTCAAGTCATCTTTTACTGAGGTGTATATTCTTTCTCTAATTTTGACGCAAAAATGTGCACTGTGTAAATAAATGCATTCAATAATTATTACAATTCGAAAATATTAAGTAAACTTGATCGATTTTGTAAGAAATATAAAGATAAATGGTCAATTTAATATAGAAATAGAGATGACGTCATATGCGCATAAGAGAGATGTAAATTTAGCTGCGCGCGTCGCTAATTAATATACCTGCCGTAGCTAGTTACTTCCTCCCTGTCTAATAAGCAATGTCGCAACTGTAATGTACACCTAAAAGAAGACTCAAAATATATTGTTAATCACAGACATCCTAAGTGTAAAAACTTATTTCAATCCAAATTAACAACAGGTTATGGGCCCAGGATATGTCTGTGATAAAAGTTCCAGTGTAAAAAGACTATAAAAGTGAAAAATATTGTTCAAAATAAAAGGACCGTTTTTGAGGTTAGCCGGCCTCGTGCGAAGTGCGAAAGGACCAAGACAAAATGGACCAAGAACAAGTAAAGATAGGAAAGCTTCTGAAAGCAGAAGAATGGAACCTATGGAAATTCCAAATTAAAGTATTACTGATGGCCAACGAAGCCTGGGAGGTGGTAGTAGGAATTGCAGAAAAACCGACTGAGCCTGCAGCAGCAGTTACGCAGGATATCAGGGAAAAATACATCAAGGACTTGAAAAATTGGACTAAGCTTGATGGTAAAGGGCAAAAAGTAATTGTCCTGAATGTAGGTGAGCAACCAATGTTACACTTAATTAACTGTTCAACGTCGCATGAGATGTGGACCAAGCTACATGAGGTATATGAAAACAAAACGCAAACAAGCATACATCTTATACAGCAAAAATGGTTCAGTCTAAATAAAGAGCCTCAAGACGACATTTCAACTCACATAGCTAAAATTATGGACCTGCGCTATAAATTGCAGTCAGTAGGTGAGAAAGTGTCGGACAGCATGGTAATAACGAAAATATTGATGACCCTACCGCCGCAATACAACCACTTTGTGGCTGCGTGGGAATCAACTGTAGAAGCCGAAAGAACGATTGAGAAATTAACTTCAAGATTAGCGATAGAAGAAATAAGGTCAAGCTCGCACGAAGAACAAAACAGTGCTTTATTTGCTAAAAACAATTTTCAGAGACAGAAACGCGGTGATGGAAGAAAAGGATCACACAGAAAGCCAGGCGTGTGCAAAAAATGCGGTAAGCCAGGGCATTGGAAAGACGAGTGCTGGTACAATCTGCCAGAGGACCAAAGACCGGCATGGTTAAGGTCAAAGAAGGAAAGTCAATCAAAAGGAGACGCACTAGTGGGACTCGAAACGGTGGTCTTACCAGCGCAAGGCGTTGAGAACCTAAAGGATACTTGGATATTTGACTCAGGTGCGAGTAACCACATGACAGGACGAATAGAATGGCTTGCTGACTATGAAGAATTAGGAAAATCGATAGAAATCAAAACAGGAAATGGAGAAACGATACAAGCCGTGGGTAGAGGAAACGTAAACATACAAGCGTTCAATGGGGAACGATGGAAACAAAGGTATCTATCAAATGTGCTGTACGTACCAAAGTTGGAATTTAACTTATTCTCGATGAGTGCCTCGTTAGATAAAGGCTTAAAAATGAAATCTGATGACAATAAATGTATCTTGATGAAAGGGAAGGAAATAATGGCAATAGGTTCCCGGATAGAAAAACTCTATAAAATGGAATTTTCAGTAATTCGACCTAAACTAACCCTACTTAGCCAGGAAGTCACGGATGTAAGGAAGGTTAAGAGCGAATTGCAGGTATGGCATGAAAGGCTTGCACATCAAAACTACACGCATGTCAGGCAAGTGCTGAGTGATCATGCAATAGAAGTAAAAGAGAAAGGAGATCCCTTTTGCGACGAATGTGCACTGGGAAAATTACACAAGCAACCCTTCAAAGAAAGTAAAAGCATTTCGAAGAAAATCGGGGAGTTAGTTCACTCAGATTTATGCGGACCAATGGAAAAGGACTCGCTTGGAGGATCAAGATATTTTCTCTTATTCAAAGACGACTTTTCAAACTTCAGAAAGATGTATTTTTTGAAGAAGAAAACTGAAGTTCTTGGGTGCCTAGAGAATTTCATACAAAGAATGAAAAAGGAAACTAGCTGTGAATTAAACACATTGAGAACGGACAATGGACTAGAGTACGTCAATAAAGATGTAACAAACTTATTGAACAAACAAGGAATAAAACATGAAAGAACGGTAGCGTACTGCCCACAACAGAATGGAAGGGCAGAACGAGAAAACAGAACACTTGTCGAAGCAGCCAGGACAATGCTATTGGGTAAAAACCTACCGAAATCACTATGGGCAGAAGCTGTGAACGCAGCAGCTTTTGTGCTTAACAGGACTGGAGACAGCAGGGAACACAAGAAAACTCCATATGAATTGTGGTTCGGAAAAAGGATTAACATAAAGTTTCTAAAAATTTTTGGAACGCAAGTCTACGCACATATCCCAAAGCAAATGAGAAAGAAATGGGACGCCAAGGCGAAGCCAGGAATATTTGTGGGTTACGACGACAACACGAAAGGTTATAAAGTGTACTTTACAGATAAAAAGAAAATAGAAACGCACATACACCTGATATTCAAAAATGAAAAAAACCTAATGAATTCTGCATCTAGCACCCAAACAGAGATTCAGTGGGAAAAACAGAAGATTGAGGATCTGGTAGAACAAGAAGAACAAGAAGAACAAGAAGAACAAGAAGAACAAGAAGAACAAGAAGAACAAGAAGGACAAGAAGAAGAGGAACAAGAGGAACAAGAGGGAGAAGAGGAAGAAGAAGCGGAAGATGTAACTTCGGAAGAAGAATTGCATTCAGTGCAGTCAGATGACACTGAAAACTCTACTTAACGAAGCGAAAGTGGATACGAGTTGAGAGATAGAAGAGGAATACAAAAACCAAGACGTTTTTCAGATTTTGAACTAGACTCTCTCTTTTTAGCAAACTGCAGAGAACCACTAGATTATGAACAAGCGACCAGAAGTGAAGACTCTGAGGAATGGAACAAAGCAATGTTAGAGGAGATAGAAGCACATAAGAAGAATGGTACATGGGTACTGGTAGAACCTCCAACAAATGCAACAATTCTAAAGAATCGCTGGGTTTACAAGACAAAACTGAAATCGGACGGTACAATCGACAGAAACAAAGCTAGACTGGTAGTAAGGGGATATAATCAAAAACCAGGACAGGATTACACAGAAACATTCAGTCCAGTGGTGAGATATGACTCGATAAGGACAATATTGGCACTAGCGGCATCAAAGAATCTGAGGCTGAAGCAGTTCGACGTGAAAACTGCATTCCTTTATGGAAAGTTAGAGGAAACAATATACATGCAACAACCTGAAGGTTTTGAGGATGGAACAAGTAAGGTGTGTCTACTGAAGCGGAGCCTATATCGATTAAAACAGGCCTCTAGGTGCTGGAACAAACAGTTCACATCAATACTGAAGAAATTCGAACTAAAAGCAACGGACGCAGACCCGTGCGTGTTCACTACAAAAGATGCGAAGATGATATTGGCAATTTATGTCGATGACGGAGCAATCGCAGTGGAGAACGAGTCAACTCTGAACGAATTTTTAAGATGTCTGAAAAAGGAATTAGAAATCAAAGAAGGAAATATGAATTTCTTTCTAGGAATTCAAATCGAACGATTAAATGATGGATCAATATTGGCTCATCAACAGCAATATGCGAACAAGATACTGGAGAAGTTCCACATGGATGAAGCAAATGCTGTAGGACTACCTATTGATCAACATCAAGACTTATCTACCAATGAAGACAAAGAAGATAAAAAGGCATTAAATGCACCGTACAGAGAAGCTGTAGGGAGCTTAATGTTTCTTGCAATGATAACTAGACCGGACATAACATATGCAACGAGCATAGTAAGTCAATATGCCGAAAAACCGAAGAAAATACATTGGCAAAGCGTGAAAAGGATTCTAAAGTATATAAAAGGGACTACAGATTATGGTATTAGGTTTAGTTCAAATAATAAACAAAATGAGATATATGCTTTCAGTGACGCAGATTTTGCAGGGGACGCAAGTTCTAGACGGTCGACTACTGGTTATATACTAAAACTGAACGACAGTCCTATTATTTGGGGCTCGCGGAAGCAAAGGTCCGTGGCCTTATCCACAGCAGAGTCTGAATACATGGCGGCAGGGCATACGGTCAAAGAAATCATTTGGAGCACAAGACTGATCAAAGAATTGGTTGATGAGTACATTAAAATACCAATTCTATACGTAGATAATAAAAGTGCTATTAGATCAATTAAAAATCCGGAATTCCATAGACGGACTAAGCATATAGACATACAATATCATTTTATCAGGGAAAAATTGGAAGAAAAAGTATTCATAGTAGAATATGTTAAAACAGATGATCAGGAAGCTGACATTTTCACCAAAGCTTTATCTAAACCAAAGTTTCAAAGGCTAAGAAAGATGATAGGAGTAATAGATATAAAAGAAAAGCAGTAAACAAAAGAGAACAAGACTGTAATAATTAGAATATAAGGCAATTTCTGTATTAAATCGAAGTGGGAATGTAAGAAATATAAAGATAAATGGTCAATTTAATATAGAAATAGAGATGACGTCATATGCGCATAAGAGAGATGTAAATTTAGCTGCGCGCGTCGCTAATTAATATACCTGCCGTAGCTAGTTACTTCCTCCCTGTCTAATAAGCAATGTCGCAACTGTAATGTACACCTAAAAGAAGACTCAAAATATATTGTTAATCACAGACATCCTAAGTGTAAAAACTTATTTCAATCCAAATTAACAACAGATTTTAAAACTTAACTTTTATATAGTTATACAAAATTTGTAAAAAAAAATGAAAAGTCACGCGTTGATCATTGAAGGTATACTTTATATTTATTATCATAGAAAAAGTAAATATATAATTTAAAAATTAAATCACAGAAGAACGTTTCTCCATGATTGTTTTTATGACTTGATTAATTTTCAGGTTCTAATGAAGGAAATGGAAGTTACTAAATATTGAATAATTTTGACATCGTTTTAATTGATAATTGTTACAGAAAATTTTTCTTTGAAAAAATGCACTTCCAGGAGATTGTTACATCGCAACTCCGTTTCCCCAACATCCACCCGATCCATCACTTCCTTTCGCCTGATCATCAAATTACCTGATCCTCGCTTTCCGCCAGAATCACGCGAGTTGCACACGGACACCGGATGTGCAACTCGCCCAAAACCCCCTCTCAAAACCGAGTCTACCTTTTCCACGCCTCATCTCCACTACTCACTACCAATTCCAATCTAAAACCACTCACTTCGTAACTACTTATTCCCATTTCACACTACCTATCTCGTAACCTAATAAGCGACCAACCAACTCTCAATACCAACTATTAGAACCACCGACTATACGGATTATCTAAATAAATCTATTTCACTTCAATAAACATCAGTCTACGTCAATCTACACCAACTTCCACCAACTTCCACCACCTACCTCCACTGTGACATAACAAATTGGTGGCAGCGGAACCCCTCGTTTACCGGCCTATTATAGTGCAAAATCGTCTACCACTTAAAACCGGTTATCCTTGGATGTAAAAACGAGGTACGAACTCATAGAACTCAACAAAGCTACAATCCTAGCGAAACTCCTGATTTACGTCACAGCTGGTAGAAGCAGAAACCTTTCTTCTTGAAGTGAAAATTACAACTTCTCAAGGACTATGTATCTATCGCCCAAATCAGTGAATCATACACAAGACGTATAGACGGTTTAAAAAGTGAACAGTTCTATAGTTATCGAGTTACAGTGATATCGTGCACATCTTAAAATTTCCTCTTACCGTTCGATCTGCACCCTTGTTTCGATAATCTACGAATCTCTACAAAGAAAGTAATCTACGAATCTACTAATCTACGAATCTCTACGAAGAAAATAATCTACGAATCTCTACGAAGAAAATAATCTACGAATCTCTACGAAGAAGTAATCTACGAATCTACGAAGGCTCAGCAAAGTGTCGACTCTGCGACCCCTGGACACGTCTCACCCTGCACAGACCCATTCCGGATTCATCATACTCCTGAACTGCAACCTGGAGATGCAGCTAAGCAGATCAACGTTTGTAGTGCTCACCATTCTCTAAGTCTTAGATAGGTTATTATAAGCGTAGGAATTATAGTAAAAATGTCTCAAGGTGAAGAGTCTAACGCCGGGAGCACTAACTGCCCGTATCTGTCACTGCAAGCGGTGATAAGTCTAATACCAAATTTCAATGGCACTAACATGCCAGTAAATTCATTTATTCGAAAAGTCGAAAGTATTAAGCAATCAATTCAGGCGCGAGATTTGCCACTATTTACAAATCTCGTATTCCTAAAAATAGAAGGCGCCGCAGAAAAGTATATACAAAAAACGAGTTTAACATCGCTGGATGACCTATTAAAAGACTTAAAGCGGGCATATAAACCGAAGGAGTTATTACCGGACGTACAGGCACAAATCACGCGAACAGTGCAGAACCGGGGCGAGAGTGTATTAGAATACGGCATGCGGATGGAAAGACTCGTCGAGACGGCATTAGAAATCTCCGGAAATTCAGATAATCCAGAGCTCGTCGTTATGACAAATAAATTCATAAAAGATCTAGCTGGTCGATCATTCATGAAAGGTTTGAGAGACGAGCTCGAAATAAGAGTAACTTACGAAAAGCCGGGGACATTACGCGAAGCTATAGATCTAGCAATACGATTTGAAAAGTTCGTAGACGAAAGAAAAACCTTAAGACTGTCTCACGAGGTCAACCTGATGCCAGACTATGTAAGCAAACATTATCCAAAACGCAATTCGAGACCAGAGTCTCAAGATAGACCCTACTGTAATTATTGTAAAAGGTCAGGCCATACCATTGACATCTGTGGACCCAGAGAACGTGCCGGCAAGTACTGCACGTTTTGCAAAGTAATTGGTCACACATTTGATGAATGCCGCGTGCGGAAACCACAGAATCAAGGGAATCCCCCATCCAACATTCCCAGTATCAATCCTCAGAATACACAATACAACCAACGCGAACAGAACAACCGCGGACCAGGTAACGCGCAACCATATAACCGACAATGGAATTATAATCCACGCGGACGACCGGACAACCGATTTAATGGCAGCAATCGTAACTATAATAGCCGAAATTATGGACAGCACGTATCCAATCAGCAAAGAAACGCGCAGATAAATGTTGCGGTAGGCGGTAACGCAGTACAAACTAATGACGATTTAAACGAGCAGCGGGAATTTCGCACGGACGCCGCGACATCCCGAGTCGACGAAGAGCGTCCGGGCATGATGGAAGATCACTTCTCGGTTCACCAGTAATTGTCATTGAATCAAAGCAAATTCGGGGAAAAACTGCCTCACTTTTAGTAGATACGGGTGCGAATATTAACGTAATTAAAGTCGGAGTCATCTCACTAGACACTCGTTTTACACCAACGGACACGCGAAACATTTGGGGAATAGGTGAAGGATTTGTAAAAACTCTAGGAAGTATCGATCTGGAATTTTTCGGAACACGGCATGAGTTCCATTTGGTAGATAATTCATTCCCGATTAAAGAAGACGGAATTTTAAGCGCAGGCTTTTTACGATCTGAAAATATGACTATATGTTTTGAAACCAATCAAATGTTCTCACAAAACACAGGTAGAATTCCGTTATCTTATCGAAATCACGGTGCTCATGTCGACACTTGTCGAGTATTAACAACGTCCTCTCTGCACACGCCCAAGACTCAGGTATCAACTCCGCAACTCATGAACGAAACCACTACATTCCTTCTTGACACTGGAGCCGATATAAACATAATAAAGCGCGGCGCGGTAAAAGATGATACACGTATGCGACCCGACAAAATCAAAATAATAGGCATTACAGATGACACAACAGAGACTTTGGGAGCAATGGATGTCCAAGTCGGGAACAATACCCACGAGTTCCATATAGTAGATGATTCATTTCCCATTAAAGAGGCAGGGATATTAAGCATGACATTTTTACGTAACGAAGACGCTACAATTTCTTTTCCAACGAATACGGTGACCTCTCCCAACAACAGAATACTAAGAATTTTTAATGAGGATATCATATCAATTCCTGCCCGAACTGCGGTAGTAATAGCGTTGAAAGTAACAAAATTGTCACCAAAAGCAGGAATAATTAACAAATTAGACTTAGGCCCAAATATCCTACTAGGCAATGCTCTCGTGACGAATAGACGAGGTTTGGCATATGCTTATGCCATAAATTGCAGCGAAACAGCTGTAGACATAGGACGACCTGTAGTAACTCTAGAAGAGGTAGACGAACCTGCAGCAAACACAGATTCACACATAGCTTACAGCGAAGCAAATCGGGTTACACGTGACCATCGCGGCACTAACATTGATAAAAACCTACAGATACTTCAAACCTCAACTAATCATGATGCGAAACGCCTGGACACCCTTAGAGAAAACCTAAGACTAGATCACCTAAACGAAGAGGAAAAACAGTCAATAATCGATCTCACAACTGAATATAATCACCTATTTTTCTTACCGGGTGATAAACTAGGGCACACCCAAGTAGTCAGTCACATTATACCAACTACAGATGACATACCAATACACACGAAACAATACCGACACCCACAGGTTCACAAAGACGAAATTAAAAAACAAGTGACTAAACTCCTCGATCAGGGCATTATCCGACATTCCACGTCTCCTTACAATTCACCTGTCTGGGTCGTACCGAAAAAACCAGACGCACAAGGTAATAAAAAATGGCGCATGGTAATTGATTTCCGTAAATTGAATGAAAAAACCATAGGAGATGCATACCCCCTACCAAACATTATAGACATTCTGGACCAACTAGGATCCGCGAAATATTTCACAACACTCGATTTAGCCTCGGGGTTTCACCAAATACCTATGCATCCCGATCACACACTTAAAACAGCCTTTTCAACACCGCATGGACACTTTGAGTACGCCCGAATGCCTTTTGGCCAGAAAAACGCGCCCTCCACTTTCCAACGCCTTATGGACCAGGTGCTCACAGGATTGCAAGGCAACGAGATTTTCGTATATTTGGATGACATAGTTATTTACGCAAGGTCATTGGAAGAACACGCGGTCAGATTCAGAAAGTTAATGGAAAGGCTATCAAACGCAGGACTAACCCTTCAACCAGAAAAATGTGAGTTCCTACGAACGGAGGTAGCATATCTAGGCCATATCATTGCTCAGGATGGAGTGAAACCAAATCCTGATAAAATAGTAGCCATCAAGAATTACCCGATCCCTAGGAATGCTAAACAAATCAAACAATTCCTGGGACTAATCGGATACTATCGTAGGTTCATCCCTAATCTAGCTAGAATCGCGAAACCTATAAATAACCTGTTGAAGAAAAATATTTCTTTTCTTTGGACATCCGAACACCAAGCGGCATTTGAAACCTTACGGGACAGTCTTTGCAAGGAACCCATTTTACAATATCCGAATTTTACAAAACCCTTCGTACTGACAACGGACGCATCAAATTTTGCCATCGGTGCGGTCCTTAGCCAAGGTAAAGTTGGTGAGGACTTACCAATAGCCTATGCATCAAGAGCCCTTCAAAAGGCGGAGATTAATTACTCAACAACTGACAAAGAACTATTAGCCATCATTGCCGCTGTAAAACATTTCAGACCATATTTATACGGAAGGCAATTTACACTCGTAACAGACCATAAACCGCTACTGTGGTTAAGTAACGCCAAGGACCCGACATCGCGTCTACTGCGATGGAGATTAATACTTGACGAATATACGTACACTGTAGTTTACAAAAAAGGAAGAACAAATGCAAACGCAGACGCACTATCAAGGAACCCTCCTCCCGAGGTAATCCAAGCCTTACCCATAGACGGCAAACGCCTTCGGTCAGAGTCAGGTACCGCGGAAACCGAAATAAATAAACGCAGAAAAATAGCACATCAATTCCCACGGCGTCCTAGACAAGATACCGACAATTCGACAAATCCCGCACCAATCAAAATGCCAAAGACACAGGGAACATCAATGGGACTCCCCTCACAGGAAATCCTGTGGTCATCAGAAGAGTCGGATACAGAAATAACTCACGGTAAAAAACATGAAACAATAAAACCGCTCAGACGATCCCGAATGACTGAATCCTCAGGTAACCCCGCGCGACGAAAGAAATTGACGAAACAACTAGACTACCTTGACTCGACAGATGAGTCGGACGTGGAAACTATTCCAGTTAAAGTGAGACTACCTAAACGAAAAAGACACACGGACTCGTCTACTATCCGAACACAAAGAAAGAACTGAGTGAAAACCGATTTTACCAACCAGAACAGTTGTACTGACAATCAGACTGAAGACCAATCAAATAAGACTGCAACAACCTCGGTATATAAACGTAAAATAATATATAGGAAATTGTCCAAGTCAAACAGCGAATCTACTACAGACTCTACACAAGACCCGCACAACGCAGAAATAGATAAGAAACGCGGAGTCAAGTTACAAGATTCAACTCGCGAGCCGCAAGCCGGTACATCTACTAACAAATCCCCAGGTTCCACACCATCGTACAGGCAGTTCCTTAAAGACTTAGATTTCCTTCCCCTGACACAGAATAGGAATATCAGAGAAATAGACGGAGATCTACTAAAGCAAAAAGACAATTTAGCCCACTGTATCTCAGCTGACTGTAAAACGTCACGAAACATCGCGGCCCAGATGGTAAGGAACGGATTCATACAGCGCAAAAGGTTGCAATCAATGAATCCACAAGTAACAGACATCATTATAGTTCAGTACCCCCGACGCACAATTTACAATTTAGTTACAAAAGAACGACACTTCGACAAACCAACAAACAAAATAATGTACAACACATTAGTGAAGTTGAAGACAGCGTTAATTAGGGATAAAAAGAAATCACTCTCGATACCGAAACTCGGTTGCGGTTTAGATAAGCTTGACTGGGATATGGTGAGCCGTATGATTCACTATGTATTCAAGGATTCCGACATCAAAATCAACATCTGCAAAATTAATAACCCAATAACACACGAATTACCTTACGAACGAATCAGAGATAAATCATGTAAACCCGCGACAAAAAGCTTTACCCGATCTCCTACGGGACCCCCGATCGCTCCAATATCAGACACTCCCTCAGCTATCCTCACATCGACAGATAACGATTCGGATACACTAGCACCACGAGTACACAAACGTAACCCTGTATCGAAATTGGACATACAAAACCCCACAGACTATAAGGCAATCTCAAACTCTGAAAATGAATTAATAGAGTCATCAGCAGAAGACCCGACGGTCTCAGACAGTACAGATTGTTACCAGCCAAACGCCGGCAACACGGCAACCCACACGCCGAGCCCTCACGCGCGACCGGAGTTAGAGGGGAGAGTCGGCGGGCGCTGCAGCGCCTCGCCCGAAAAACCTCTCTCGCGATAGAAGTAACATTTGTAGTTGGTTAGACTCGATGATCTCAGAGCCTGAATAGCTGACTACGGATATTCGAATAAAGCGTACTATATCGAACCACACTATAGTATATACATATCTGTACAGCATTTACCAAACCCAATAAAGCGGCTACTTGTTTTTATAAAACACTGGTCCACCTTTTTGAAACCCTTTCCAACCCTCTCCTCACTCCTTCCACCCCCCCCCCCCCCCCCTTCCTTATCCTTACGTCCGTGGATGGCGCCCTTCCTCGCCCCCACGGCCCTCCGAGTCTTGACGGCTGACGAAGTCCGGAGACTGGCCTGCGCCCAGGCCTACGCCGCACGCTGCACCGCCGAGAGTCTGTCCGGGTGGACAACGGGACCAGCTACGAGGACAACAGGGACGCAGACCTCCCGGATCCCACGGCCGATACCCCGCGCCGTCCAAGTCGAGCGAGGGACCCAGACCGACGGTCCACGACGAGCGCGCTATCCGCCGACTCCGAACCAGGCGACCGAGAGGAAGGCCACGAAGCCTCCAAAGTCCTTCTCCGGGATCTTGCCGGTCGAACCGCCGATCGAAGCGGAAACGCTCCCGCCCGTCCAGGTCGCCATCAGGGCCCCGACCGCCAACGCAGTCCGGCTACCGCCGACCGCGCTACTCCCGCCGATCCCGCCGTATACCGACGTCCGAGGCCCGCAACACCGCCTAGTCGCGGCGACTCCTTCCGCCCGGGTCTACGCCAGTACCCCGTCCCGACCCCCCTCCGCGGCAGTCGTCCTGTCCCCGACGAGGCTCCTACCCGCCTACGAGCCATACGTGGACTGCCGGGCACCGAAGCCTAAGCGGCGTAGTGTCCGCATCCTGACGGACGAAGAGGTGACCGCTCTCGCTCAACGCGGCGTTACCCGTCGCCGTTAAAGGCACGGTATTTTTCCCGGCTGGTCTCCTGACCAGCCACATAAACCAACCCAAACACCGAGAACCCCGAGCGCAAGTTCGACCGTTCAACAAAGTGGCGCCCAACGTGGGGCCAGATGATCATCACCTCCTCCGCGCAGTAAGCCCGGACGAACCTACCAGCGACCCGGACCAACCCCGTATGTCCGAGCAGAGAGTCACCCGCTCACGACTGACGCAGCAGGGAACAAAACCGCAAGCCATGGCGCCCAACCCCGACCAAAACCCCCGACAAAACGAATCAGCAGGTACTCGAGCAGAGGCAAGTGCGTCGACTTCCGCTTCGAACACCGCTACGTCGAACTCGACCAATAACCGAGCCAGTGGAAGCCAAACTACGACCACCCCAGACTGGGGGGCCTTTTACCAAGCCTTCTGTGGTCACCGTCTACCACTACCCGAGTTCCGAGGCCTGGACCACGAGGACCCGCAGCAGTTCCTACGACGATGCGAGGAATACCTAGACGCATCCCAGACTCCGGCCGTCTACCGAACGAAGGTCGCAGAGAAGGGACTGAAGGGGGAAGCTGAGAAATGGTGGCAATGCTATCAGACCTTGGACTTTGAATGGGAGAAATTCGGCGAACTACTCCTCAACCACTACGACAACCGTTCGCTCAAAAGCGAACTCAACGCCCAGCTTTTCTCTAAAAAACAGGGAGACCGAGAGCCCGCGGGAGTGTTTCTCCAACAGAAGTATCTCCTGTACCAGAGGATCCGGCCGGAAGAACCCGAGGAAGCCCGGGTAGGGACACTGCTGAGCCTACTCCGCCCGTCTCTTCGGAAGTCCGTGAGGCCCACAAATCCTGGTGACTTCTCTAGCCTACTGGCCAGGGCCATGGAAGCTGAAAAAGACGACGCGGACGAAACACGAGCCCGACCAAAGAGGGAACCGACCGAAGCGAAGAAGGGTAGTAACAGCGGACCAATTCCGCCCACCAACGAGAGACCTAATCCTCCGAAATGTTGGCACTGCCCCGAGCACCACTTCCACCGAGACTGTCCAGTTCTTAAAGAACGAATGACGACCCAAGCAACCCAGCAGGGAAACTGGCGTCAGGCGGCGAGCACCCCGGCGCCCTCCGCCGACAACTAAACAGACCGGTAGTGAACAGCACGAGTTTTGGGGCCAACAGCCTTCCCCGTATAAACATTACGATCCAGGGAAAGGAAATCCAAGCACTCATCGACCCTGCCGCGTCCCAGAACTTCGCCAATCCAGCCATACTCCCGGCAAATACCCACATCCAGAAAACGCGCCTAGCCGTAGAACTTGCAGCCGGAAACTCTACGATGGAAGTAATCGGAACCGCCCAGTTTACCATTACCATCCAAGATAAAGAGTTCCAAATCGAGGTTCTAGTAGCTCCGCAGCTAAGGCTTCCCTTACTACTGGGACTCCCGTGGCTGCGAAAGGAAGAAGGGATTCTCGACTTCACCCGGGACGCCTTGTATATCGGGCAAACACGTCGCGTAACCACGCCGTTCCTCGACCTCAACCGGAACAAGGTCCCAACCATCTCACTAGAAGAACTCACTCCGTCACACAACTTCCCGCCTGCCTACCGCGAGCGCTTCTTCAAAATTCTACAGAGTCACGGCAGCGTCTTCTCGCACATCGGGAGGAACCTGCCCCAGACAAAAACGGTGCAACACGACATCAAAGTCACATCCGAGCAGCCATTCCGGCTACCCCTGTACCGTTACTCAGAATCGAAGAGGATCAGCATCGAGGACCAGGTACAAGAGATGTTAGCTTCGGGGATAATTGAACGTTGTTCCTCTCCCTACAGTTCTCCAGTGGTTCTAGCTAGAAAGAAAGACGGTACAACTCGATTCTGCGTCGACTACCGCCGCCTGAACCTAATCACCGAAGACGCCACTCAGCCCATACCCCGTATCAGCGATACCTTGAAAGATTTGGGAAGCGCCCGTATCTTCTCAACTCTCGATCGGAAAAGTGGGTACTGGCAGATCCCGATGGCCCCGCAGGCCAAGAAATACACAGCTTTCGCCACTTCAACGGGGGGGACCTACCAATTTCGCGTCATGCCCTTCGGGTTGAAAAACGCACCAGGAACCTTCCAACGACTGATGAGCCAAGAAGTACTGACCGGCTATCTAGGATTTTTCTGCCTAGTGTACCTGGACGACATCATCGTCTATTCCCACAACGCGGAAGAACATCTCGACCACCTCACCCGAGTACTGGAACGTTTGAAGGTACACGGGCTAACATGTTCCTTAAAAAAATGTCACTTCGGGAAAGCGGAGCTACAGTACCTAGGGCACACCGTCGCCATAGACGGAAACCGGGCGAACACAGAACACGTGAACGCTCTGAAAACCGCTTCCCCGCCGACCACCAAGCGTCAACTACAGGGCTTCCTGGGCGCTTGCAATTGGCTTCACGAATACCTACCTAACTTGGCTACCATTGCTACGCCACTGACGGACTTGCTGGCCGGCAAGAAGAAGTTTCACTGGACCGCAGAGGCCCAGGCCGGCTTCGAGGCCGTCAAGGCAGCTCTCCAGGGACCACTGAAACTTGCAAGGCCAGATCCCACAAGAGCGTTCATACTACAGACAGATGCCAGCGCCAAAGGGATGGGAGCAGTGCTCTTCCACCCCCGAGAAGAAGGCGGTCGGGACGTTATCAGTTACGCCAGTGCGAAGTTCAACCCCACGGAAACCCGATACCACAGCAACGAGCAAGAGTGTCTGGCCGTCATATGGGCCATCAAGAAGTTCCGACCTTACCTAGAGGATCGACCTTTCACACTCAGAACTGACAACCAGGCCTTGACCTGGCTACACCGATTCAAGGACACTCGGGATAAACTGACTCGATGGGCGTTACTGCTCCAAGAGTTCTCGTTCAAAATTGAGCACATCCCAGGTAAAGAGAATCAACTACCTGACTTACTTTCCCGCCACCCGGAGGGGGAGAATAACGGAGACGCCGACAACCTCGAACGGCTTCTTCCACCAGGGGGAGCCACAGAAGTCGAGCCTGAGGAGACAATCCCGGAACTCTACACCGTAGGCGGGATCTCTCTCTTCGAGGAAATTCGCAGCGCACAACAAACAGATCCCGAAACCAACCGACTCGCGACCCAGTACCACGAGCTGACGCAGAACCCTAACGTAAGCAGTGAACAGCGAAGTTTCCTCCTACACCACGGCATCATAAACGGAAGCCTGTGGAAAAGGGATTGCGGTCAGTCTCCGTGGAAGTTAATCGTACCAGAAAGCGCAAGAGAGCGAATACTGTTCGAATACCACGACGCTCCTCTCGCCGGGCATCCCGGGGCCGACGAAACGCTACGAGCGATCCAAGGGGCCCACCACTGGCCTAAAATGAGGGAAGCTGTCCGAAAGCATGTACAGTTTTGCCATATCTGCGCCTGTTCCAAGAAGTCTACTACCGAGCACGGGGTCCTCCGGCCGCACCGGCCCACGCAACCCTGGGCAACCATCGCAGTCGACCTCATGGGACCATACCCCCGCAGTGCCAGGGGGAAAAGGTTCATCCTGGTAATCACCGATCTATTCTCACGGTGGGTCGAGGCCTTCCCGCTAGGGGTCTCAAACGCAACCAAAATCATCAAAGTGATCGAAGAAGAAGTCTTCTCCCGCTGGGGGTACCCGAGGGCCATCCTGTCCGACAACGGTCCCCAATTCACCAGTAACAGTTGGCAACAGGCTTGTGACCGATGGCAGACCACACCCTGGACTACTGCCGTCTACCACCCTCGAGCGAACCCCACCGAGAGGCGAAACCAAGAGATCAAAAAGGGGCTTCGACTCCACCTCCATGGCGAGAAGCACAAGGGTTGGGACCTCCACTTGCCCCAAATCCTGTTTCAGCTACGGAACCGCCGTAACGCAGCCACGGGGTCCACCCCAGCTAGGCTCTTGACAGGTCAAGAAGCCCGGCGCCCAGGAGACTGGCAGCTCAACACTCCCGAACCCCCCTCCGACGAGTGGGAACAACGGGTCCAAACCGCCAGAAGCAACCAGGGCCACTATCAGCAAAGATATGTGATCCCCGAGCAAACGCCACCACGCTACCAGCCCGCAGATGAGGTCTACCAGCGCAGTCACCCCCTGTCCAACGCCGTCGCAGGGTTCCATGCCGGGTTCGCCCCGAAGTGGGAAGGCCCTTTCCGAGTGCACGCACACCTCCAGGGGGACATCTACTGGCTAGACAAACAAGGCACCTTAGTGAAGGTACACGGGAGTCAACTTAAACCCGCGAGATCCTCAAACACCGGTCGCAGCTCGGAGAGCACGGCCACCCCTAACCCACCAGGCCCGCTGATCGCAGAACCAGGTCGCAGCTCAGAGAGCACGGCCACCCCAAACCCACCAGGCCCGCTGATCGCAGGACCAGGTCGCAGCTCAGAGAGCACGGCCGCCCCAAAGAACCCACAACGGTCTGCGCAACCAGACCCCCTATCCCCACACTCTATATAACCACCATATAACACCATAGAATAATTAGTACGTAAGATAAAATATATATGTCTATAATAAACTCTAGTACCTAGGATACAGATATCAGAATAAGAAACTATTCTTTAAATTTAAATAAAACAACTCCGTCACCCGTGAGGGGGGGGAATTGTTACCAGCCAAACGCCGGCAACACGGCAACCCACACGCCGAGCCCTCACGCGCGACCGGAGTTAGAGGGGAGAGTCGGCGGGCGCTGCAGCGCCTCGCCCGAAAAACCTCTCTCGCGATAGAAGTAACATTTGTAGTTGGTTAGACTCGATGATCTCAGAGCCTGAATAGCTGACTACGGATATTCGAATAAAGCGTACTATATCGAACCACACTATAGTATATACATATCTGTACAGCATTTACCAAACCCAATAAAGCGGCTACTTGTTTTTATAAAACACTGGTCCACCTTTTTGAAACCCTTTCCAACCCTCTCCTCACTCCTTCCACCCCCCCCCCCCCCCCCCCTTCCTTATCCTTACGTCCGTGGATGGCGCCCTTCCTCGCCCCCACGGCCCTCCGAGTCTTGACGGCTGACGAAGTCCGGAGACTGGCCTGCGCCCAGGCCTACGCCGCACGCTGCACCGCCGAGAGTCTGTCCGGGTGGACAACGGGACCAGCTACGAGGACAACAGGGACGCAGACCTCCCGGATCCCACGGCCGATACCCCGCGCCGTCCAAGTCGAGCGAGGGACCCAGACCGACGGTCCACGACGAGCGCGCTATCCGCCGACTCCGAACTAGGCGACCGAGAGGAAGGCCACGAAGCCTCCAAAGTCCTTCTCCGGGATCTTGCCGGTCGAACCGCCGATCGAAGCGGAAACGCTCCCGCCCGTCCAGGTCGCCATCAGGGCCCCGACCGCCAACGCAGTCCGGCTACCGCCGACCGCGCTGCTCCCGCCGATCCCGCCGTATACCGACGTCCGAGGCCCGCAACACCGCCTAGTCGCGGCGACTCCTTCCGCCCGGGTCTACGCCAGTACCCCGTCCCGACCCCCCTCCGCGGCAGTCGTCCTGTCCCCGACGAGGCTCCTACCCGCCTACGAGCCATACGTGGACTGCCGGGCACCGAAGCCTAAGCGGCGTAGTGTCCGCATCCTGACGGACGAAGAGGTGACCGCTCTCGCTCAACGCGGCGTTACCCGTCGCCGTTAAAGGCACGGTATTTTTCCCGGCTGGTCTCCTGACCAGCCACACAAACCAACCCAAACACCGAGAACCCCGAGCGCAAGTTCGACCGTTCAACAAGATAATACCAGTACCACCGATTACGAAAGTACATATCAAAGAACTAAGCAGTCCCCCAAATCAGTCGGTATACAAGAAATCGCCGATGACATATTTAGAGCACCCGTAACATATTCATTAGTGCACTGTGCAGCACAGGACTATGTAATGGAAAAAGGACTGGGAAAACAATTTAAACTAAGATTCGGTCAAATAGATAGATTGAGAAGCTTTAATACGCAGGTAGGCGGAGTAGGAGCCCTGAGTCATGAAGATAGATTCGTGTTTTATTTAATAACAAGGGAGAAAGACGGAGATAAGACAACTTACGAGACATTAGAAGCATGTTTTAAAACGCTACGAAGCATTTGCGGGGACGAACATATATATAACCTAGCAATGACGAAATTAGACACCGAAGTAGACAACTTAGACTGGAATAGAGTCAAAGAGATGATAAAAAAAATATTCATAGCTCCTTTTATGATTCAGGTGTACGAACAAAGACCGCAGTGTGCCCCGGCCCCCCCACAGCAGCAAAACAAAGATACGCTTAGCTTCGATGAATTTATAGACAATATAAATAATATAATACCAACGGCTAACGTGACGGAATCCAAAGACGGAATATTCATGAAAAGTGCAAATATTGCCCACTGCGTACCAGCTGACTGCGCGTGGAACAACGAGCTGACAAAACAACTAATAGACAGAGACATGTTACGAAAAGAGACGTTCACTATCAACAATCTCAGCAAACGCGGAATAGCTTTATCAAAATTCAGAAACAAGTACATTATGACTCTTGTAGTCAAAAGCCAACACTCAGACAGAATAGACGTAAAAGATCTCTATGATACTCTAATCAGACTAAAACAGCTGTTGCACACGTATAAAATTGAAGCATTTTCTTTTCCCAAAACAAACCCAGGATTAGAAGTCCTCCAATGGAATATCGTCAAGAAACTATTTTATTACATTTTCGGAGACACGAATGTAAGAATCACACTTTGTGCAAATGAAACTATTATACCCGACGTATCGGTACGCGGGGAGATCATTAAAGAATATCACGAATCACTGCTAGGCGGCCACCAAGGTGTAACGAAAATTTACAACAAAATTAGGGAAAGGTACTACTGGCCGAATCTAAAGACTCAAATTCAAAATTTCATTAAATCCTGCGACAGTTGCCAAAGGAAGAAGTTAGTTCGAGTCAAAACACGACTGCCCATGATAATTACGGATACTCCGGCAGATGCGTTTGATAAAGTTGCGCTCGACATAGTAGGACCACTTCCCGTGACGGAATCAAATAACCAATACTTATTGACAATTCAATGCAACCTAACAAAATTTCTAGATGCTATTCCCCTCCCTAACGCGACTGCCCAGACAGTCGGCACGGCATTTACAAAAGAATACATTACACGTTACGGAGCACCGCGAATAATACTAACAGATCAAGGCCAAAATTTCATGAGTACAACGATTAAACAGATTTGCAAATTATTTAAAATTAAACAAGTAAGGACTACCGCATACCGACCGCAATCCAACGGCTCCCTCGAACGTAGCCATCTTGTACTCATCGAACACATTAAACATTACACAAGAACAGGCAAAGACTGCGACAAATACGTACGTTTCGCAATTTTCTGTTATAACACCGCGATACACGAAGGTACGAATTTCACACCGCACCAACTAATTTTTGGTAAAGAAGCTCGACTGCCATCGGACCTACGAGCAACCGTCGCGATCACAAACTCATACAACACATTTATCCTCGACCTACTAACAAATCTAACCGAAATTCGTAAAAGGGCAGCACAAAATTTGAAAGACGCAAAATCAAAATCAAAGGCATATTATGATAAAAGAATCAATGAACACCTCTTTGAGGCCGGACAGAAAGTATTTTTAATAAATGAGAATCGCACAAAATTCGAAGACCAATATAAAGGCCCGTATGTAATTGAGAGAATAATTGACGGAATAAACGCTGAAATCTACTTGACACCTAGTAAAACTAAAATTGTCCACCTCAACAAACTGAAACTAGCACATATACGGGACGATAACGATTAACGTTGAGTAGACACATAAAAATATTCAAACCGCAAACTCTATCCATAGAGCACACTGAGACACATCCCCTGGAAATCAGGGAAATTACAGATTGTTTCTAAGTAAATCCAAAACAAGTCAATGGTATTGCCTGAATATAATGAATAAACGATACGTATGTCAGCATTGTTGAGTGTTAGAAAGTGGATCTAAACAGATCTATAGATGATAAGCTATAAAATTAGGATAATGATGTACTATGGAATAAGAAGTAGATAAGAATTGGGAAATAAAAATAAATAAATAAAAAATAAATAAAATAAAAAAATAAAAAAAATAAGAATGTATGAAACATATAAAGCATAGTAAAAAGGGAGTAGAATTAGTAGAATTACAACACTCTTCACTATTAATATTACCTTTATACGCATTGTTATCTCATTGTATTACGCTTGAGCATCATGTTATATTTCTCCTAGACCATAAGCTCACTCTATCTCACTACCAATATTATCAAGATGCAACCCTTAATTTAAAAATAATACATATCCTGCCATAGTCAACACATAATACATATATGTACCATCGGACTAAAATAAAGGTTTATACCACATTGCTTGGTCCACTATCATACATCATACCAAATAAGAATGCAGTATGTTATACTGACTATTCACACGATCATACCTAGTACTAAGTTTATTACATTCAAAACTATGTACAATCACACATATTTCTTTATGTTACGCATATGGTAACATAGGTATTGCACCCCTATGTTCCCTCTAATGGGGGGGGTGTTACATCGCAACTCCGTTTCCCCAACATCCACCCGATCCATCACTTCCTTTCGCCTGATCATCAAATTACCTGATCCTCGCTTTCCGCCAGAATCACGCGAGTTGCACACGGACACCGGATGTGCAACTCGCCCAAAACCCCCTCTCAAAACCGAGTCTACCTTTTCCACGCCTCATCTCCACTACTCACTACCAATTCCAATCTAAAACCACTCACTTCGTAACTACTTATTCCCATTTCACACTACCTATCTCGTAACCTAATAAGCGACCAACCAACTCTCAATACCAACTATTAGAACCACCGACTATACGGATTATCTAAATAAATCTATTTCACTTCAATAAACATCAGTCTACGTCAATCTACACCAACTTCCACCAACTTCCACCACCTACCTCCACTGTGACATAACAAGATTAAAAAAATTACTAGTGCATTTTTGTCATGTTTTTTTTTTTTTTATTAACATAATTGATAATCAGCATTCATGTAAATTAACTCTGAATTCATCAAATTACTTGAATGCTCATTTAATAAATTTAATTTCGCTAACTCAATTTATATTTCACACAGAATATCATTTAATGATAACTGCGTGTTTGTTGCATTTAATTACCATAAAATTGATAATTAATGAGTCAGATGTAGAATTTTGTTCAATAAGAATTGGAATATATGACATTTGTATATTTCATATTCGTTTAAGCACCTAATTTCAGTAACAGATCTTGGGTCAGTCGGTAGCGGGCAGTGTTGGCGAGCGCACGGTTCACGGATCGATCCCTGGCGGGGAGTTTTTTTTTTTTTCCTTCTCTGGGCCGATATGTAAATCTAACTATATATGGCTCAAAATCACCAAGGTGGTAAATTCGTGTCTGAGACATTTAAATCATCAAATTTATTTGTTTTCATTAAAATAATGTAGCACAAATTATTCACATTAACTCATTTAAGCAATGCATCAGAAAAATTTGTTGGAATTTATTCATAGAAGATACTTTTTTTCATGAAATACTCCCGAAAAGTCATTCTGGGAACGCGTCCCTAAGTAGTAATCCACGGACAACAACAGCTAGAATACATGGTAAAAATTTTTTTTAATGTTTTAAAGGTACTTGTTAACTTAGTTAATTTTATTATAAAATGATATTTATAAGTTCCCGAATCGACACAATATTATTTCGTCCGAAAATTGAATACAAAGTTTGTCTGACAATTCGTGCATCATTTCCGGGAACGCAGACATTTTGTATATATTAATTTTCAGCAAAACGCAACTGATAGCTCTATAGTGGGTTATCATATCAAACACTCAAGTACGGTTGACCAGCGTGGTTTTTTGTGAAAATGTGAAAAATATAAGAGCTCAGCATAGTTTTTCTTGAACTTTTGGCACCGTACATCAATTCAGTGTCATTCCGGGAACGCCAATAATTGTAGGAAAAAAACAAGCAAATGCTTTTTGATACGATATTTCTTGAAGATTAATGTGATATGCTTTATATTAACCCTAAATAATCCCGTTTAAGTGGCCAATACTTATTTTACGCGTATCTTTATGTATAAACGTCATTCCGGGAACGGTCATTCCGGGAACGGTCCCGGATGACATGAGTTCTCGGAATAATCATTGGGTTCCCGGAATGATCATTGTATTGTTAATGATGGTTTCAAGTAGTGCGGTCGTCGAAATTGACTAGTTTTTCATAAATTTATTATGGCATAGTCGCCACATTGAGTATTCATCGAATTATTATATTCATAAACTGATGATTTCCCTGACATGTCCAAAAACAAAATACTACCCAAATTATGAACAAATGGCCAGATATCGATTTTTCAGTTTTAATTGCTTCAAATTCTAGAAAAATCTAGTGGATTGGTTCGATTGCAGTGTGCGATGGCTCATTTTATGCAGAAAACTATTTCCCACAAATTCACCGCGGCAGATTATTTTCTCTGTTAATCGGCAATTCAATATGGTTATTTGTTCATTGAAATCTATATACGTGCAGTCTTGTAAAATTGAATATTCACCGCACCAACATGATGAAAAAAAAGTATCATGGTCGGATTATAGAGAATAGTTTCCTGAAGAAAATAAGCCGTCGTAGACTGTAATCGAACCAATCTACTAGATTTTTTTTGGGTATTATTTTATTTTAGGACATGTCAAGGAAATCATCAGTTTATGAATATAATAATTCGATGAATACTCAATGTGGCGACTATGCCGTAATAAATTCATGAAAAACTAGTGATTTTTGACGACCATACTACCTTAACGTCTGTAAAGGCGTTATTATAGAATATTTATTTTGCTTTTGGTGTTTTTTTATGAAAATAATATATTATAATATCGTCATTTCGGGAACGATTCGTCATTTCCGGGAACGCTACTAAAAGTCAATTATTAAGCAAAAATCATTTGTTTTTTCATCAAATCACTGATCAATTGAAAATCTACATTTATTTCTTTGCTTTCATACTAAATTGAATGTCCAAAATTATATAAATATTACTTTTTTAAGCGTTCCCGAAATGCCGGTGGCTCATGACTTGTTTTACATAATTACTTTTTTATTCACGTAATTTTTAATTTCCAGCTTGCCCCGTTTGAATATCAATTAAAGATAAGTTGGTCAATGATTAGAACTGGTTTGCAGAACAAAAATATAATACATTTTTTCAAGAAATTCCAAACTTGAAATTTACCACCTTGGTGATTTTGAGCCATATAATCTGATATGCCCATATCAGGTCATATGTAGTCTGATATACTTATATCAAAGCATATATAGTCTGATATGGCCAATTTTTATATCAGGCCATATCAGGTCTGATATGGATAGTTTATATCAGGCCTGATATGGTCTGATCAGAATATTTTTTCACGGGTATTTACGAGAAAAATGCTATAGACCGGTGGGGCATCGATGTATATTGCTATGATACATCGAGAAGACGTAAGCGCAAGGTCCAAATTGATGAGCAGAGTAACGAAGATGATGTTTCAACGGGTAGGGAAAACTTGCGAAATAATGTGTTTTACTTGATCCTTGATAGGCTACGCACTGAACTCGAGAAGCGAGCTGCAGCTTACGTCAAATTGAACGATAAATTCGGATTTATCACGAAACTCCCAACAATGAAACCAGAATCCATCGCAAAGAGTTCCCGAAATCTTCAATCCCACTATCCTGACGATCTGGAAGACACGTTAGAGGTTGAATTCCAACACCTTAGCGCGTATTTGTGTTCCCTCGCCATTGAAAGCAACACATACCCTGAACTTGATTCAATGTTGGTCGAGAAAAACCTATGGATGGTCTACCCCAATGTGCACGTTGTTCTACGAATATTTTTATGTCTCGCAGCAACCAACTGTTCTGAGGAACGCTCTTTTTCCGCGTTGCGACGCATGAAAAATTATTTAAGATCGACAATTGGCCAGACTAGATCGAACGAACTAACCCTGTTGACAATAGAAGTCGAACTGACGACTGAGCTTGACTACAATACACTAATAGATGAGTTTGCCCGTAAAAAAGTCCGTAGAGTCCAACTGTAATCTGTAAAACGAAGTTCCCTGTTCAATAAACTTCTTCCTTCAAAATAGTGTATGTACCTCATTTTTTTGTTCTCTGATTCATTCATTTGCAGGGAAATGATTCAAAATTCGATCATCGAATATCACACGGACAAATTATTTAAAGCTAAGCAACTTCGAACGAGTTATAATTTTGTTTTTTACCTGCGATTCAATTTGGTATTAAATTCACAATTCATAGCAAGGCTTCCGAACTAACGGAAGGTTATGCAACCCTCAATGGAGCAGCCCGGAAAAATTGGCCTAGGGGCGGCAAATGCCTAAGTTCGGGCCTGGACTTATCGCCACACTTTTTTCTCCGTGTGGAATGTTCCCATATACAGACAGATTACAGGCCGCAATTGACGTTGGGTTATCGGTTAGTAGTCCAGACGAATACAACACGCGATCTATTCAGGAATATGATATTTCTGTAACTTTTTCTACGAGTTCATTATATCCCCACGAATATACCTGTGATTCATTCAAAAGATTTTCGGGTGCGTTTAGTGGCAAAAAATTGTCAAACAATTAGAAACCTACTTTTTGGGCTCTATTTTTTTTCCTGACGGTTTTACAACAAAATGGTTCACGTTGTTCGTCTCGTCGTCCCGAAAAAATGAACCCTTACAAAGTCATTTATCTTCATTAGTTTAATTGCAAAACGCAATAGAAAAAGTTATTTCAATATTTTGTTGTTTGCCAGTCACTCACCGAATTTTCAACATACGGTTACGAAACTAATACTGGATCTAGTATGAACTGCTCTCTAACAGAATCTGCAAACCCGATAGGGCTATGTGTTATAGTCTCGCAGTAATAAAGGATCTGCAAAAACGAAAATCCGTGGGATCGCGCTCCTTTCAAAGGGAATGAGCTTACATCGTACCGAAAAATCTAGGGGCCAGTTTTCGATATCCACTTTTGATATATGATGAAGAATAATTTTTTTATTTGGAAAATAGTAGTCATTCCGAGGAAATGAAATTTTCGCTGATAAACAAATGGTAATATCTGCGTCAATTTTCGAGTACTCCGAAATATCCTGGCAGGATCTGATAGGTCTTTTTGAGACACTTTTTTTTTAATCATCCCCTAATCTTCATTAGAACTGGAGATACGAAAAGGTTTACTTATTAATCCATAACTATTGATGTAACCAACATTTTCGGATTAATCAAGGGACGTAAATCGTAAAAGAGTATTTATTTCTTAACACGTATACATGCGTAATTAAGCTTTAACTTAAAAAAGAGTACAAAAAACGAAACTTTGTCGTCAATCATAATTGTGGTGACGCGAAAGTGCAGGATGCCGTTTCAATTCGTTCTGCTTTATATTGGAACACCACTATCAAGGCTGTTGGTCGAGCAGAGACTGCTCAGTAAGGACGAAAAAATACTTCTAACGGTATCAAACAATAGTTTCCATAGGAGTTTTTCCTTATGAGTTTCGAGATCAATTAATTCCCTCGGCCAACCTGCATCCATTCGCTCGCCTAGGTATTTCCAGCCGGTAAAACCCTGACACGGAAAAGAAATAAGGAAGAAGGAAGAGATGAGAATACGACTATGTAATATGTAACATGTACAGGTACAGTAATGTTCCTAGATATAGTTGCCCCGTGGCTCACTATTTTTCCTAGCTTTTTCCTCAATCAAATTTCCTTCGTGAATCTTACTTCGTGACTCTGCTCCACCTTGCAGCGGTCATATTCCTAACAACCCGAAGGTTCCACTGGTTATGGGAAAATAAATTATTTCGAGAGGGACAATTTGATTTGAAAAGAGGTTGTAAAAAATAGTGAGCCGCACGGGGACATCATCGATAAACATTACTAGGGCGCAATTCCATGACTTTTATCACCGCTATCGACAGTGATCGCGGTAATAAAAGTTATGGAATCGCACCCCTGATGTGATCAGAAAACTTCGAGCTGAAACATGTTCAACCAGCCAGTAGCTGAGCCTACCTTGATGAAATACGTCCCCCCAAATACGTCCGTGGCGGCAATGTCGATGCTGTCGGGAAGGCCGCTCCACGTCGTGGCGATGAGTTTTGGATACCCGGGAAGAACTACCTCGCCCGTAATATTCCAGTAATATTTCCCTGCAAAAGCCCATCAACATATTAGTTGAACGTTGAACGGTGCATATGTAATCTCTCATTTAGAGAACTCTATAAAGTCGACGCGGTCTCACCTTTGAAGACGTAAAGGTGATGACCATCGGCAGATGTGAACAACGCGTCAAGCCGGGAATTCCCACATATTTCGGGAACCTCCTCTACAGATTTGGGCCCATAGAGTGCCTACGTAAAACAAATTAAGTACACTGCGTGAGTCCTACATGGAGAATATCTATTTCTGACACTGGGCTAAGTTAAAGACAGAAAAAGGAGCTGCCATTTTAGTATTGATAATTCGAACTTGAATATCTCTTCTAGGTACCGATACTCGTGGAACCACGGCGCTCGTTTTTGTTACGGAAGCATAGAAGATGACTGCGAGTATCGAACAAGGGGCTGATCAAGTATCACACAAAGTGACCATCGGGAGGTAGAGGGGTCGATGAAGTACTAGTGTCCGTTACTGGCCTGAAGTCGGTGATAGACTTCTTGACACAGAACGTAACGTGATAATTAATCAGCCCCTGTGTCACAAGGTTTGTCTTGAATAATTAGCAAAATTGTCTGGAAGATTTCGTTAATGAGGAGGAAGGCGACTTCTGTCTGCTTCGCTACGGTAAAACTGTACAATGATTTCGGCTCACTTGTATGCCCTCGATGTCGTCGCTGGGCAATGCAGTGTTGGGGTCGCGCAATGCGAATCCACCGTTCGTCACTGACAATGTGTCATTGCTTGGATTGAGACCGAGGGAAAAACCTGTCAACAACACGGCTGCTGACAAGAGGCTGTGGTCATGGTAACTGGTGGAGGTCCAATTTTTCTCGTCGTTGAAGTGAATGTCGCCCCCGTTACCCGGACTGAAAGCGTAGCCCATGTTACTGTCTGAACTTCCCAGGAAGGGATGCCCATCGCCGTGATCTCCACGCTCGAAACTGATCTCGATGTCGACCTAGATGACGATGATGTAGGTAATTGATATTCAGCGATTGTGCTTTTTCTTCCCTACAAGCGAGGTGGATAGACATCCATCTATCATGCGATGGCCGAATACTAGGCCTCAATGCAAAGAAATGCTACGGTATACAAGGCAAATATAATACAGAGTAACAGTGGCCAAGGCGGTAAGAGAGGAGAGTGTTTCGCTCCGGAAATATGAATTAATACGGACATTGGTGGCAGTGGAAAATTCTAAGCTACGAGAAATAGAGAGATTTGCATTAGATTCCAATTTATCACGCATGGCGTTTGAAAAATTATTGTGGGACGTCGCTTACCTCCCCGCTTCCCGTCGAGAACGTTAGATCTGTGTACCTGGACCATACAGCAAAGGCACTGGCGATTGTCTCGTCGACCTCCTGTTCGTCCAGTTGATTGGTATATTTGGTTATCTTATACGTCAGATTCTTCTTATTCCACTTCAAGTCTGAAACATGTTGTCACTGGTATCAATTCGCTCATGGCAGATCAGATTCTCATATTGACTATGAGCCTAAAGTGGAAAGATGGATTTTATTGATCATTATCAAGTCTCATCCACTGCAATTGTCATCCTATGCGGTCGCCTGACCGAATATCTCTAATAAATTTGTCTGTTCACTACTTTTGGCTGAATAACGTGGGCGTCATTATGGTTTGTCTTGTAAGGGATAACTAGAGTTACTGTTTCATGTCCAGTAAATTGATGTACAATATCGCAATTGCTGCAATTCTCTGCCGAAGGCAGGACCCCATTTTATCCTTGAAACTGTTTCAGTCATCGTAAGATTACGAGTTTACTGTCTGGATGGGACTCGATGCCCTAATACTGGATCGATATATGCGTAACAAACTTTTCTCTTACAAAATATGCATCTTTACATAATATTTTACAGAGAATACGTACCAGCAAGATTGTATCTCTTCGTTCTGCTGTCCGTTTCAGGTGCAACGATGCCTTTGTGGAAGCCTTCAAGCAGGGATATCGCGTGAGCGAGTTCAGAGTCCAATATAGGACCTGGAAGAAAAAATCTTTTATATAACGAGAGCATGTTTTCCTCGCTTCTCGATGCCTCTGTATGGGACCTATAGTAGTACTTTTAAGTCCTAGGACTTTTCGTGCCACATTTAGGTCCCAGGACTTAAAAGTACTACTGTAGGTCCTATACAGGACTTAAATGTGCCACATTTAAGTCCTAGGACTTAAAAGTACTACTTTAGATCCTATACAGAAACAACAAAAAGTCGCTAAACATGGCTTTGTTATATAAAATATGGTGTGTACCAAGGCTAAGTGGGCTTTTTGACCTTGTGTGGTTGCAGTACTCGTCTTCGACTCGTGCTAGCTCGCCTCTGACTCGTACTGCAAACTCCACACTCGGTCTAAAAAAGCCCACTTTACGCCCTTGGTACACAATATACTATATGATGGAGGGAGACAGGACACACGAAACGTCGTGCTGTAGAACTTGCGAATTCTTGAAAATTCTTGAAGTTATAAATCCTCAAATCTGGGGAAAAAACTTAGCACCCAGAAGCTGCAAGTTGCATCGATTCCAAAATCTTTCAGTACTTCGGAAGATTCTTCACGTGACTGAACACACTTGTCTTGCACTGCTGAAATATCTCTAATTTTCACAATTGATGGATGCAAAGTTCGTAATGCGACCCACTTCGAGAAGTTCTGAACAATCGATGAGCCTTCATGGGCAGTAGCATAAATAATCATCAGCATTTGCAAGGGTGTATCAAGAGAAGTTGTGGCAGAGCCTGAATTATTTGTGCAAAGAAATCTGGATCTATCGATCTATCGATGATTCGGGTCATATTCCTGTTGTTAGACGACTCGCAGATCTCGCAAATGGCTGATAATTCAGTGATTACTCGACATTTTGACGCCTAAATGGAGAACTATGATATCTCAAATTGTAGTCTTAAAACATGAAACTCAAATTCTGGTTGAAAAACATGCTGTCTCCCATGTTAAATCGAATTCGAGATATAGTTCTTCATTGAGGCGTCGATTTGTACTCACCGTTGAGATTATCACTCGGGTGGAGAATGGATCTGATTCCTTCGCTCCCTGGATCGTCTGCTGGCAGATACCCCGAATCAGACAAATTCTGCTGCAATGGATAAAATATCGTTACGTACATAGTTAGGATGAAGTAAAAAATTCAATCATCGAGTCCTCATGCGTACATATCTACTCGAACGCGAAGTTGGAGAGATATCGCGTCCCGAGAATTCAAATGAATCGGCTGAACGACTTGCATGGTACTTAGTCTCTATATGACACATTATTTCCAGATATATCCATGGAATTCCTCTTCCCAATTTGTTTTGCTACTTACCATGCCGTTGAGTTCCGAAGGAACGGGTACAGCTTCTGCTTGGAGACTAAACAGTGCGGCGCAACAAGTAAACACGATTTGCGCTCGACCACTTCGATGGGCACCTCGCAACGTTTCTCTTCTGCTCGTCATACTTGCTGTAAAGTTGCGTTTGATGCTGACTACTCAGTTCCTACCCCGGACTCAACTTTGATAATAAGTTAATAACCAATTTGCCAGTACTTATATAAGGCCCATATAACCCCACCGCCAGCACAACTGGATTTCCCGTAAGGAAAACTAATAACAGTTATTTTGCTGAGGCTGAACTCTGATAAAGCGACGAATAACAATTTCTTGGGACGAAACTATCTCGCAATGTCATATAGATGCATATAGTACACTGAAAAAAAAGTATTTTTCCTTACGCTCGGCGTAAAAGACCTTCGCCTCTTTGGTGCACACGATATTTTATACAACAAAAGTATGTTTTACAAGTTCATGCTCGATCCGGTACACAAAGTCGACGGATACACGCACGCATAGCAACGCATAACAACGCTCACGTCAGAGACCACTTTTAACTCCTAGGATATAAAAAGTAGCTTCATTTTGCTACTAGGAGCTAAAAGTAAAGTCTGCGCATGCGCATTCGCAAGCCCGCTCAGCTGTCACTAAAACGCCTCCTTTGTGTACCGAGATCGAGCATGAAAAACGCGTAAAACATGCTTGCGTTGTATTCAAACTTTTTTTTCAGTGTACAGGTATGCACGGAGTGTTCCACACGGAACGGATCGGATTATGGCCAGAGGTTATCGAATTTGGCGCCAATGCAGATTCAGTTTCCTCGATACCACATGAGATGCATCCAACAGTTACAAAGCATGAAAATGATTGGTACAACATATCGCCTCCGACAACCTAATTTGACACATTTTTTCAACTCCAAGTATCTCGACTCATGCTTTTATGCATGAACGAAATCATAACTTCCCATAGTCCATTCGACACGCATGAATAAGCTCTTTTGAAATATGTGGCACTTAAATTATCTTTAAAGGTGATAGCATGTAAAACTTTGGAAATATGTGATTTCTTCTTTTTCTACTTGAAGGATCACACGAATTGCCTTGAAATATTCACCGAAATTATTTCGAAGAGGCACGAAAACATGATAAAATTTTCAGCTTGCCTTTTCTCGGTGACCTCCGGCCTAAAACTGGTCTGTTTCACGTGAAACACCCCATTTAAGGTAAACGTCCCAATGACCGGACAGCTAAGGTTGACGTCCCAATGGTCGGACATCCATACGAAATCGTATTTCTGTCTCTTTTGCACACACTTTCTGTCCGGGAACTGGGTCCTGTCTGGCCATATTGGGACGTTTACCTTACGAAGTGATTCAGAATTCGTATTGATTATTTCAAAGGGTAGATGTGTATCAATATTCGCAACAAAGTTGCCATAGCCGTTTTTTTTCTCCGTTCTAATTTTTCATGAATAATACATTATTTCTTCATTTTTATTCATTTCTTTTTTGTTTCAACTTTTTCAATTTTATTTCACGTTCTGTTTCTCAATATTCCAGAGAATTCTGAGTAATGCTAACGAGGTTTTCTTGTAGAAGGAGAGAAATTGCGGTAGAAAAGTTTCCAATTCAGTAGAAGTGGTGAAACTATAATGTTTAATCATGCTATCAATTCGAGAAACTATTGAAGGTGAAGTATTATTTAAAGGAGGATTGCACGATAATTTCCTTTTCAGTCTATTCAAGTCATAAGAATGTTGCGTTTTTGCACAATTTTTACGTAATGAGAAACCTTCACCAATAACCAATTTCTCTAGAATCATAAAAAAGAACTTCAGTAGCATCACTCACAAGATTCTGTGGACTCGAAAAATAATGAATAAAAAACCGAAAAAATCTAATCCATATATGAATAGAAAGTTTTTCCATTGAAAATTGGAAATGTATTCCAGAGAAAAATGGCTGGCGAACTTTCAATCCCAATAATTTCAATAATTTTAAAACATTCCTCAAGTACTCTGAATCACCCTATGTATTTTTTATATTATTTGTCCTCTTAACTACGTAGCAATTTGATTCTGTGTGCTTATCTCAATAAACTCGAGTCCAGTAGGTAATAACGAATAACAAAATTCTCATTCAGCTCTGATTGATGAGTGGCGAAATCGGAATACGGAAAAAATACGGCTCATCATATCTCGGCAGAAATATATTGAGACATTTTCCCTCAATTCATCAATATAATTGCGAAATAGATTCCAAGTTCACGGATGAGCCGGAATATACCTATATTCTTTCCAAATACCTAGAAATAAACTATCCGCTCTGTTAGAATTTATGATGTTTGAACGCTATATGGTGGCGTAGTATTCCGATCATTATTTCGTGCACTATTGGCATTAGCACTATCCGTTGGCACTAATAATAGATTCACGCGTATTCACTGCACCGGTACAGAATAGTTATCGGTTTTCCGAGTACCTACATGAAAATTAAAGACAATTCATCTCTATTTTTGACGAATAGTCGCCAAGTACTGCCAATTTGATTAGTCTACCCGCACGGAAATAGAATATATGCGAAAAATATATGCGACATATATCGTTGGCCTAATTCTCAAATGTCGTAAGCCACAAAATTTCGGAAATTGATTTTTTCGTCTCTTTGGACTTTTTTTGACGTTTTTGACTTATTTTCACTCTCTCTCATAAAATTTTTCATTTGTGGGTTACGACTTTTGAGAATTAGGCCATCGATATGTGACATATTTGTTTTTGGCCGAAACATATATTCTTATATATTTGATACCCCAAAAAGCACCTCTGGTGCAAAAACCTTTCGCCAAGTACATTGATGTGATATATATCCCCCAAAAAGCACCTCCCACGTAAAAATAAATCCAAAATCAGTTGCTACTGCCAAGTACCGCAACATCAGATCACCTTTTTCTCAAATTCATAATTCGGCCTTCCATTACATGGTTTCCATAGCCATCTTGTCTTTATACGCAGAACCATAGATATAGCGACAGGCAATTGACAGTTCTATTGGTGTAAACAGAAGACATAGAGAAATGAAAATGAAGAAATGGAAAAAAAAAAATTGGGATACGTGGTACTTGGCGGGCTACTATTTTATGCTCTTTGCTCGTACACTAGGACCTCGATTTAACGGTCAGTGGCGGGACCGGCTACGCATCTGCCCTGTTAAATCGAGGTTGCGTACGTTCCGCCCAAGCATTATCTGCGCACCAGCCGGGCCCCGGCCGCTGTCGTCAGCAGTGCCGTACAATGAAGCGCGCAACGGCGCGGCCTATTTTGCATCAATATATAGACGTTAACATAACCTCCAAAATGCCCCTTATGTGCCACTATTAACGTATGCGGGCCTGACCGCGGAGACATGAAGCGAAGCACCATTTCTTGATCCATTATCCTAGTATAATGCGCGCAATAGGTCCTCTTTGGAACATCTCTTGTATACGTCTGGAATCGGTGCACCAGGTAGGAAAAGTTACATCTCGTGCATCAATTAGTCGCGTAAATATCTGTCGCACTATTGCTCTGAAACACCAGCTGATTCTTAATTATCGATTAATGAACCAAGAATCAAACAAAGAAGTGTTTTCTATTGGCCCTAAGAAAACTGTTTATTTTGACAAATTTCCAGACATCGATAAAGTCTTCCGTTTGATATGGAAATCATCCCCTAAGACTTTCTTGACAACTGCCTGGATAAGCTTTCATGATAAAAAAATTACAAAAAACAGTGTTATTGTCTTACTCTGCGAAGACGGTCCACAATTTCACGTCGTTCGTAATTTTATTATAACCGACAACAGTTTTCAGATTGTTACACACTGTTTCAATGACTGGGTTTTTGATGAACATTTCCAAGCCTTCAGAATCTGTGACCCTACCGATTTTTCTTGGGCAGTAATAACTGAGAAAGTTGTTAGTGAAGCTCAACTTTCAATTGCTCACAAATTACGAGACAGATTTCTATACATTGAAAAGAGATGGATGTAATGCGATGAAATTCGGTTATTATAATAAATAAATAAAGTTATCGTTCAATCAAATGTACTCTTTTTTTTTTATCCTGTCAAAATCTAATTTCCTATACACGAACTTATGGACGGAGCAAGTTGGGATTAAGGACGCGGCGTATGAAACATACGGGGAGTACGTGAGGTAACGCGTCGGCCATATTGAAAATATTCAACTGTATCTCGGCCATGGATCACATACATGAATTGTTAGACATAATAGTCTAGTTCGCCACCAGATGTCTCACAGCCGCCTTTTCTTTCTCACAAGTGCTAAACTTTCTTCCAGTTAGTATATAAGAGAGTTCCAATTCCTAAACATCAGCGATAGGCGTGCGTTTGCGTAGTCTATAAGTGTTGGAAACTATGAGCGTATAGACTTAATGTATACACGACCACTGCGATGCGTTCCACATAGGTGATAGGTTCGTTCTAAAGGCGTACTAGTATTAGGTTAAGATGTGAACACGACAATAAGGGTAACCGGCCACCGACAGAATGTGTAGGATGGTGTGAGTACAATACTTGTAAAAGTTAACTAACAGTTCGGTAAAACGTGGGCAACCGTCGAGTAAAACCTAACATTTTCGTTACTCAAAATTTTTCTACTTTTTTTTGCTGCACAGGAGTTGACGTTTTACCGAACTGTTCGGTAAAGTTTCATCGACTGTAAGTCATTCATTCATTCGTTTCATGTAAATCGAGCTAAATTTTCTGCTATGTCCTCAACCGCGGTTTACTGAACTGTTCGGTAATCTCTACCTGACGTTCATTATATTCTACAATTGTGCGCATTAAAATTTCCACAACCAAGTGCAGTATTAATTACAGTTCTAGTTCGGTAGATATTCTTTTAAATTTATCAAAATTTCACGTTCTATGCATGAGGTTTTCTTGAATTTCGCTTTACTGAACTGTAAGTGAAACTTTACATAAATGTCCCTATGTCCCCAGTTTACTGAACTGAGTTCGGTAAAGTTTCACGAAATACTTTTCTCCGTGCATGATGAATAGTACACAAAATAATGAACTATGATTTACATCCTATATTTCGAGTGTTTCGGACCCTTGGTAATTGTAGTATCATCATGATGATCATCACTAAAATAGCTTCTGCGGGCGGCCAACGGGCCCGCGCCGGCTGAGTATTGGTTGGCAAGGCTCGAATTCGTGGTCCCGACCAGTGCTGGTTATTTTACCAGCTTCGGCAAATCAGATTGGACCAATGCTGGGTCAGCGTTGGAATTCCACTCTCAATTGTGGGCCCATATTACACAGCATCGGCAAACGTTACATGGGATATCGGAGTTGGAACCCACGTGTCCCGATTTCACGGCCCGATAACACATCATGATAACAATCGTCGAGAGAAATTTGTAGGACCCACAGTGATAGATATATACCTGTTAGGGTGATTTTTTTGGGGACTATGTTTTTTGCTTTGCTCCCGTTATGAAATTTTGTTGGAAATGAAAAAAAAAAATTTTCCCCACAATATAAGCCCTTAATATTAATGTTAAGTACTCGCCCAGAACGTGAGAAGATTTCCCATTTGAATAACACGTAAATTTACATTGTTTTTTTTCAAATTTCTATAACTCAGCCGCATTTCAAGCTATTACATTGGTCTTAATCTTGATTTACTCAGAATAAAATACTCTACAAAACTGCCAATTGCGGCCAAAGTGTAACTTGTACTGGTGAATTGGTACGGGTCGCTGAAGTTGATTTTTACCCGAAATTCTCGGTTTTTTGTACAAGTTACACTTTGGCCGCAATGGGCACTTCGTAGAGTATTTTATTCTGAGTAAATCAAGATCAAGACCAATTTAATAGCTTGAAATGCGGCTGAGTTATAGAAATTTGAAAAAAAAAAATCTCGATTTACGTGTATTTTCAATGGGAAATCTTTACACGCCTTGGTCCAGCACTTAATATTAATATTAAGGGCTCAAACTTTCAGGGAATTTTTTTTTTGTATTTCCAACAAAATTTCACGATGGGACCGAAAAAAAAATAAATAGTCGAAAAAAAAAAGCACCCTAATACCTATAGACTTGTACACAACTAGGCTGTACCTAACTACCGGCGCGATTAATATTATGCGGTGCGAGGGGAATCAATGCAAGGGACGTAAATCGTGAAAGAGTATTTATTTCTTGACACGTATACACGCGTAATTAAAATTTAACTTCAAAAAGAGGACAAAAACGAAACTTTGTCGTCAATCATAATTGTGGTGACACGAAAGTGCAGGAAGCCGTTTCAATTCGTTCTGGTTTATATTTGCAGAGCATCAGCAAGGCTGTTGGTCAAGCAGAGAAGGCTCAGTGCATACGAAAAATTAAGTCTAGAGCTTTTAACGAATAGTTTCCATAGGAGTTTTTCCGTGGCAGTTTCGAGATCAGCGAATTCCCTCGGCGAACCTGCATCCATTCGCTCGCCTAGGTATTTCCAGTAGGTCAAACCCTGACACGAAAAAGAAATAAGACAGAAGAAAGAGATGAGAATACGACTATGTAATATGTAACATATACAGGTACAGTAATGTTCCTAGATATAGTTGCCACGTGGCTCACTATTTTTCCTAGCTTTTTCTTCAATCAAATTTCCTTCGTGAATCTCACTTCGTGACTCTGCTCCACCTTGCAGCGGTCATATTCTTAACAACCTGGAGGTTCCACTGATCATGGGCAAATCAATTATTTCTAGAGGGACAATTTGATTTGAAAAGAGGTTATAAGAAATATTGAGCCACGGGGACACCATCGATGAACATTACTAGGGTGCAATTCCATGACTTTTATCACTGCTATCGACAGTGATTAGGGTGATAAAAGTTATGGAATCGCACCCCTGATGTGGCTAGAAAACTTTGTGGTGCTCTAAAATTTTTCTTAACTTATATCGGCGAACTGCCGATGTAAACTCTAATCTCAGGGTGTTTAGGAATTAATCCACGGGCCTACTCTTATATAAAATCAAGAATTATGGAAGGTGACTCAATTCAGATTATATTGGTACATGTAAATAATGCGTTTTTATTTGGAATAAAAATGTAATATGGTTATAACAGTTTTTTAAGATTAAAGTTTGAACATTGGTTGGTGAAAACCTCACGTGCCTCTTCTGAGGGCTTCTATATTAATTGACTTCTTATTTGGAAGTATTTACCGGCGGTCAACCGTGATCTTAATATCTAATACCTAATGCTAAATGTCATAACTCTGACTGAGTTATACTTGTCCTATAGCTTGTTTTAGGACTCCTATATCTAATCGCGTTTTTATCTTAATAACTATTACCTATACTAGTCGAAATCACTTTTAAGTGAGTTGAATCGAAACGTATTTTATACTAAATGAAATGACTCCTTAGAGTTGAAAGTTATCTTAAAAACTAGTGCCTGTATATAATGTATGAACTCTAAGTGAGTTCGTTGCCTATGACTAGTTAGGACGTTTATATTATTTGCTCTACCTGAATTTATCTAAGTAGTGATCTATTAATGCTAATTAAAATGACTCTCTTTGAATCGCTTTGCCTAAAAGTAATTAGGACTTCTATATTATGCTTTGTATTATCAGTTCTCTGACTATTTATTGGGACTCTATAATGCCTATGCTAAGTGATTTGATTTCAAGTGATTTTACTGCAAGTGATTTTACTTCATGTTTGATTTGATATTACTGAGCTGATTGAATATTTTAAAAGAGGAATTTAATTACAAGAAAGGATTTTACTGATTTGACCCCCCCAAGAAGTAAAAGAAGAGACAGGTGGTGTGCCGAAGCGATCCCCCACTAGCTATCTTCTACCTCAAAAATATAAAGACTTTACTGATTTGACTCCCACGATGGTGTCCAAGAAGCAAAAGAAAGGACAGGTGGTGTGCCGAAGCGATCCCCCACTAGCTATTCCCCACTCCTCAAACGAGATCGTGTACTTGCAAAAGCAATAGACATGCCAAAACGAGAAGACAGGTGGTGTGCCGAAGCGATCCCCCACTAGTATCTCACTCTGCTATATCCAGAGAGATTTTTCTCTAATTAAATGCTATTTAATTGCCGAACTTATCTAATTCATATAGTTACTTTGTAAGCGAGAGAGATTTTTAGGCAATATGGCGATTTGCCGTTAGTTAACCCATGCCTACGGTAGATGGCCCTTTGAAATGGTTGACCGCGCTAACAACAGATGGCCTTTTGATATGGTTGACCGCGCTAACGATAGATGGCGCGCGCTATACGCCTTGTTGTATTACTATTTATATAGGTCGTGGCTTGGCCGCGTTACAATCATCCCCACAGTAAAGTGATTCTGAACATACCTTAATTATAAGTGAAACATATTTAATGATGTTCCGAGGAACTTTGCTGTCCGCATTGGTGACAGACTTTTGAAAAGTTAGTGGTAACACAGTAAAATAATTAAACTAAAAATGATAAATGACAAAGACACGTGATTGTTCGCTAAAGTTAGAGACATATGGATATGGTGAGCAATTAAAGGAAGACATCTCCCAATTGACTAAACTTATGGTGTATATACGCTGAAGAAAACAAAAGAGAATGTGTAGTTGTATAGCTACTAATCGACTAAAACTAAAAGTGTGTGAGACAGAAGGAAAACATACACATGGAATCGGACATACGAACAGGTAATGTGTATAACGCATACATCTATAGATCATATCTAGAGTCTCTGGTTAAAAGTTTATGTTTTCTAGCAGATTGAGCGGGATCGAACACATTATTGGTTGACGGAAGGTGATAGGCAATGGGGGTGTGGGGTCACTGGTTGGGACTGGTGATGGCGGTCTAGGGTGCTCACGGGGGGAGGGGGCATATGACGTCGACGAGGATGATGACGATGATGTGGAGGAGGATGAAGAGGATGCGGAGGAGGATGACGAGGATGTGGAGGCTTCCGGGTCGTCGGACGATAGGTAGATGATTTCGAATTCTGGGACGTCAGGCTCATTGGAAGGTGGCTTTGCTGTCGGGGATCCCGAGGATTCAACTTGCCCTCGGAAGAGTTTGGCGGTGGATCCCCTCAGTCTTATAGTTTCGAAGACCTGAGAGTTCCAGCCCTGTCCGGGCATGAACCCTTTGATATTGTCGGGGTACATTGGGAGCTCACAACTCACGAGCTTCCACTCCATCGGGATTTCGTGAACTTTCCCGTCCGTCATCGTACCTCGGTGCACATGCACCCTTCGTGTTGGCTGGCTGGCCCTTCCGGAGGCGCAGTATCCCTCCTGCTTGGCCCATGGCCTTGGGATCAGCCAACGACCGGTCCAGTCGTCGACAGTACAATCCTGAGTCACCTCATCCCGGTCAGTTTGCTGACCAACGTGTCGCGTGCCAGGAAAATCGGCCTGAGATTCGCAATGCATTCTGAATGCGTTTAAGTCCATGGTTAGTGGAGTTGTGACTGCATTGCTGAATTTCTCCGTCGTCCTCGTTCACGAAGGAAGGGAATTCAGGGAAGAAAGGGCAAAAAAAAAGAAGAGAGGGTTTTCTCCTTGGCTCAACCTTGCCGTATTTACGTCGTTTAGCGAATTTCGTCGGTTATACACATATATATATTTATTGTTTTTCTGTTTCTTTGTATATTTATTCCTAATAATTAAACTAAAGCTACCTATAAGTGAGAGTCATTTACTCTGAGGACTTCATATACCTCCTTAAACTAGTATGTACAGCGATATACACCAATAATTTCAGATGGGTTGTCGGGACTTACTAACTGATTCTTTTAACCTAAAATTATGGTCCTGACCTACACCCCACGTCATCGTGTTTGGAAAAGAACTTTCCGGAAAATCGGGTGGTTTATCTTTTATCATTCGGGTTAATCCCCTGATAACGGTCCTAGTTTGCTTGTTGCTTGGTACAAGCTGTAACCTGTGACTCTGAGTCCCTTTATTATTCCTTTTGAATTTAACTGTAGGTTTATAGAAGGTAATATTTTTAATTCTAATTGTTTGGGTTTCTAAATCTATCGCAACACGGTTTTCGTGAATCCAGTCAATCCCCAAGATCATGTCTTCTAACGCTAGGGGTAACACATAGCAAGGTGTCTCGATAAGCTGTGACTCAACTTGAAGTTGTACTAAAACCTGCTTTTTAATTATCGGTGCCTTATGCATAAATGGCCCGTGTACTCTTAGGTTTTGTACCGGCAGTGTCGGAAGATCCTTTTTTTGAATTAAACGTTGGTAATACGGTTCCGATATTGCCGTGATTTGGCTTCCGGTATCTAAAAGTGCCGCGGTTGGAACTTCGTTGATTATTATCTCTAGTCGCGGACAATCTATAAATTCTGGCTCTTGATTTGACGTGTCACCGTTTTGCGTTAGACAATCCCCTACTTCTTCCATCAGGTCCTTTGACATGTTTGCTATATTAGCCGAACTTAGGCATCGACCGCTGCATAAGTCCGTTGGTGGTTTAAAGATAGTACCTGGTTTCCGTTTGCTTTTGACGTGGACGCGGGATTAACTTCATTACGCGTAGAGTGAGGCGTCGTTGAGGCTATCCCCGAATCTTCAGATGCTTGGTTCTCTCGACTCCAATTATCGCTTCTATAATTAGGTCGACTGGTAGAATTATCATAACTAGCCCGGTCATTATTGTTATTAGAACTCGGCCGATTTTGGTTATATCTCGGCGATTGGTTTGACGCGGGTGGCTGATTCCGTACGCGTTGCGGGTTATACATAGTTTGCTGGTTCGGACTAAATTGTCGATTATACATTGGACGTGGATTATAGGTAGGTCGCTGGTCGTACGTAGAATGATCGTTGTACGTGTACGTCGGTTGCTGATCATACATCGGATGATCGTTATACATAGGCTGATCGTTGTACTCTGGCTGATCATATTGAAAATATTGCGGTTCGGGGTTATCAAGTAACATTGGGTTTTCGAGGAGACTCAATCTTTCGATGACTGAGGTGATGTTATTGCAATCGACCGTTCCGATCAGCGAATACACGTAATTCGGTGGGTATTGTCTAATTGTATGGTACGCGATCTCAAATTTGGACATCCGGTCGTCAATACGCGTTGCACGGTGCAATTGGTCGTAAAAGTACTCGGTAAGTGACATACCGCTTCTGAAATCGTATCGCCTATTCGCCCATTCGCTTCGCTTACGCAATCGTGTCGGCTCGCTCCAAAATGCTCGTATGAACTCCTCTCTAAATTCAGCGTACGTCTCGAAATTATTTTTCATAGCTCCGAACCAAAATTTGGCATTGCCTTGAAATATGTTATTACTGGTTTTTAACTCAGTTAATTTTTCCGCGTTACCTATGTTCCATTTACGGAACCAATTTTCCAAATCGTCTAGAAATTCAAGTGGAAAGACCGTATGGTTATTAAAGAACATTGGCGGTTTTTCCTTAGCTAATCGGGTTAATATGGGTAACTGACTATCCGTAGCGATGCGAATATGTGCCATTTCTGACTCTAGTCTGCCTAAACCAGTGACTACTGGCCGTTGTACCGGTATCTGTTGTTCAACTTGTTGAACTCTCTGATTAATTCTATCAATTTGTGCAACGGTTTCGGACCGTACTTTCCCGATCGCTTCCTCAAGAATTCCGGTCATTTCTACTTTGTCTGTATTTCTCATTTCATGAGATTTGTTAAATGCAGCTCTTATCTCTAATTGAAATTTAATCAGCATAGCCTGCAACCCATTTAAAGAACCGTCATTAGGTATGTCTTGCGTTACTACTCCGCTACTACCTGGTCCATTCCTATTTATTTCCTCGACAACCTCATCTATTTGAACTGTATCATCTTCCATCATCCCGTTGTGGTTAGCCATATTTTTGCTTGGTTTTTTCGCGCTTCTAGTGAGAACCATCCCCAATCTATAAATCTATTATTTTTGAAAGTTTTTTTTTCAAAATGCTTTTATATTGATATTATAATTAAAGTGCGCTTATTGTAGAATGATTTTATATTTATATTATAAATAAAGTGATCTTACTGTATAATGATTTTATATTTAAGTAGAAACTGCCCCACGTTGGGCGCCATTTGTGGTGCTCTAAAATTTTTCTTAACTTATATCGGCGAACTGCCGATGTAAACTCTAATCTCAGGGTGTTTAGGAATTAATCCACGGGCCTACTCTTATATAAAATCAAGAATTATGGAAGGTGACTCAATTCAGATTATATTGGTACATGTAAATAATGCGTTTTTATTTGGAATAAAAATGTAATATGGTTATAACAGTTTTTTAAGATTAAAGTTTGAACATTGGTTGGTGAAAACCTCACGTGCCTCTTCTGAGGGCTTCTATATTAATTGACTTCTTATTTGGAAGTATTTACCGGCGGTCAACCGTGATCTTAATATCTAATACCTAATGCTAAATGTCATAACTCTGACTGAGTTATACTTGTCCTATAGCTTGTTTTAGGACTCCTATATCTAATCGCGTTTTTATCTTAATAACTATTACCTATACTAGTCGAAATCACTTTTAAGTGAGTTGAATCGAAACGTATTTTATACTAAATGAAATGACTCCTTAGAGTTGAAAGTTATCTTAAAAACTAGTGCCTGTATATAATGTATGAACTCTAAGTGAGTTCGTTGCCTATGACTAGTTAGGACGTTTATATTATTTGCTCTACCTGAATTTATCTAAGTAGTGATCTATTAATGCTAATTAAAATGACTCTCTTTGAATCGCTTTGCCTAAAAGTAATTAGGACTTCTATATTATGCTTTGTATTATCAGTTCTCTGACTATTTATTGGGACTCTATAATGCCTATGCTAAGTGATTTGATTTCAAGTGATTTTACTGCAAGTGATTTTACTTCATGTTTGATTTGATATTACTGAGCTGATTGAATATTTTAAAAGAGGAATTTAATTACAAGAAAGGATTTTACTGATTTGACCCCCCCAAGAAGTAAAAGAAGAGACAGGTGGTGTGCCGAAGCGATCCCCCACTAGCTATCTTCTACCTCAAAAATATAAAGACTTTACTGATTTGACTCCCACGATGGTGTCCAAGAAGCAAAAGAAAGGACAGGTGGTGTGCCGAAGCGATCCCCCACTAGCTATTCCCCACTCCTCAAACGAGATCGTGTACTTGCAAAAGCAATAGACATGCCAAAACGAGAAGACAGGTGGTGTGCCGAAGCGATCCCCCACTAGTATCTCACTCTGCTATATCCAGAGAGATTTTTCTCTAATTAAATGCTATTTAATTGCCGAACTTATCTAATTCATATAGTTACTTTGTAAGCGAGAGAGATTTTTAGGCAATATGGCGATTTGCCGTTAGTTAACCCATGCCTACGGTAGATGGCCCTTTGAAATGGTTGACCGCGCTAACAACAGATGGCCTTTTGATATGGTTGACCGCGCTAACGATAGATGGCGCGCGCTATACGCCTTGTTGTATTACTATTTATATAGGTCGTGGCTTGGCCGCGTTACAACTTCCAGCTGAAACATGTTTAACCAGCCAGTAGCTGAGCCTACCTGGATGAAATACGTCTCCCCAAGTTCGTCCGTGGCGGCAATGTCGATGCTGTCGGGAAGGCCGCTCCACGCCGTGGCGATGAGTTTTGGATACCCGGGAAGGACTACCTCGCCCGTAATATTCCAGTAATATTTCCCTACAAAAGCCCATCAACATATTAGTTGAACGTTGAACGGTGCATATGTAATCTCTCATTTAGAGAACTCTATAAAGTCGACGTTGTCTCACCTTTGAAGACGTAAAGGTGATGACCATCGGCAGATTTGAACAACGCGTCGAGCCGGGAATTCCCACACATTTCGGGAACCTCCTCTACAGATTTGGGCCCATAGAGTGCCTACGTAAAACAAATTAAGTACACTGCGTAAATCCTACATGGAGAATATCTATTCCTGACACTGGGCTAAGTTAAAGACAGAAAAAGGAGCTGCCATTTTAGTGTTGATAATCCGAACTTGAATATCTCTTCTAGGTACCGATACTCGTGGAACCACGGCGCTCGTTTTTGTTACGGAATTATAGAAGATTACCGCGAGCATCGAACAAGGGGCTGATCAAGTATCACACAACGTGACCATCGGGAGGTAGAGGGGTCGATGAAGTACTAGTGTCCGTTACTGGCCTGAAGTAAGTGATAGAATTCTTGACACAGAACGTAACGTGATAATTGATCGGCCCCTGCGTCACAAGGTTTGTCTTGAATAATTAGCAAAATTGTCTGGAAGATTTCGTTAATGAGGAGGAAGGCGACTTCTGTCTGCTTCGCTACGGTAAAACTGTACAATGATTTCGGCTCACTTGTATGCCCTCGATGTCGTCGCTGGGCAATGCAGTGTTGGGGTCGCGCAATGCGAATCTATTATTCATCACTGACGATGTGGCGTTGCTTTGTTCGAGACCGAGGGAGAAACCTGTCAACAACACGGCTGCTGACAAGAGGCTGTGGTCATGGTAACTGGTGGAGGTCCAATTTTTCTCGTCGTTGAAGTGAATGTCGCCCCCGTTCTTCGGACTGAAAGCGTGGCCCATGTTGCTGTCTGAACTTCCCAGGAAGGGATACCCATCGCCGTGATCTCCACGCTCGAAACTGATCTCGATGTCAACCTAGATGACGATGATGTAGGTAATTGATATTCAGCGATTGTGCTTTTTCTTCCCTACAAGCGAGGTGGATAGACATCGATCTATCATGCGATGGCCGAATACTAGGCCTCAATGCAAAGAAATGCTACGGTATACAAGGCAAATATAATACAGAGTAACAGTGGCCAAGGCGGTAAGAGAGGAGAGTGTTTTGCTCCGGAAATATGAATTAATACGGACGTTGGTGGCAGTGGAAAATTCTAAGCTACGAGAAATAGAGAGATTTGCATTAGATTCCAATTTATCATGCCATGGCGTTTGAAAAATTATTGTGGGACGTCGCTTACCTTCCCGCTTCCCGTCGAGAACGTTAGATCTGTGTACCTGGACCATACAGCAAAGGCACTGGCGATTGTCTCGTCGACCTCCTGTTCGTCTAGTTGATTGGTATATTTGGTGATCTTATACGTCAGATTCTTCTTATTCCACTTGAAGTCTGAAACATGTTGTCACTGGTTAGTCCAGTCATTATGTCCAAAAATTCCCCTTGAAATAACAAAAATTCCGTTGTTGCTCTTTCTTGTTTTAAGCGTTAGGGGGGGGGTCAATGGTAGTCTAAATTCAAAATGGCAACCAAATCCTGCATTTGCTTATGTCCAATAATTTGAATTTTATGAAAAATTGTTTTTCTTCAATAACTCGGCCATTTCCAATTTTAACGAAAAATTGTAGAAACCAAACTTGTACAAAAATTCAATTTCCTACAACTTTGTTCTCTATTTTTTTCTATCAGATCGATATTTTCCGAATCAAACCTGAAAAAAGCGGCGAAGTGAAACTATGGCAATATCTCGTTCATTTTCAACTTTAGGGCAGAAATGAACATAAACACACTTGTTGGAAATCAAATTTTTGACAGTTTTGATTTTCACCTTTTTTTTCCTACAGTCAATATTTAAGGTCGGACGCTAGCGACGGAGAAAATGAGCAAATTTTTGACAGTTTTGATTTTCACCTTTTTTTTCCTACAGTCAATATTTAAGGTCGGACGCTAGCGGCGGAGAAAATGAGCACCTTTGAAATATTTTTACGCGAATCATTCGACAACTGAATGCCTCTGTGAAATAAAATACAATTTTCTTTTTGAAAAAGCCTTTTCCACACCACGACAGGGTAGAGTTCTGTTTTATGCCATAACTGCAGTGGAGAAAGTTGCGAGATATATGCGTAACAAACTTTTCTCTCACAAAAAAATGCATCTTCTGTTATCGGTTGAGGATGTCGGATATGGTTTTGTAGGTTTGAGTGAGTTAATTAAACACTCCTGGGTAATAAAGAAATTATATTTGGAATATACATTATAAGAAGACGCAGTGCTTCGCTTAACTGTATAATGCTTACTGACTACTTGCTTCGACCGTTGCGAGTCGACTTTCGACTATAGACTATTGACTATCGATTCTATACACACGATCGATACTCGAAGTGTAGGTCGCATTTCATCGCTTATTTCTACATCTTCACATAATGTTTTACCGAGAATACGTACTTTCAAGAATGTATCTCTTCGTTCTGCTGTGCGTTTCAGGTGCAACGATGCCTTTGTGGAAGCCTTCAAGCAGGGATATCGCGTGAGCGAGTTCAGAGTCCAATATAGGACCTGGAAGAAAAAATCTTTTATATAACGAGAGCATGTTTTCCTCGCTTCTCGATGCCTCTGTATGGGACCTATAGTAGTACTTTTAAGTCCTAGGACTTTTCGTGCCACATTTAGGTCCCAGGACTTAAAAGTACTACTGTAGGTCCTATACAGGACTTAAATGTGCCACATTTAAGTCCTAGGACTTAAAAGTACTACTTTAGATCCTATACAGAAACAACAAAAAGTCGCTAAACATGGCTTTGTTATATAAAATATGGTGTGTACCAAGGCTAAGTGGGCTTTTTGACCTTGTGTGGTTGCAGTACTCGTCTTCGACTCGTGCTAGCTCGCCTCTGACTCGTACTGCAAACTCCACACTCGGTCTAAAAAAGCCCACTTTACGCCCTTGGTACACAATATACTATATGATGGAGGGAGACAGGACACACGAAACGTCGTGCTGTAGAACTTGCGAATTCTTGAAAATTCTTGAAGTTATAAATCCTCAAATCTGGGGAAAAAACTTAGCACCCAGAAGCTGCAAGTTGCATCGATTCCAAAATCTTTCAGTACTTCGGAAGATTCTTCACGTGACTGAACACACTTGTCTTGCACTGCTGAAATATCTCTAATTTTCACAATTGATGGATGCAAAGTTCGTAATGCGACCCACTTCGAGAAGTTCTGAACAATCGATGAGCCTTCATGGGCAGTAGCATAAATAATCATCAGCATTTGCAAGGGTGTATCAAGAGAAGTTGTGGCAGAGCCTGAATTATTTGTGCAAAGAAATCTGGATCTATCGATCTATCGATGATTCGGGTCATATTCCTGTTGTTAGACGACTCGCAGATCTCGCAAATGGCTGATAATTCAGTGATTACTCGACATTTTGACGCCTAAATGGAGAACTATGATATCTCAAATTGTAGTCTTAAAACATGAAACTCAAATTCTGGTTGAAAAACATGCTGTCTCCCATGTTAAATCGAATTCGAGATATAGTTCTTCATTGAGGCGTCGATTTGTACTCACCGTTGAGATTATCACTCGGGTGGAGAATGGATCTGATTCCTTCGCTCCCTGGATCGTCTGCTGGCAGATACCCCGAATCAGACAAATTCTGCTGCAATGGATAAAATATCGTTACGTACATAGTTAGGATGAAGTAAAAAATTCAATCATCGAGTCCTCATGCGTACATATCTACTCGAACGCGAAGTTGGAGAGATATCGCGTCCCGAGAATTCAAATGAATCGGCTGAACGACTTGCATGGTACTTAGTCTCTATATGACACATTATTTCCAGATATATCCATGGAATTCCTCTTCCCAATTTGTTTTGCTACTTACCATGCCGTTGAGTTCCGAAGGAACGGGTACAGCTTCTGCTTGGAGACTAAACAGTGCGGCGCAACAAGTAAACACGATTTGCGCTCGACCACTTCGATGGGCACCTCGCAACGTTTCTCTTCTGCTCGTCATACTTGCTGTAAAGTTGCGTTTGATGCTGACTACTCAGTTCCTACCCCGGACTCAACTTTGATAATAAGTTAATAACCAATTTGCCAGTACTTATATAAGGCCCATATAACCCCACCGCCAGCACAACTGGATTTCCCGTAAGGAAAACTAATAACAGTTATTTTGCTGAGGCTGAACTCTGATAAAGCGACGAATAACAATTTCTTGGGACGAAACTATCTCGCAATGTCATATAGATGCATATAGTACACTGAAAAAAAAGTATTTTTCCTTACGCTCGGCGTAAAAGACCTTCGCCTCTTTGGTGCACACGATATTTTATACAACAAAAGTATGTTTTACAAGTTCATGCTCGATCCGGTACACAAAGTCGACGGATACACGCACGCATAGCAACGCATAACAACGCTCACGTCAGAGACCACTTTTAACTCCTAGGATATAAAAAGTAGCTTCATTTTGCTACTAGGAGCTAAAAGTAAAGTCTGCGCATGCGCATTCGCAAGCCCGCTCAGCTGTCACTAAAACGCCTCCTTTGTGTACCGAGATCGAGCATGAAAAACGCGTAAAACATGCTTGCGTTGTATTCAAACTTTTTTTTCAGTGTACAGGTATGCACGGAGTGTTCCACACGGAACGGATCGGATTATGGCCAGAGGTTATCGAATTTGGCGCCAATGCAGATTCAGTTTCCTCGATACCACATGAGATGCATCCAACAGTTACAAAGCATGAAAATGATTGGTACAACATATCGCCTCCGACAACCTAATTTGACACATTTTTTCAACTCCAAGTATCTCGACTCATGCTTTTATGCATGAACGAAATCATAACTTCCCATAGTCCATTCGACACGCATGAATAAGCTCTTTTGAAATATGTGGCACTTAAATTATCTTTAAAGGTGATAGCATGTAAAACTTTGGAAATATGTGATTTCTTCTTTTTCTACTTGAAGGATCACACGAATTGCCTTGAAATATTCACCGAAATTATTTCGAAGAGGCACGAAAACATGATAAAATTTTCAGCTTGCCTTTTCTCGGTGACCTCCGGCCTAAAACTGGTCTGTTTCACGTGAAACACCCCATTTAAGGTAAACGTCCCAATGACCGGACAGCTAAGGTTGACGTCCCAATGGTCGGACATCCATACGAAATCGTATTTCTGTCTCTTTTGCACACACTTTCTGTCCGGGAACTGGGTCCTGTCTGGCCATATTGGGACGTTTACCTTACGAAGTGATTCAGAATTCGTATTGATTATTTCAAAGGGTAGATGTGTATCAATATTCGCAACAAAGTTGCCATAGCCGTTTTTTTTCTCCGTTCTAATTTTTCATGAATAATACATTATTTCTTCATTTTTATTCATTTCTTTTTTGTTTCAACTTTTTCAATTTTATTTCACGTTCTGTTTCTCAATATTCCAGAGAATTCTGAGTAATGCTAACGAGGTTTTCTTGTAGAAGGAGAGAAATTGCGGTAGAAAAGTTTCCAATTCAGTAGAAGTGGTGAAACTATAATGTTTAATCATGCTATCAATTCGAGAAACTATTGAAGGTGAAGTATTATTTAAAGGAGGATTGCACGATAATTTCCTTTTCAGTCTATTCAAGTCATAAGAATGTTGCGTTTTTGCACAATTTTTACGTAATGAGAAACCTTCACCAATAACCAATTTCTCTAGAATCATAAAAAAGAACTTCAGTAGCATCACTCACAAGATTCTGTGGACTCGAAAAATAATGAATAAAAAACCGAAAAAATCTAATCCATATATGAATAGAAAGTTTTTCCATTGAAAATTGGAAATGTATTCCAGAGAAAAATGGCTGGCGAACTTTCAATCCCAATAATTTCAATAATTTTAAAACATTCCTCAAGTACTCTGAATCACCCTATGTATTTTTTATATTATTTGTCCTCTTAACTACGTAGCAATTTGATTCTGTGTGCTTATCTCAATAAACTCGAGTCCAGTAGGTAATAACGAATAACAAAATTCTCATTCAGCTCTGATTGATGAGTGGCGAAATCGGAATACGGAAAAAATACGGCTCATCATATCTCGGCAGAAATATATTGAGACATTTTCCCTCAATTCATCAATATAATTGCGAAATAGATTCCAAGTTCACGGATGAGCCGGAATATACCTATATTCTTTCCAAATACCTAGAAATAAACTATCCGCTCTGTTAGAATTTATGATGTTTGAACGCTATATGGTGGCGTAGTATTCCGATCATTATTTCGTGCACTATTGGCATTAGCACTATCCGTTGGCACTAATAATAGATTCACGCGTATTCACTGCACCGGTACAGAATAGTTATCGGTTTTCCGAGTACCTACATGAAAATTAAAGACAATTCATCTCTATTTTTGACGAATAGTCGCCAAGTACTGCCAATTTGATTAGTCTACCCGCACGGAAATAGAATATATGCGAAAAATATATGCGACATATATCGTTGGCCTAATTCTCAAATGTCGTAAGCCACAAAATTTCGGAAATTGATTTTTTCGTCTCTTTGGACTTTTTTTGACGTTTTTGACTTATTTTCACTCTCTCTCATAAAATTTTTCATTTGTGGGTTACGACTTTTGAGAATTAGGCCATCGATATGTGACATATTTGTTTTTGGCCGAAACATATATTCTTATATATTTGATACCCCAAAAAGCACCTCTGGTGCAAAAACCTTTCGCCAAGTACATTGATGTGATATATATCCCCCAAAAAGCACCTCCCACGTAAAAATAAATCCAAAATCAGTTGCTACTGCCAAGTACCGCAACATCAGATCACCTTTTTCTCAAATTCATAATTCGGCCTTCCATTACATGGTTTCCATAGCCATCTTGTCTTTATACGCAGAACCATAGATATAGCGACAGGCAATTGACAGTTCTATTGGTGTAAACAGAAGACATAGAGAAATGAAAATGAAGAAATGGAAAAAAAAAAATTGGGATACGTGGTACTTGGCGGGCTACTATTTTATGCTCTTTGCTCGTACACTAGGACCTCGATTTAACGGTCAGTGGCGGGACCGGCTACGCATCTGCCCTGTTAAATCGAGGTTGCGTACGTTCCGCCCAAGCATTATCTGCGCACCAGCCGGGCCCCGGCCGCTGTCGTCAGCAGTGCCGTACAATGAAGCGCGCAACGGCGCGGCCTATTTTGCATCAATATATAGACGTTAACATAACCTCCAAAATGCCCCTTATGTGCCACTATTAACGTATGCGGGCCTGACCGCGGAGACATGAAGCGATCCCCACTATCTCCCACTACGCGGCAAACCGGTCGATAGATGCGACATGGTGGGGACCGTCGCTTAAATCGAAGGCCGTTAAATCGAGGTCCTAGTGTACTTTGCTACAAAAGGCCCGCCAAGTACCACGTACTCCAAATTTTTTTTTTTCATTTCTTCATTTTGATTTCTCTATGTCTTCTGTTTACACCAATAGAACTGTCAATTGCCTGTCGCTATATCTATGGTTCTGCGTATAAAGACAAGATAGCTATGGAAACCATGTAATGGAAGGCCGAATTATGAATTTGAGAAAAAGGTGATGTGATGTAGCGGTACTTGGCAGTAGCAACTGATTTTGGATTTCTTTTTACGTGGGAGGTGCTTTTTGGGGGATACATATCACATCAATGTACTTGGCGAAAGGTTTTTGCACCAGAGGTGCTTTTTGGGGATCTTACTACTTTTTGTAGAATTTGATTAACTGATTATTCTCGTTCGTAATGAATTGTAATAAATTATTAGCTCACTGTCATTGTGTATTATAGCGTTCAATATTTAGGTACTACTTGTGTTTTACTAATATTTTTCAGCTTATTTATCAACAGTACGCGATCTCTTATCCCTGTGTTAGATCATCGAAAAACAGAATCCCAAATTTTTTCAGATTTTTTTACAATTTTATTTTCGAAGTTATTGTAGGAGGATATTCCATATAGTTTTGTAGTTGTGTCATCAACTTTTTTTCTTGCGTTCTTTTGCCATTATACATTTTCTTTCAGCAATAGGTTTTTCGTGTAAAAAATCTCAGCTTTCAGAAAATAGTATATTGCATGCCTAGGGAAGAAAGTTGGCCATTTCAACCCGCGTATAAAATTACCACCCGAGCCGAAGGCGAGGGTGGTAAATACGCGGGTTAGATGGCCAACTTTCTTCCCGTGTCGTGCATACAATTTTTTATCATGCCAGGACCGAAAGTTCGGTGATAATTGAAGACATTGAACAGGTTATAAAGCAGTGGATTTGAAATATTGACATTTTATAAGACATTGACAGGTTATAAAATACTAAATTTAAAAAATTTTATTCAACTTTTTGAAAATCCAGTATAAATAAATGAATAATAATAATAACAATAATAAATACTAATAATGGAATGAAACAAACATATTCAATTATTATTGAAGCATTTTAATGTGTTTGTTCTTATTGGAACAGAATGGTTTTAAAATTTGAAAATATTTTACACATTATGATGAATATTTTGAATGTGTAAAGAATTATAACAGTCATAAAATTAATGTTTTAATTAGGAATATTCATTGAATCAAAATGAAATTTTTAACAACATACATTCATAATAATAATAATAATTATAATTATTCTTTTCATTCTTCGAGAAATTCTGCGTTTCTCTGATTAGAAGGAAAAAAATTAAATAAAAATATGTATATATATATATATATATATATATTATATCTCGGATTATATGATATCACGGAATTAGAATACGGGCAGAAATATTTAAACCACTACTTACGTAGATCTCGAATTACGTAATACATCTTCAGAACAGGAAGATTATTAAATTCAAAAATGTAATTAATGTAATATTAATCGTTATTATTCTCTTTATCTTCGTTATCTCCATGATAATGAAAATTAATTTCGAATTTACAATTTTCAAATTTTATGTTGGAATTATCTGTTACTGATTTCAGCATCTTTTGAATGTCATTTTTCTCCAATAAAATTTTTTTTCGTCGCTTAGCCTATGATGATTCAGTGTTAGGTCGATTATTTGGTGAAGTTAACCTCGACGTTGGACTTGAAACTTCGGTAAATGGCAATGGAACTCGACTGCTTGAGTGATTACTCGGTGCTGATGAAGTTGATGGTATCGGTGCTGTTGTTGTTGTTGTTGTTGTTGTTGTTGTTGTTGTTGTTGTTGTTGTTGTTGTTGTTGTTGTTGTTGTTCCTTTTGTTGTTGTATGAGTGGCGGATCTTGATGTGTTTGTACGAGTTATTGGTGTTGATGTTGATGTTGTTGCTGTTGTATGAGTTGCGGATGTTGATGTGTTCGTACGAGCTATTGGTGTTGTTGTGGTATGAGTTGCGAATGTTGATGTGATTGTACGAGTTATTGGTGTTGTTGTATCGGTTGCAGATGGTGATGTTATTGTGTGAGGTAATTCTGGTGTAAATGATCCTTCTGATGTAGATGGTATAACTGAATTGATGATTCGATTGAAAATTCTTTCTTTATTGCCCAAAGAATTTTCAATGTATCCAGTTGCGACAGCATCTGATCTCCAGCCACCGTGTTGCTTAATTGTCGTTAAAGAAGCTCCAGAATCAGCCAATAAAGTCGCAGAGGTGCGGCGAAAACTGTGACCTGTATATCTGTCAGGTTCGGATAAATTTAAAAACAACGCCATGGTTTTAGGGACTTCGCCAATCTTATTCTTGCCGATTACTTGACGTGAACATTTACCACGATAGTAGAATAAAAAAAATCTGTCTGTGTTCGCGTCTTCAGGTCTCAGAGCTTGATATTTTCGGACTTCATTATAAAATTCTGGGCCAATTATAAATGTTCGAGGATAATAATTTTTCGTATCGTTAACAGATACAATGAACCGATTGCCAGTGTCTTCGATATCTTGGGTTCTGATATTGCAAATTTCTGCACATCTCAATGCTCCTGATACCCCGAAGATTCCAATAACCTGAAATAAAATTTTTATAAATATTTGTAAATAGAAAACTAGTTGTAAATAAATGTATGTATAGTTTTTTACGATTTTTTTTTTCTTTCTATTCTGGAAATTTTTCCCATTTTTCCCCGAACACGTACGAAAAATATGGTGTCCCATTTTGCCCTGCCTACCCCTATTTACAATATTTGTAAGTTAGTGTAATATTTACCTTCATGGCTAAATAAATGAGATCCGGTGACTCTCCGATGAATTTTTTAACTTCACACCACGTAAAAACTTTAGCTTTTTTTGGACGAAAACCTTTTGAATTTTTTTTGATCAAATTTTTAATTTCGGGTAACTGCCGATGTCATTATTGTGATTTAGATTTATCATAGTTCTTAGCATTGACCAACGACTCCATATCGTAGAGGGAGCCAACTTTTTCAATAAATCATTAAAATAAACTAAGAGGACATCCTCTTGGAATGAATTTACTTTATTTAATGTTTGCCATTTAAGAAAGTCATCGTAGCAAATTTTGTACCGATCATTAGATTTGGATGGTATCATATTTTTCGATATTATTTCGGCTTCCGCTTCAATATTACGCCCTTCATCTGGATAGTCAGAATCACCAGATGTATCTTCTGATGAACTCATTGTTTTATTTTTTTTTATACTAATAATTTGTCTATTGAGAATTTATATTTTATTCACAGTTCAATTTATTTATATTCATTTTTATTTTATTAAGCTTTAGATTTTTTTGGACACGAACCTTTTGAATTTTTTATTATTACTATATTTATACTGACAAATCTTTATTTTACTGGGAATATCGGGGTTACGATGAAGCTGTTGACAGATCGTTGTTATCATAACAACCGGTAACTATGAATGAAACACGGGAGGAAAATTAATGCAAAAACATACGAACTCTTGAATGACACTAATTGTCAGCGGGCTGAATTGCGCCTCTTTCTTCCCGCAAAAGAGAGAAGAAAATCGAACTTTCGGCCTAGGAATGATAAAAAATATATTTTGTTCGTTTATTTCTGTGAAAAGCTCTTAAAATTAAGCTTGAAATTTAAAAAGCTGTTTTTTGCAACTCCCAAATTTTTGAAATTTTTTCAATGTTTTTTATCCTACATGCGTCAAAATAACCCCATATCGAGCATGTCTTACGGGACAGAAGACTCACATATCTCCCTCGGTCGTGATATGTTATTCGACGCATGCGCAGACACGCGATTTGGTTACTTATCAAACCTAGGGAGCAAAAGTGCGCGTCATAGGCATGATATGAACGCATTACATGAAGCTGTCAGGGAGACAGGCGCGATTTTGATTCGGGTGAAGCTGCCCTCGCTTCGCTCGGTCAGCAAACTTCACCCGAATCAAAATCGCGTACGTCACCCCAACAGCATCGTGTACTAATGCGTTCATATTATCATGCCTATGCGCACGTTTGCTTCTTACCCAGCAAACCAAAATATGTATCAAATACGTATATATTATGTAACGAATGTTACACGTTATGTATCAAACTCATAAGAAAGTAAGTTACTGGTACAGCACGTTGTCAGCAACATTGGATGTATCATCAATGTATTAGATATGTGCTGGTGATACATATCAGCGACGGTTCACCGATATATCATAGACATATCAAAGATATGTCAAAGACATGTTGAAAGATGTATCAGATACATATTGGAGATGCATCTGATACAAATAACTATCACACTGGAAAAGCTAAATAAAAAGCCGTTATTATTACTAATTTCCATCATCTATGGTGTATATATGACATAGTAACAATTTATAATCAACCACAGATAGATTAAAACGCATTTTTAGTTCATTCAAGACGACATCATTATTTTGACCTAACCCGGGCTCGAACCATGATCGCTTGGACTCGCTTGGATTAGTAGTCGCACGCTCTCGCCACTACACCACAGTATCGTGTAGTGAATACTGCCAGATTTCTCTATATTTTCGATCTCGCTATCTAACAGCTCTGAAGCGTTTATGCTTCGATTGATGCGTACTATCATGTTAGTCACTTGCATACGTTTCAGAAATTATCGCCAGTAGATACGGATATCCTATTTTGCGATGTTTTAATTGCAGAACTACAGATATTGCACGTATCATAGATGTTATTATGTTATGTGACTCTGTTCCCTGGTGTTGCCATCTCTGTTACGTATCATCCATGGGTCTGATGTTATATACAGGGTGGTCCATTTTAATCGATGCAGGCGAATATCTCTAAAACTAACAGTTATAAAAGAAAAAGTTTCATACAAAACTTGAATGGTTTCGAGGGGGAAAGATAATGCTGATATGTGTTGACTTGTGGACTTCGCCAATTCCAAGATTTCGCAAGTAAATTCAGATTTTAGATAGGGAACACATGTTTTGGTTGAGGGCATCTGATAGCGCGATCAAAGACTCATTCGACCACGCAAGCAAAAAAAATTTGAAAAAAAAATTTTGCATAAAAATTGCAAAAAAAATTTCGCGATTTTTTTTTTTTTTTGCAAAAGATTGCTTTTCTGTCCCTAGCTTTCGAACACATTCATTGTTCATCACTCTAGCTCAAAATTTTTCTCATCAATTTTGGAATTGGAAAGATTGAATGTACCAGATTAGTGAAAAAAAATCGTAGATCGATAACGCAAACAATTAACCGCATTAGTTCGTCCGACATAATTACACTGACAACATGTTCCAGCTCATGTCGGACTTAAGCCTCTACACCACCGTCAAGGTTGCGGCTGCATAGAGGTTTTAATTTATTTAATTTTTGAGTTTGAAACATTTTTTTTTAGATATTTTTCATCATTTTTTTTCATCATTTTTTTTTAATAATTTTTTGTTTTATGAATATTTTTGATTATACGTACGGTTTGATTATTTTTTGATTAAATTCTATGTTGATATTTGTATTTGTTTGTGTTTCAATCATCCCTAACTTTACCTTCGAATCTATTCAACATTCTTCATAATTTCGATTTAAAATATAAATTATGATGATATCAACAATTTCGTTTGTAGATAATCTCTCATTTTTTGGCTAGTGGGAGATGGTTCCCGCGGTTCTCAAACATTCAATTTGATAAACACATAAGCAACGGTTTGATTACGAACACTTACGAAACATTTGGTGTTGCTTAGCAACGGTTTGTTTAGAAAAATTGAGCGTTGCCTAGCAACAGTTTGTTAAGCAATATTTAATGTCGCCTAGCAACGGTTTGTTGAGCCAAACTCAAGCAATATTCACAGAGTGAACTTTAATTGTTTATTGAATTGAGAGTCGGAATCTCGAAAACCATTTTCCACTCGCCAAAAAATGTCGGATTATCTACCGAATGACATAGTCGATATGATCATGATTTACGGTGCGAACGACGGAAACGCTAGAGCGGCAGCGCGCTGATACAGTGAAAAGTACCCAAATCGGCGACATCCTAATAGTACAACGATTGCTCGACTAGTAGCGCGAGCTCGTGCTGGCGAGTTAAAGCGGAAACGGTCTAAGAAAGAGTTGAATGATGATGACCTTACTATGTCGATAGCCGTATTAGGAATGGTAGTCATGGATCCACATGTCAGCCAGCGGCAAATCAGTCGCGAATTAAATGTGCCAAAAACTAAAATTCAGCGTATTTTAAAGAAAAATCATTACCACCCGTATCATGTATCGCTACATTCATAGTGCAGGGGCGCATTATGCGCGTATCGTTACAGATTTTCTAAACCAAAATTATGAAGAACGCTGGATCGGGCGAAATGGTCCCGTACGCTGGCCCGCAAGATCGCCAGATTTGACGTCCCCTGACTTCTTCCTATGGGGTTATCTTAAAGGAATAGTCTATGCGACGAAACCGACGACGGCCAATGATTTGAAGGAACGTATTGTCCAAGCGTGCGAAGCAATCCCAGCTGAAGTGCTCCGAAAAACTACCGAGGCATTTCAGCGCAGACTTCAGTTGTGTATCAACGCAAATGGAGGAACTTTTGAGCAATAGCTAAATTAAGGATACAAAATCCCAAAGTTTCCAAGCAAAGAGCGTCATTTATAAACACAAACAAATACAAATATCAACATAGAATTTAATCAAAAAATAATCAAACCGTACGTATAATTAAAAATATTCATAAAACAAAAAATTATTAAAAAATTTAGTCTTCGCATCCTGCAAGAGTCAAGTATATTGAAAATGATGGACACTTTTCCTCACTTAGTTTATTTCGAATAGGGATTGGAATTCTAATAGGCTTGTAGGACTTATTAGCAAGAATCACATAGTACACTAAAAATAAAAACACATCTCAGAATATTCCCATTAGTACCGCGAAATTCGGCAAATAACCGAATACACCCGAATACTTTCGGGTATTACGTTACTCGTGCTATATCGAACGCACAATCATTTTCAATATTCTTCGGCTTGAACCCGAATTCACCCGAATACTTCCGGAAATTTCGTAACGCTTGCAAAATCGTCCCTATAAACATTTTCAATGTTAAAAAAATGATGAAAAATATCTAGAAAAAAATGTTTCAAACTCAAAAATTAAATAAATTAAAACCTCTACGCAGCCGCAACCTTGACGTTGGTGTAGAGGCTTAAGTCCGACATGAGCTGGAACATGTTGTCAGTGTAATTATGTCGGACGAACTAATGCGGTTAATTGTTTGCGTTATCGATCTACGATTTTTTTTTCACTAATCTGGTACATTCAATCTTTCCAATTCCAAAATTAGTGAGAAAAATTTTGAGCTAGAGTGATGAACAATGAATGTGTTCGAAAGCTAGGGACAAAAAGCAATCTATTGCAAAAAAAAAAAAAAAAATCGCGAAATTTTTTTTGCAATTTTTATGCAAAATTTTTTTTTTCAAATTTTTTTTGCTTACGTGGTTGAATGAGTCTTTGATCGCGCTATCAGATGCCCTCAACCAAAACATTTGTTCCCTATCTAAAATCCAAATTTACTTGCGAAATCTTGGAATTGGCGAAGTACACAAGTCAACACATATCAGCATTATCTTTCTCCCTCGAAACCCTTCAAGTTTTGTATGAAACTTTTTCTTTTATAACTGTTAGTTTTCGAGATATTCGCCTGCATCGATTAAAATGGACCACCCTGTATACGACACATGTAATATTTGCAGAAATATTATGTCCCATGTATGCAACTATGTTATATTTCCGGATCCCTGAAGATGCTTTCAATTTTATGTATCACTTGTGGGTCTCATGTAATGTACATGATACATCACGGAATTGAAGTTATGTTATTTCTCCTCTACGTAACTTTGTTATATTACATTGTTACTTCGTGATGCCCTCAATATTACGTATCATTCATGCATCTTATGTTATGTAAATAATATGTTACATTCTAAAGATATGTCGCATATCAGAGACATAACTATGTTACATTACTCCGATCTCTAGATGTGCTCTTACAGTTATGTATCAGTTATGTATTGGTTTGCTGGGTAGGCTTCATACCTAACCAAATCGCGTGAAAGCGTATGCGACGACTACATATCACGGCCGAATGAGATATGTGAGTCTTCTCTCTCGTAAAACACGCTTGAAATCGGGTTAGTTTGATGCATGTATGAGAAAAAATATCGTATGTCGTTCGGGAGAGAGGCGCGATTTTGATTCGGGTGAAGCTGCCCTCGCTTCGCTCGCGCAGCAAACTTCACCCTCATCAAAATCGCTCACCTCTCTCCCTAACAGCATAATCTACTATTTTCGAAAAGCTTAGAAAATTTTACATAATACACGTAATTTCCAAGGTAGGATCTCGATAAACACACGAGCAATGAATTAATGAACGAAAATTGAACCGCCGGATCATAGAAGGGCATATAAAATTATTTTGCGATTTTTAGATGGCCCCTGCCCACTTGAACTTTCAACTTTTTTCGAGAGGACATGAAAGATACGCAATCAAATTTCCGATAAGGATACGGGTTTTAAACATCAAAAATTGACATTTTCTCTAGAAGTGGTCAAGGGCCATCTAAAAATCGTAAAATAATTTTACATGCCCTTTTATGATCCGGCGGTTCAATTGAAGAAAATTTCAAGTCATTCCATGCATTCAATAATTATTCTTTTTCTCCCCTTTCTCTCGTTTCCGCTTTCTCTCTTTCGCTCGAAAAATGAATGAAAGAACAGAAACTAGAGGAAATTTCAAATTCAATTCATATATTTTACTTATGTTATAATTATGTATGTGAAAAGTATGAGAATCGTATCAAAAAACTTCAGTTATTGAAGATAACTGAAAGAACTTTCCACAAGCATAAACGAAAACAAAATAATTGTTTGGAATTTTTTTACACAAAAAATCCTATGTTTTGAAAAAAATGTATGGTGGCAAAACGACGCAAGAAAAAAATGAATAAACAACAATTATAAAACTATATAACTTCGAAAATAAAGGGGTAAAAATCCTGAAAAAATTGGGATGCTGTTTTTCGATAAGGAGTTTCAGCTCAAACAAATTCGGAAAGATCTGAGGACGTGAGGCGGGTCCCTTTTGTTCATGTTTTTAAAAGTTTTTTTTCATTTTTTTTTGTGAAAAATTATTTTCTATTTCAAAGAGAAATTACCCTATGCAGGTTTGAATGACTAATTGAAAGACACCCTGTATACAGAGCGATTCTGAGGAAACAGGTCAGTCTAATAGAGGCTCCGTTATTTATTTTCGTCATTGACAACGCTGTCAGATACGTAGCGGTGGCTGTCACGTCGTGGGTTATACCGTGAAGTTTTAAGGAAGCGGAACGATGGGCGTGCTATAGTTCGACCTACACACGCTCGCGTTGCGTACGTGAGCTGCCAGTGACTGCGAGTAGAAGCCCACGTACGCAACGCGAGCGTGTGTTGGTCGAACTATAGCACGCCCATCGTTCCGCTTCCTTAAAACTTCACGGTATATTGAACTGTCATATTACAATATTGTGTAATTAAATTCTAATATTGTTCATAATACAACGGTATACGATACTATTTCATAAATAAGTAGTGATGAGGTTAAATTGATTGCAGGCGATGATTTCAGTTTATTTCAAACATTATTAGGTTATAAATAATTGTCTTGGTGAAATTCACATATCTGGTAGTGATAAAGTTAATAAGTTAAGGGGGTATATACACCTTTAAATGGGTTGAATTTCTGAAAAACAATTTTCCTTTTTTTTTCAACTTGAAGACTCTGATAAAATTTAAAAAAATCATTATGTTTGGGAAGGGTTTGACCTTCATTATCCATATCTTACATCATGTATTACTTCCAGTCTAATAGTGGCTGCGCTGAAGACAGGAGAATACAAAATCACTCGGTTGCCGCAAAGAATCAGACCCAGCGTTGGACTGATCTTGGAATTTTTGGTTCTCAATTGTTCATAACACATGCCTCTATCAGATGAACATAGAACTTTTTGATATTGCAAGAATTACTTGAGTTATTGAATTTTTTTGATTTTTTTTCTGAATTTGAAAAAAAATTTGCTTATTTTTCTAATATTTCAACTAAAAATGGGTTTATCAAAAAGTTCTATGTTCATCTGATAAAGGCATGTCTTATGAACAATTGAGAACCAAAAATTCCAAGATCAGTCAAACGCTGGGTCTGATTCTTTGCGGCAACCGAGTGATTTTGTATTTTCCTGTCTTCAGCGCAGCCACTATTAAACTGGAAGTAATACATGATGTAAGATATGGATAATGAAGGTCAAACCCTCCCCAAACATGATGATTTTTTTAAATTTGATCAGAGTCTTCAAGTTGAAAAAAAAAGGAAAATTGTTTTTCAGAAATTCAAGCCATTTAAAGGTGTATATACCCCCTTAATAGCATACGATATTGATTCTTTATGAATTCATTCCAGGTGTGAATTTCTGTTTATTTCCTACATTAGTTACAACCGAGGATTTCTTCGGTGACTGACTGACCCGTTGCATCTCTTCGATAGGTAGGGATACGAACAAAACGATGTGAATATCATTCATCAAGCAGTATCTCATTGATCCAGTTAGAGTTTTTCATCCTACGAGGCATCTCCGCTGAATAAAACAATACTCTACATGTCTTCTAAGCCTAATAAGTACGAAGACAGTCCTGCATGAATGATGTATTGGTCTATAAACGCGTGTTTAGGTTTCATCGAGTGACAAATGAATGAAAATTATTGTTCCTATTGTGTACCATGTATCATGAATTATTTGATATGATTATGCAATATCAACTGAATGAACAAAGAATTTTATGGAATTTGTACAATTTGTTGTGATTGAGTATTTTATACAAAAATGCAACGCTTTGTTCTACGCAGCAATCAAATACTCAATTAATTAGATTCACAATAGGAACGATAATTTACATTCATTCATCACTCGATGAAACTTGAACACGCATTGATAGACCAACACATCATTTAGGCAGGACTGTCTTCGTACTCATTAGGCTTAGAAGACATGTAGAGTATTGTTTTATTCAGCGGAGATGCCTCGTAGGATGAAAAGCTTTTACTGGATCAATAAGATATTGCTCGATGAATGATATTCACATCGTTTTGTTCGTAACAGTACTTGTCGGAGAGATGCAACGGGTCAGTCAGTCACCGAAGAAATCCTCGGTTATAACTAATGTAGGACATAAACAGAAATTCACACCTGGAATGAATTCATAAAGAATCAATATCGTATGCTATTAAGGAGGTTCGACCGAAACTAGTGAGTCAAGGTAGTGTTTGAATTTTTTCGCTTACTTAATTCTTCTCATACTTATTAAAATTCATTATTTTCATTTAGAATAATACAACTAGTTCATAAATTGATCCTTGTTACTTATTCAATAAAAGAAAGTAATGAAATGACTTCGTTATTTTTGACTCATATGGTTTGATGAAAAGATGTGGCAACAGCGCGCTGTTATGTGAATATGTATAAGACATTTGGATACACATGCATTGCAGATATGAAGGTAAATTTTGTGAAAAAAATCTAGCAAAATGGAAAAATTAATTTCTCATCTCGTATTTTCTTTAAATTATATTTCTATCTTTTTCTTTTCGCCCAGCCGCTCCCGCGACGCTGCCAAACTTTCAGTAATATGTATCACTCGATAAACGAGATTGAAAAATCAAGTTTAACTCCAATTATTTCAATAATTACATCGGTAACGGTATATTGTTAATATGTTAAAATATTCCATAAGTATTCAACTTTATTACGCGTGGTTTTTTATTCCTCAAACTTGGGCGATTAATAGTGAAAATAATAAAACAAGTCATGCCGGTAGCTTGTCAGCCATAAGAGCCTGTGTATAAGAACTTTAAAAACGTCATATTTAAAACTATTTTTCTAAGAAACTAGACGGTGGATCGTTCTCAAATTTTGAGAATACACCAATGAAGTATTCATTTGTATGTAAACGAAGTTTCAAAGCTCAAAGTTGGAAATTATTTTTTACATAAGATTCGGTCGAACCTCCTTAACTTATTAACTTTATCACTACCAGATGTGTAAATTTCACCGAGACAATTATTTATAACCTAATAATGTTTGAAATAAACTGAAATCATCGCCTGCAATCAATTTAACCTCATCACTACTTATTTATGAAATAGTATCGTATACCGTTGTATTATGAACAATATTAGAATTTAATTACACAATATTGTAATATGACAGTTCAATATATAACCCACGACGTGACAGCCACCGCTACGTATCTGACAGCGTTGTCATTGACGAAAATAAATAAGGGAGCCTCTATTAGACTGACCTGTTTCCTCAGAATCGCTTGGTATAATATGACATCTTTTTCTTTATCCGTTTGCTTAACCCGTTATTGGAGGTAGGACGGAACGTTCACTAACGGCCATGGACTATATTGTTGACAGCTGGACGGGCAAACGCTCTTAATTTCCCGTCCGCCTAGCCTAATGGTGCCGTCCCATGTAGGCCCGGAACGGAAAAACGGAACGGAATCTAGTGACTTTTTCCATGCATTGCGCGTATGTATACACCAACACATACAACGTTCCGTTCCGTCATTCCGTTCCGGTCCTACATGGGACGGCACCATTAGTCTTTTCGTCGGCCCAAGAAAAGAAGGGACGCCTCTCTATGTTATTTATATACCCATACAACTGCCTCGTGACATCATCGTGGAGACGGAAAAGACCAAGAAAATTCTTGATCATACTGAGCATTTCTATAAATCGGAATATTAGATCTCAGCTCTCCGTGCACCGATTGCATAAAAGTTGGGCTTAAATTAAAGCTGTTTGAAACCATATTCTAAGATAAAAATTTCAATCTCGTGTATAACCCGAGTCGGAATAAAATAAGGATAATATCATCGCCGTATAGGCCGAAGAGCTCTCGTGCGGGTATAGAGACTCGGTCGAGCCTCACGCCGCGCGCTTAAGGGGGGGGGATACCGGATGTGTTACCGACACCGCCTATATCTCCGAAACGGGGCTATGAATCGACTTGTCCTTGCGGCAGTCAATGTTTGACGAGTAATGGGTTCGAACTGGTACGTTTGATCGGATGAAATCGGATTTTTTTTTTTTTTCTATCGAAAAGCGTGGTCGAGCCATTTATTTCGACTTATATCAAAGCCTACGGATCGAAAATGCAAAATCGGCTTCTTGAGCCCGATTCTGTATGGCATTCCGAACACAACCATCCAAAAACATCTTCGGTTTCGACAACGATGAAGAAACCACATCTAATCTACGTTTTTGTGGTAATTTTCGCGATTGTCAAGGGCCGTGAGCGAAAATGGCCGCTCACGGCTGTTGATATGATGTGGTGGTTCGCAGAACGCCCGTGAGATGTCGCCGCACGCCCATTTAAGCTTCTCCTTTTACCACCGCTGTTACGTTGGTACACCTGGTACCACGTGACTCGACCCGCAGTCAGAGGTGATTTGAAGACTAACAATACGTATATTTACAATATAATACTTTTCAACGATTTCTCCAACATCTCGGTAAGTGAAAATATATAATCAATCCGAAATTGAGCATTTTGTTCATTTATTTCCGTTATTCCATCATTTTCCATGGTTTTTCAATACATATATATATATAAAATATCATGTGAGTAGTTGTACTGCATATCATATATAATTTTATATTATACGTTCCTCGCATTATACAGCTATCCATTATATACAATTATATAAAAATACATAAAATATATGATTTATACATATTATACGACGATGGTTAGTAGAATATTAGTATCTATAGATAAATGAAGTTTAATGACTCATTACCAAAGTAATGTGTAATCGGTGCAAAAACCTTTCGCCAAGTCCATTAATGTGTAGACTACCAAAACATAATCAAAAGTTGTGCTCGTTCGCTCGCTGCGCTCGCTCACTCGATTGGTTGATGATTAACAACATACAAAAGCATTGAAATCAGATACAACTGCCAAGTACCTGTAGAACAATAAAAGTTTGGAATTGAAAAATTTTTTCACACTAAATGACGTTGTACTCGTTCGCTCGCTGCGCTCGCTCACTCGATTGGCTTATGATTATTGGTTGAAAAAAAAATTCGGATGAAGAAATTGAAGAAGTCAACATTTATCCAAAAATATTCATGACGAAAAAATTATTTAAAGAAAATTTTTAAAGAAAATTTGGAGTCCGTGGTACATTGGCGGGCCAATGTTTGAATAACCATCAGATGACATTGACAGGGTCGCGATCGATATTACATAGTTCTTTTTCTATAAAAGGCCCGCCAAGTGCCACTACCTCCAAATTTTCTTTAAAAATTTTCTTTAAATAATTTTTTCGTTATGAATATTTTTGGATAAATGTTGACTTCTTCAATTTCTTCATCCGAATTTTTTTTTCAACCAATAATCATAAGCCAATCGAGTGAGCGAGCGCAGCGAGCGAACGAGTACAACGTCATTTAGTGTGAAAAAATTTTTCAATTCCAAACTTTTATTGTTCTACAGGTACTTGGCAGTTGTATCTGATTTCAATGCTTTTGTATGTTGTTAATCATCAACCAATCGAGTGAGCGAGCGCAGCGAGCGAACGAGCACAACTTTTGATTATGTTTTGGTAGTCTACACATTAATGGACTTGGCGAAAGGTTTTTGCACCGAAGGTGCTTTTTGGGGTTGATTTCACTACTTTTTGTAAAATTTTGCTTGACCACCTAATAATTGTGCTCGCTCGCTACGCTCGCTCGGTTGTTTTGTACTATTTCATACCGCCCGAAGTCCCTCGATAAGCAGGAACGTCAACAGCAACGAGCACGCGTGTGCTCATAATTTTCCCCAAGTCTCAAACTTGTAGACTGACGCGTAATGTACTTTCATATCATAGCGTTTACAAATTGTTTCACTACGATAATTTTTTATACCTACAACATCTAACCCTGCGTGCAGCCCTCCTCCTGTCTCATCTGGGCCTGGGACCAGCAATGGCGGAGTTACTTGCACGCAGGGTTATAGTTGCTGCTCATGATTAAATATATAAATATCAGATGTATGTATTGCAATTCGTAGGTAGTTTTTTTCGTAGGTCCTCTACAAAAAGAACATGTACGCGTCCCGTACTCATAACGTCAACTTCCAATTCGGGTCTGAACAGAAGGTATAATAATATTTAGAATTGAGCCTATTCATGCAAGACTAGCGTAGAGCATGAAATGGAAGTTTATGGAGTCAAACACTCGCATTCTGCTCTCTTCGTCTGACTCTTGCCGTTTCTCGTATCAAATCACACTATACCGATACTTTGCAGTCCAAGCGTTATCTTTCATCATCCTCACGTCTTATACGGCGACCCGCTACAAGATTAAACAATCCATAAGAAAGATTTTTTTCCAATATTTCCATTCCTAAATGATTATACGCTGAGTCTACAAATAATAAATAAATATAAATCAGAATCTCTATCATCTGAGAAAGAGGGAGTCGATCGATCATTTCTTTAATATTGAATAAGTATTTTCATTTTCACCATTTGTCGTGATAGCACTAATCTGAATTTGATTGAGCTTCTGAGCGGAGAATCTAAGCTAATTGTAAAACATGGATTAAAGAATTATCTTCACCGAAGGTCAAGGCATTACATTGACGTGGAGTGTAGAATAAAGCCTATCGTAGTCCAACACACAACGTCGACTTACAGTCTCGTTTGGACTAGAGGATACCGAGATAAAATATAGAACTCGTTGAAATCCTACACATAACGTTGGCTCACAGTTTAGGTCCGAGCAGACGAGCCTCTAGAAATGAGCCTAACATCGAGCTTGAAGTGGAATTTGTTGCAATCCAACGTTTGAACTCGGCTTTGTTGGTCTGGCTCCTTGCCGTTACTTATATCAAATCATGCTATCCTGATATTTTTCAACTTCAACATTTTTTCTTGGTTTTCTATTGTCAGACTTCCTGAGGCGGTGACTTGCTAGAAAATTGAATCCCCGAAACACCGTTTCCTCCGATAATTGCATTCATGAATGGAAATAAGCCGAATCTACAATGTATAAGTGAATAAAATTTAGAGGTAATAGTCAGTTAATAGTCACCTGACAGTCTTGTCCGTTTACAATTGTTATTTTATTTATCACCGTGAATTTTATACGTCAGTCGATTCGCATAACCTCAAAAGCTCGAGATCGTAGGATTTAAGATTTACCTATCGAAATATTTTTGTTCGTGACTATCACATTAATGTATACTTGGTGTAAGGTTTTCGCACCTAAGTGGCTTTTGGGAGGTATTCACTAGTTCTTGTACCTCCAAATTTCGTATATAAGCATTGCTTGTACTTTCTTTTATTTCCTTTATTTGGATTTAAAAACATCAAATGACAACACGCGTCTGCTAGTGTAGCGGACGGTTTCTGTCTGCGATACTGGCGCTATCTATTGGCGCGATCTATCCGATCGGAACTATCTCGTATACTGACGTCACTCTATACAACTTTGGTGGGTTTCCCGTCTAGTGATTTTATATGGGAATGGTTTTAATGTTCTTGGTCTGACGACGACGAAAACGAAAACGAAAACGAAAAATTTTACGAGGAAACGGGGTATCAGAATTGGTAGTTAATCATATCTCAGCACTCCGGACACCGATTTAATCGATCTAAGGCTCAAATGAAAGCTTTTCATGCCCACATCCTAGATTAAATTAGTTTCAATCTGTGTATATTGTGAGGTGAAAGAAAACGACGATACTAGTTCGCGGTATAGGTTAGGGTAGCTGCCTCTCGGGTATATAGACTCGTTGAGTCTCGCGCTTGAAAAAAATTTTTTTTAATGTACTTGGCGCGAGACTCTACCGAGTCTCTTGATCGTTGAGTCTCGCGCTTGAAAAAAATTTTTTTTAATGTACTTGGCGCGAGACTCTACCGAGTCTCTTGATGAAATGAGTAATTCCATTGAAAATGTAATTAGAAACTCGCAACACTGGTCTACGGCAACTGATGAAAAGTGCCTGGTATCTGGAAATGAAAATTTCATGTACACCCTGATTGGTTATGCTGTATTTCAGATTTTTCAAGTGTTCAGCAAACTTGCAAACAAATGACAAGTATTTGTATAAAAGAAAAAAAAAAACAATTTTATTGGCGAATCGGGTATGGGTAATTCATGGTTGAAAAGAAGAGCAGACTTTTGTAACAGATTTTTTTTTACACTTATTTCAAACGAATCTATAGATACTAATATTCTACTAACCATCGTCGTATAATATGTATAAACCATATATTTTATGTATTTTTATATAATTGTATATAATGGATAGCTGTATAATGCGAGGAACGTATAATATAAAATTATATATGATATGCAGTACAACTACTCACATGATATTTTATATATATGGGGTGGTCTCCCTCAAGCGGGACACTTTTCTGCGCATAGGTCACCGATTTTGGTGACACGCGAGATTTTGACTTCGAACCGATCCCCAACAAGGAATCTAGAGCCATTCGCCTTGGTATCAAGTGGTTCGGAAGTTATTCGATGTTCAAAATATGAAAAAATCTGTTTTCGAGCGCACGGAACGATCTTTAGGCGTACGTAACCTCGGTTTGAGCGATCATACAGATGTTTTTCACTAGTGATTCGGAATCTCAAAACTTTCACCTTTCACGCCGTGAGGTCAGAATTTTCGGAAAAAAAATTGTTGACTACGATTTTTTCAAAAAACTTTTGTTTTTCAGTTTTCGAAACGAAGGCCATAATTTTTTATGATGAATATTTTACTGTAGGTAGTCCTTTGAATACCGAAGAATCTCTGAAATTTGTGGAAGGGTGTTCGGCCTCGTTTTTGTTCAAATAATTCGACGATGAATTTCAATCATTGGAGTAACGCGCCTGGAGTCTTTTTGTTCAACCAATAGGCCATAGTTTTCACTATAAAGATTTTACGGAACTTGACGTATCCAGAAAAATTGCTATCACAGAATCATGAAATTTGAAATTTATAAAAATTTTAAATTTTGAATATAAAATTTTATGATTCTCTGATAGCAATTTTTCTGAATACGTCAAGTTCCGTAAAATCTTTATAGTGAAAACTATGGCCTATTGGTTGAACAAAAAGACTCCAGGCGCGTTATTCCAATGATTGAAATTCATCGTCGAATTATTTGAACAAGAACGAGGCCGAACACCCTTCCACAAATTTCAGAGATTCTTCAGTATTCAAAGGACTACCGAAAGTAAAATATTCATCATCAAAAATTATGGCCTTCGTTTCGAAAACTGAAAAACAAAAGTTTTTTGAAAAAATCGTAGTTAAGAATTTTTTTTCCAAAATTTCTGAGCTCACAGCGTGAAAGGTGATAGTTTTGCGATTCCGAATCACTAGTGAAAAACATCTGTATGATCGCTCAAACCGAAGTTACGTACGCCTCAAGATCGTTCCGTGCGCTCGAAAACAGATTTTTTTATATTTTGAACATCGAATAACTTCCGAACCACTTGATACCAAGGCGAATGGTTCTAGATTCCTTGTTGGGGATCGGTTAGGAGTCAAAATCTCGCGTGGCACCAAAATCGGTGACCTGTGCGCAGAAAAGTGTCCCGCTTGAGGGAGACCACCCCATATATATATATGTATTGAAAAACCATGGAAAATGATGGAATAACGGAAATAAATGAACAAAATGCTCAATTTCGGATTGATTATATATTTTCACTTACCGAGATGTTGGAGAAATCGTTGAAAAGTATTATATTGTAAATATACGTATTGTTAGTCTTCAAATCACCTCTGACTGCGGGTCGAGTCACGTGGTACCAGGTGTACCAACGTAACAGCGGTGGTAAAAGGAGAAGCTTAAATGGGCGTGCGGCGACATCTCACGGGCGTTCTGCGAACCACCACATCATATCAACAGCCGTGAGCGGCCATTTTCGCTCACGGCCCTTGACAATCGCGAAAATTACCACAAAAACGTAGATTAGATGTGGTTTCTTCATCCTTGTCGAAACTAAAGATGTTTTTGGATGGTTGTGTTCGGAATGCCATACAGAATCGGGCTCAGGAAGCCGATTTTGCATTTTCGATCCGTAGGCTTTGATATAAGTCGAAATAAATGGCACGACCACGCTTTTCGATAAAAAAAAAAAAAAAAAAATCCGATTTCATCCGATCAAACGTACCAGTTCGAACCCATTACTCGTCAAACATCGACTGCCGCAAGGACAAGTCGATTGATAGCCCCGTTTCGGAGATATAGGCGGTGTCGGTAACACATCCGGTATCCCCCCCCCTTAAAAATTGTTTTTAATGTACTTGGCGCGAGACTCTACCGAGTCTCTTGATAAATATCAAGATATATGTCAACATAAATGTTGCGGCATATATGTCGCATATATGTTATAAATGCGACATATATGTTGCATATATTTTTTGCAATAAATATTTTCGCGCGGGTATCATTACGATTTCACGCATACCTACGTAGTTCCCATACACTGTTGAAAATGTCGCCTACAAAATTCCAATACAATGTCCGAATAAAACTTCCAATACATTAGTAGTAAATTTACAAGACATTTCCTTGGAATTAATTTACAAATACTTCAAATTTGCTAAACAATTTAGCGAATTCAAATATAATTTTGTGTTTTTCCTATTAAAGTTCAGTAAAATCAAGAATTTATTTGTAAATTTATAGAACAAGCTTAGCAATTTACTTTGCTACGCCGCATTTGTAATTTTGCAACACTTTTGTGTAGTAAATGTGTTGTAAATTCACAATTATTTTTTACAGTTTAGTTTTCCAAACCTCGAATCCTTCGTCCTTTAATTTGGCCGACAGAGACATGATACGGTTTTGGTATAACTTCGTTATGTCCTACGCGAGGAAACGGAGGTATGAATCATAATTAGTGCAGCTCGCACTTGTAATTCCGGTTAGAGTCTCTACATCCTGCTTGATTCTCAAATTCTATTCACAAGTTCAAATGCCCGCGAAATATCGATTCAACGATTAATTTTATTACCGACTTACGAATCGATTCGGCGATCAGTTCACACAATGTTTTATCAAACATTGATCAGTTATGGATCGACATTCGAATTACGAAACCTCTCTGCAGAATTCCGGGATCCAGAGGTCCGAAATAGAACTTCATGAAAAGAAACTGTACAGTAAAACTAGAATTGCTATTCTGACTCGGGTACTCGTCGATAGAAACCAATCGACACGAGATATGGAATAATAGACGAATATGGGCATATGGCTTATAATCGATCTTGGGTGACCGCAATTCGGTTCAACTGTATAAGATCAATTTTGCCCCAATTTGAACATTCCTCTCTTCTTTCATTCGGAACTACAATTATTGAAGGGCCGAGTGATGAGGTTGCCCATGCGGAGCAAACTGATGACGTTTTCGGTTCGCTACACCGGGCTACACTCGGTGTTGCTGAACATTCCAGATCAACTCAACTCCGTCGGTATGCCATATACGAATTCCGTTATAGTTCGGCCGAAAATATAACTCATTTGTGAGAAATGAGGAATTCTGTATCACAATTTATGAACAACTTTATCTTGAGGCATTATATTTTTTTCGTATTGTCAAGGTTCAAGGTAGAAAGCTTTAGGAGGGAGTGATTCTATTTGCGCGAGAAGTTGGAAGTCTCTATAAAACGCAGACCAACCTTAATTTGTGTGAAAACAACAATAAAAAGTGGTGAGCAGGACTCGCAACAGTACTACATAGCAATTAATATCATTCGAGTGAAAAAAAAGAGCTACGCTCTCAAACAGCGACAAACGTTGATTGAAAAAATTACAACGAGGTGCTGCTACTGCCGTAACCGTGACTTGAATTGCCATTCCGATCATCTAATGCAAGTGCAAGATGCAGTTTGATAAATCGATTCATGTTCTCTTCGGGGCTCGCACCTTGAGATATATAAGCTCACCAAGAGAACCACGCAAAGAATTGAACTAGAGAAACTATGTCGACCGGACTAACACTGTTGCGAGGAAGCATCTGGCATTCTGCAATGCTGATGATGCTGGTTATTTGCATCGTCTATTTAACTTTAGAGGCTGAAGGTGCTCCGATTATTTTGGAAACTGATGCTATGGTGAGTAGCTCGAAGGCCCAACAAAAAATGAAAATAAAAATGAAAATCCGTCATCACCCACGCATGGGACACCATTCTGTTATCTATATGCTTTCGGCTGCTTTTTCAGTTACTTAACATGTAGGACTCCTACTTTGATATGGCCACATGCGATAACGCGAAAAGCCTTAAGGGGAAAAAAAAAAAAAGGAGTCTTTGAGCCCTGAAGTCGCGAGTGTAGAAAGCAGAGGGTCAATTTGATTGTCATATGAAAAAAACAGCTTGAAATAATATTCGGATATCACTGAGCATGGAATGATCGATGTGTTGTCAATTACAGCTGAACAGCTTGGGTATGTAGTATTTGTTTCGTTGTGTTTTCTAGATCCGGATTCACATTCCGTTAGAGTCGCGATTGGTATGAAACGAACGTATGAAATTTATCTGCACTGACAAGCAGGTTAACGAGACTGGAAGAAAAATACTTGCAATCACTAATAAGTGAGCGATTCGACACACCGAATTGAACGTTATGCCTATCTCTTGACCCTCACCTACGAGTAGTACGCCAAATCTCATCAGTTGCATTATTTACTGAACTTTGAGCACGATTAAGTGAAATTAAAGAAAAGAAGGTTGAAGTCGAATGTATATTTTTTCGGCATAGGCATTGAAAAGTCACTTTATGACGCCTGTTTTCGATCCACAAAGTAGCACTTTATATGGCTGATTTCAGAACTGCCCTATAAAGTCTTTATACGGCAGTCTGGATGCGCAGTTCGAAGTGCGCATTCCAAAGCTGCCGTATAAAGTCTTTATACGGCAGTTGAGATGCGCAACTCGAAGTGCGTGACAGATCGCACCATAGCCTCACTCTTCGTCTGTGAATCTCAACAGGCGTCAAAGTAACTTTTCATGCCTACTTCGAAAAAAATAAAGTATGGGGCGCACCCGTCAACCGTTTTTGACTCGAATAATGATTTCAGAACTCGCTTTCGGCACGCCTTTAGCTCGTTCTGAAATCATTATTCTCGCCGAAAAACACTTGGTTTCTCTCTGTTTTCAAGGTTGAAAAACAAGTTATAGGCAAGAGAAGTTCTCGAGACAGAAGATAAACGTGTCGGTCTTAGGACTACATGTTTATTTTCCACACGGCGTGCGCAAAGTACGATTTTCGCACGCTTCGCGTGCATAAAATTCAACTTAACACGCGCTGTGTTGAAAAATGAAGTTCGATACTAGTGCAAAAGATGATTCTCGACTCGAGTGATTGTCACCCTCGCTTCGCTCGGGCGAAACACTTCACATTCGTCCGAGAATCAACACTTTCGCACTCGTATCGAAAATTACTGTTTCTCAACTAGATGAATACCGCAACAATATTCACCGTGTGGATTTTTTTATCCCTTCTCCTTCAAATATACACAGAAAATACCGAACTTGCATTATAGCTATACGTGACTGCAGCTGAACCAGCTGAACCAAATCGTGATGTGAATGTTGTATGCAAATGTCGGGGTACTGATGTGTAATATCTCTGTACCGATGGATCTGCTTGTCGCTAAATGAATAATTATCATGTTCTGGCCTGTGATTTATCTCACGCGGTAATTAGGAATCAATAGTCTGTACAATCTTTCGTCTGATTGTTCTTATCCCAGTTTCGATATCTGCCACCGCTCAATCTTGTGAGAGAAGTAATTGTCACCGATGGACCGATGTCCACGAAAATTTCCAGGGTCCAATCATCCATGGCGATTAATATCACCGGTGAGTATACAACGAATGGAAAATAATTCATATCAACGTATTCTGTATATTTATGAATGATCACTTGTACCAAATAATCAGGTCAAATGAATGCTGAAACGAATCACAGGACTCCGCGAATGTGTGGCGTAGAAGGACGAATTGAACCTAACAGGATGCGCAGGTTAAAAAGATACGCCCTACACAGTAGGTATAGATTATTACATCATTTATGGGTAGAAGACGAAAGTGATAATGAAAACAAAATTTGTTGGAAGACATTGAGTGATGATGACATTCAGTGAAGAGTTAAAGAAATTTAATGAGACTAGCTAAAGCGGTTAAGATCGTTGACCCATTTGCACGGAGAAGTGTCGCACATGAGTGAGAATACTTCGAACTTCCCGTTACCCCAAAAAAGTCGCACCGTAGTAGAAACTATATGATTTAAGGGGTGAGATGCACTTAAATTTTCGAAAAATGGAATTTTTTTATTGCGTTTTCTTGAAATATGATGTTTCGAAAATATTCTCTGAAAATCTCAAGTCAATCCGATGAATAGTTTCCGAGATATCCTACAATTACTGAAGGGGTGTCGGACCCGCCTGGCAGGTAGCGGACGGCAGCTGCAAGCAACCGGTTTAAACTTTAAACGCGTTTATCTCGGAACTATGTTCTTCAAGTCGGTGACCACTATAATTCCAAAACCACTCGATGGATTTTTATGAAATTTGCACAGCTAATAAATAGCATAAAAAACTAGTCCTTGATCGAAGGATTTGCATTTCGGTTGAAGATTTAGATTTTTTTTTAACAATAAACTGGTGCTTTTTTGGTCGAAAATCCGGGAATAAGCTGTCAAGATCCGCCATTTTGTTAATTTTCAAGAAAAAATCAAAAGCTTCGATTAAAGACTAGATTTATTATTAAACTAATGAATTTTTCTTGTTTTATTGATTTTGGATAATCCAGTCAGATTTTGTGATGGTCACCGCGGAAACCTGCTTGCGGGAGGGGTCCGACCAAAAGGGCCATATCTTTATGAATAATTAATATTTCCTTATCGATACGAGTTGAAAAAAAAAAAATTCTAGCATCTTGGGGACGTAAGAATCTGACTTATAAGATCAGCAAGTACTCCAAAAAACTGGACAAAATAACCGTTGATGAAGAAATCTGCAAGGCTTTAGCTGTATGGTCCGAATACACAGACCTAAGCTTTACACCAGACAGCGGGACGGTGAGAAACGCCTAAGTTCTTCAATATTAAACTTCCAGATCTATGCATGTGTGTCTGTCCCTTCTTTTTCTATTTTTTTATTAAATTTTAATCTATAAATGTGATCAGCGATTGAGATGACAAAGCCCAGAGCTTCCAATAAATGAAATCTCAATCCAAATCTCTATCTTTCTTTCTCTTCTGAAAAATAGTGTAATACGATTATCCACCCTCAATCATGTCATCGTTGTTCAGGTTGACATAGAGATCAGATTCGAGCGTGGTGAACACGGCGATGGAAAGCCATTCGACGGACGTGAAGGTGAGATACTAGCGCACGCTTTCTATCCATGGTTTGGCGGCGACGTCCACTTCGACGAGGACGAAGAATGGACCATCGGCAGCGATGATGGTACCAACCTCTTCCAGGTGGCAGTACACGAGTTTGGTCACTCCTTGGGCCTAGGTCACAGCAGGATCAAGTTCGCCGTTATGACCCGAGAGTACAAATCGTATGACCCCAACTTCGTGCTAGACAAAGACGATATCAGGGGCATACAGGTGAGCTGCAGCTATTTTATAGTCTCACTGCGGAGCACCGAACACATACAATCGAAGCAGACTAATGCGAACTGTTTTGACCTTTGACTCACGTTTCACCCAGGCAATTTATGGACCCAAAAGCATCGAAGGAGTTCCCCAACTCTGTACAGATCCACGGGTGGATACGATTTTCGAATCCCCCAGAGGCCACATCTACGCCTTTAGAGGTCAGACCCAGTCAACTTCTTCCGAATACCATCATTAGGCATTTTATCATATTCACACTAATATACCTATCTGAAATGACTTTCGTAGGAAAATATTACTGGAAGCTAAAGGCGGACGGAATTGCTGTTGGTTATCCAAAACTGATTGGAAGAACGTGGAGTCGCCTTCCGGGCAACATCGACGCTGCCATTACGCACAAAAATGGGAACACGTTTTTCTTTAAGGTATAATCAACGATTTATGGGTGTAAAATGTTCAAGTACCGAGTTTTGTACACCGCAAATACCTACATTGTAGTCTTACTTTTTATTTAGTCTTATTTCTATTCTATCTGATCAGGGCTCCAAGTACTGGAAGTACGTAGGGGACCGAATGGACGGAGACTATCCCAGAGAAATCGACGTCGGTTTCAGGAAAGTTCCTAAAAACCTATTAGCACAATTCAAATTATCGATTCAAGCTAATAGACTCAAGTCGTCGTCCGCGATGAGAAATCGGTGCTCCTTATACCGCATAGCTGACATCTCCCAACAAATAACGGCTGAAGAGAATATAGTATAGTACATTACTTTCCTTCATCATTGCATGATTTCGTTTTTCATGGTTTTATATGTATTTATGTGATTTTATTAGGTTTAACCTGAAAACTTCGTGTGTGTTGATAACACCACGTGTTGATCATCATATGTAGTCACTAAGTCAAATGTGTAATATTCCTGGTCATATATTTCTCTATTATCTCAGAAAAACAGATTTTTTATTATATGCCTTCGACCGAAACGTCAAATGAATAATTTATTTGTCTCACCTGACCGTCTATACCCGATATTTCATTTTCCTTCTACAATCATCGCGATCAAGAATCCTTCTATACATTATAACATATATTACGTTCCCTTCGTCAGAGCCTTTTTTCTTTTAGAAGATCGGCCATTGATCATAGAGTTAAGTCATATGCATACATTCAAGTTTCAAAAATTCAATAATAAATGATGTATAAATTCCCGGAAATTTCAGATGCTTTCATCGGTCAACCGTTTTCGAGATCATTCGGGGAGTTTGTCGGACAGACTTACAGGCATCTGTCTAAAAAACTAAATTCATATACTGATGACCCGACAACACGGAGATTGATTGAAATCAGTGACGGTCATTTGACATCGGTGCAAAAATAATTTTCTGATATCACCAATGGTGATGGAGAGTAAGGAAAAAAATACGAAAAATAACATAGAGTTCACATTCGCGTCACGTCCGTTACAATATTTATTATCTTCTTCAAATAACAGGGATTCTGTTCATAGTTTCGTACCATTGCCAATTGTTTTCTGCCGCCGACAGTCGACCTTAAAATTGCTTCCTTACTAACCGCGAGTAAACTCTGTTCACGACTCCGCCGGTGTAGATAATAAGTTACCTACAGCTAATGTCTGCACAACCATCGGTGAAAGGATACGTTACTACAGTCATTTTCTACGTAGCCCACAAAAACAAGAACAAAAAAGAAACACATAGTGCATTTTCGCATCATTTTGAAATTATCAATTTTAAATTCGACACAATCCTTCTCCTAATCTGAAATTATTTTCTGCTCAATATTACCAACTTCTGTTGCGTACTAATCCATAGCCTAATACAAGCTCTATTTTTTACTTTCACCTCGAGAACGCGATATGCAGTTTCTCCCATACCACACATGCTATCGGAATGAAACTTTGGGAATTATCGCTTCGTGTCAGCAGAGAATGGCTAAGTATTCCGTTGTTTTCAAAATTTTGAAAAAATTTCCACAGATTCAGTTATCATCAGAGAAATCGTGGAATCATTCACAGATGCACCCGATTCATTGCACTTTTGAAATACTTAGCCATTCGGCGGCGGCAGACCACACATTTTCAGCACTATCTCATATCATTTGATAAAGAAATCAGCGAGAAATTACGATTTTCCGTCTGACAAAAAAAAAATAACGCCATTTTACAGGGGCGACACTTGGTAGCAACTTAGTCAATTTTTCCTTGTTTCTTTATTATTCTTGTCTTGAAATTTTTCACAATTTTTCCAGCATAATACACATCTATTTGTATGATTGTTGAGTTTCGGCATGGTCTTTCTTTTTTTCACCTATCGCAACACTCTTGTTGTTGCCATTCTCCGAGGGGAAAATAACCCAAGATGTGGCAGAATAATTATTTGGGTTGAATTAATTTGAATTAATGTCTTCAATCCAAAATAATTTTTTTGATTCAAATTAACTTTATCAGTTCAAAATAATTCTTTTTATTCATTCGATTCAAATTCTTTTTTGCCGTGATTCACGCTAATTCAAATGGTTATTCGATCATCTCAATCATTTCTCATATTTCCTGTTACATATTTAAAAATGATTCGTTCAATACAAAGTATCTTTTCAATTCAACCTAATTCTCCTTAATTCATCTAATTCAACTCTCTTAGAGCAATAGTTGATCATTATTGTCCTAGGTGCAATTCAACATTTGATAATTTCGATTCATTCTTCATATTTCCTGTGAATTTAATGTGTGTGATTCACGATAATTCATGTGAGCTCGGATCAATTTAAGTTCGAAATTTGGCGAGTCTTTGAGAATATTATTTTCAATTCAATGAGTTATTTCCCCCTCGTCTTTTTCCGTCTGCTTTTCGCCGCGTATCATTTTTCCTGTTTTTGTTCTTTATTTTTATCATCGCGTGCGCACGACTGGATCACATTAGCATTATTTTCCAAAATTGTATCCGAAGTTTGGAATAAATCCTTTCCTTCACTTTGCAGTCCTTCCTTTTTTCTTTTCTCTCAAGTATGAGGAACCACAACGACAGTGTTCCGTTCCATTCACTTTTCAGTAAACAACAGGATATTAACCGTGAGAACGAAACAGGATAACTGATTCAAAATACAAATGGCTGTTGTTCCTCGCGTCAAAATCCTGTCGACCTTTTATCCTTGGTATAGGTGGAGTACAAGGTGTGGTCGAAAATAAGTATCTCATTTCTTCATTTATTTATTCCATATTCATTAACAATCGTCCTTTTCTTTTTCTAACCGTATGTATAGCACGGTTTTTACCCTTTGTTCGGTGCTCAGAAGGATCAGAGGAATACCATCTTCCCGGGGGGTTGGATGTCGCATATACTCACCCAATTTAAATATAATAGAATGACTCCTGCAGGAATTTATGCGTATGTTAACATGCATGTATACTATATATGACTGAAGGTAGGGTTCAGCCAAAAACCTCGAAGGATCAAACGACAGTCATCAACTTATGTCCTGGATTCGCGGCTGCATACGTGTGTCACAAATGACGAGTCACAAGTCATACGGTCGTTGATCGTTCTTAAGACTGTGTGGCTGAGGTCATTCTATACATCACTGATTTTCAGGCTTGATAGTCTTTGCAGACTGTTTGGTTAACGAGATATATTTATATGAGTTATACCTACCGCAGTCTGACTAACAGAGTACCGACTAATCTCTCCTTAATTTCTGCGATAATTTCAATTTTCAGATTAACCACGATTTCCAGTTCCTAATAAGCGTGCATTAATCGTGGTAATTAGTTTTAATAAAAAGAATTATTGGACCAATATGTTGTTCTAAATTTGTGTTCGATATGCAACACTGGCTTTTTATTACCGGAAGATGGCAATACCCTCTCGCCCTAGGTCTGGCAACTATTTTTGACTTGAGCCGGAGCCCAGACGTAGATATGCAGAAGATTGTATAAACCGAAGGAATCATGAATTTAATATAAGGCAAAACAAGTTCTCAGAACTGAATACCGAGAATACATACCTATACGCATTGTAGACTTATGTTCAACCTACTGTCTGTTCAATTTTTTTATCAAAATCTAAATCGAAGATTCAAATCACTCACATTAGTGCTCTATATGTGTATCAAGTTGCAAATGAATTAAAAATTGTATTGTAAAAGAGTACGCGTGTAGATTGAAATGAGAGTATTGATATCATCCTAATGAACTCAAATTCGTCGAATTACAGAGTTCATTGCAACGATTCTCGAAATACGTAATACGATATGTCTTTGTTTGTGCAAAACAATTGCAAGTCGCCTGATTTGAGGCAACCCAACGCACAGACTCTCATCCTACTTTCCAGCACTGGGAATATCTGATCCATCCGATAGATAGGCTAGAAGTGAAATAAGATAGATAGACAGAAATTGAATGATAAAAAATGTACTGGATGGCTTTGCAAAGTCCTTTTAGAATTCCAAATCATTGTTTCGAAAAATAAACAAGACTTTGGACAAGTTTTTTTGTTTTGAAAAATAAAAACAGCGTCGCGCGTTCGCGCGCACCATGAAATAGCTCGCAAATTCGTCACCTGGCCGGCGCCACCTTCCAAACCAAACGTTTGCTCTAGATTTTAGGTTATAGAACAGTTTTGAACTATGGAAAGAATGGATGCTCTAAGAGTTGCGGATATTCAGGCGCACTAAGGTACAGAATTTGAAGATATACGTTACTCAAGTCAGTACAAAATATTGTCAAATTATACCTATTTGCTATTTGTCTGAAAATTTATCCGTATTTGTCTAAAATTTCGTCGAAAATCATCCGATACTGTTATTGTTTCACAAATGGAACACTCGATCGGAAAAATGTATTCCGAAAAGTAAATGGAAATTTCAGGATTCGGCAGGTTTCCTTCTGAATATTTATGGAGATATTTATCTTCGCATTGTGTATTTCTCCGTTGCCATAAGGGATCCGATGAATTTCTACCACGTGTTTTCCTTCATCTGTCAATATACTATCTTCAAATATGATTTCGGACGTGTATCAAAGAGTTTGGAAATGTTCCAAAATATTGAAAGGAAACTGTACTGCACAGAGAAATTGATCTGCAATGTGAACACTTTTCTGTATACAGAACGTGATCAGTAAATTATATCCAAAAGTTTCTCGAAACTTTTTTTATCCAATCCGTTACCTTTACGAAGCGAGTCTGATACTCTCTGACGCAATTACATCGGATAAAACTGTCCTAATTCACATGGATTCTCCCTGAAATTTAAATCGGGAAAAACTTGCAAAAAATTGATATACATATTTCCAATATATTTTGCGTCAGACTCACTAATCGCATTCAGTCTTAACGAGTTTAACTCCTTATTTTTCGACCGCTTGCGTCCGAATTAATCTGCGATACTACGTATAGTCTCATTTCGCGGCTAATTATAACAGCAGGAAAAATAATTATCTTTATAATTTTAAAGGTTCCAGCTCTTTAATGAGACTTCTTGAAAATTGCACTCTTTATAACAATATTCATGCCTCCGTATACTTTAATGGCAACATGCAGGTCAAGAAATAATCGCAACCCCGTCCGTTTTCCTCTTCTCTCGAAAAGATAGGCAAAAACTGTTCTTTGAAACCCAGTCAGGTTATACACGCGTGGACATACCTATAGTATACCTACATCGTCACAGGAAGGTAACTTCAGTGCTGTCAAACACGTGGAGTCATTAAATATACCTACGCGTCCACGTGTGTCCAGTTGACCAAAGATTTGTGTGCTTCTGTGGTGAGTGCAACGAACCATTCATGGCCAATAATGATTAACACTAAATCACACCGGCCATTGCTTGACTGTTTAAGGAGATATGAGTAAACACAACGTAAAAGGGATTATTTCTCACAGCCTGCAGGTATATCCTCAAAGATTTTTTCAATAAAATCCAACTGAATGGAACTTCGGCACTATGCGAGCTAAATAACCAGCATCGCCGCTCGAGGAATGTCACATAATGACCTGCGCACACTATAGGGGCCGAAGCACACAGAAATCTATAAGCCATAAGCAGAATGCAAAGCCATAGATATAGATATAAGATCTGCAGTACAAGCGAAGTGATGCACACCTGCTATGGATTGTGTCCTCTGCTTAAGGCTTATGGACTTCTGTGTGCTTCCAGCTTAAAGGCCGAAGCACATAAGATACATGCGATGTTGCATAAATTCAGTGAACAATACAAACTGCACTCTACATTCTGCCTATGGATTGTATATGCTTCGGCCTTAATAACGAACATGTGTTGCTAAGGATTACCATAGTGATTGTTTGACTCGCTGGCGCCACTTGGTATGACTTTGCATAGCCTGCAGCCTCCAGTCAAGGTAAACAATAGAACGAACTTCCAATAGATGAAGAGACATTTTCCTCACATTTCGGTCAATGGAATCAAAGAACGAACAGAGGCGTTTGTCAATTTTATAATTTGGCCGTGAAATAAAATAGATTACTCTAGGAATTGTTAGAGTATAAAAAAAATGAGGCTGGATTTCTGAATTTATAAGCAAAGACTTGACAAGATCTAACAATGAGAGATATTCGTCGTATATGAAGTTAGATCGAACTTCGGACGTGACACACGTACGTCAAGATTGTGTAAATCTTTGCTCATCCGCAAGCATTAATTCATATCTTAGGATACCGCGGTTGATGAATAATTAGTAAATAGAGTTTCCAGACTTGTGGCGTACCCCATATATCCACATATTTTGTCGCGTCGAGTTTTCGGAATTTGAATTATTCATGGAGGTGCCTCCTTGGCTGGTTAACGCGCTCCAGCGCTCGTACGACCAGTAAAACAATGCAACAAGTGATTCTGCGTACGTGATGAAAGAGATAGAGAGAACAGATCGGCAACCGGTTTTTAATGATTTGCAGTTCACCAGAGCTTGCTTTGGTTTCTCTCTAAATGTACCAGTTGGTTATAGCGAATATGCATGCAATACGCGATTAGACAGAGTGAAACTTACTGCAGATATAAATTGATATTGAAATTGGCATTGGGATTTGGTGCAGTTTGAAAACTAATTAGCTCATTTCTCGATGAGTCAATTCCTTTCAGGTTTAGTCACTGCTATTATGTTGTGAAATAAATGAACCCTGACATGGACCACGATTCAAAGGACTCTTTCGACAAGGCATAATTCTAACAAATGATATCAGCGTAAGTTTCAGCATCTGGCAACCACATCTTGGCCTTCGGTTCGCGGGAAATCGCCTGCATTATTCATTCTTAGATACATACTCATGTACGCCTACAATATATCTATGGCATACCCACCGAATTTAAATCCTTAACCGCCTCTTCGGTCTTTGAACAATATTATTACCCTCTTGCCATTCTACTCTTCTCCCTATCGTGTGGAATATTATAGACGAAGGGCACCGGATAGTCTATAACCGGAACTACGTCTCAATTCCTAATCCAAGGAGATCAGATGCCAATAATCTTGGTCTCGTATTTGCCAGATCTTTGTATATCGTTAATAGAATCATTCCACCAAGCATATTGAAACTCGGAAGTGAAGCGTGGAATTATACATTCGAATTCAGATAAGCGACATGTATCTATTTCTAAATACACAAGTAAACAGCTACAGGTATATTTTTCGTGTCAACACCAAAGTTGGAAAGCGGTTGATAAGATGGTGCAACTGTTTCAATTCACACCCGATTACCTCCGCGTTCCCCTAACTCTGCCAAAAATTATTTTATCTCAATATAGGTACAACTCGCAGTTTCAGACGCGATATATAACATCAATTTCCCAAAAGTTTATTAGATTCGCTTGTATGAAATCGGTGTGACTGTAGCAGGAATAGAAATCTAGATTACATCTGTGGCCATGATAAATAAATCCTAGATAAATGATGAATTATCGTTAATTTTTTTCCTTACGGTTTATAATATCTCGCGTTATGATTGTGTAGCGGTTTCCTGTCCACCCGAAGTCAACTGCGCAATACCCATTTTCCCTCACTCGTATTCCTAATCTGATTGAGACCAGACCCTAGAGGATAGTCTTCGAGATGTTTCATAATCTATAGGAAAAGACTTGCGGTTTTCAAGACGAAGGGATCTTATATTTAAATTAATGAGTAAATTATTGAAACGTCTGCCAGAACTCTACGGAAGTTTGTATTTCCTCATGTTGAACTTACTCCACTTTTTCCACATATTGATTCTGAAGAACGTCAATATTGTATCAACCGGGTGACTCCCTCGTTGATAAGTTACGTTTGACCTTTAGGAAAGGTATTTTGATAATATATTGTTCAATTTGAACTCAGACACGTAGGAATCTGAGATACAAGCATCTGTGCAGACAACAGTGAGTCGAGGCACTCGAGCCACGATATATCATTCATAATTTCACATGAAGAACTAGGAACTAGAAACTAGATTTATCAATATAGTAGAAGTTGGAAGGATGTAATTAAGCGAATCCACGAGAAGTCCAAGGTGCTCACGTACTCAACGTGCGACTCCCGTTTCCTCATTTCCTCGTTACTATTAACGCCCACTACCAAGAACTTATTGGTAATGAATCATGTGAGTCAGTTATCCTCTTGCAGCCGGTATCATGATCATCGAAGAACAGAACCGCAGACATAACACTCACAATCATGTAGTCTTCGATACATATACTTCAACTGATACTCGTCAACTATTTACACATATGTATGTCGGATTTGGATAATGAGTGCCTGCGGCATATACTACACAGACTACACTCAAATCTTTCTCTGTGCTATGCGGTTTAATGTTTATGCCAATTTGCAAATCGTCGTTGTGTGTATGTGTACCGCTGAAAGAGTGAATCAGACGAGACTGATACATCGAGGCTTTGAAATGTTCAAAAATTAGCAATGGTTAGTTCTATAATTGTAGGTGTATTCTTTTGACTCTGTGATCACTGATCAAAGTGATCATGATCACGTGATAGTTGTTCTTTTGATCGTATCACTTCTCCCACCACAAGCACGAAGTAATCATGATCACTTCCGAAGTGATCGCATATTTTATGGGATCACTTGCTATGTGATCTGAATTTTGACCGCGGAACCGTTCAAATTTCAAATGTTGCTTCGAAATCAGGTTCCGTCGTAATAAAAAAATCGCCCGCTGCATTATTCGGTTATGATCTACTTTGTTTCGTGAATTCCCCTTAAGCGCTACTATCGCAGAAGCAGGTTGTTCTTTTCAACTGATCATGATCACATGTGATCGCTAATCACAGTGATCACTGATCCACTGATCACAGAGTCAAAAGAATACACCTGATATTGGAGGCGTTAATATGTATACAAAATCAAAAATTTGGTACCGACTCGATCCTATGCCAAACGGTAATGAAAACATCGCCTAAAGATAGACAGCACTTTATTTAATAAGTGCGGGTGTGACGGCCACGTAATCGACTCGCTTTCTTCTTATCATTTATTTTATCATCACTGTTGGGCGTGACGTTTCTGTACGCATTATAAAAGCCATATAAGCTAGTTTCGTATTGAGAAACGCTCAACGATAAGCTAGTGATTAGTTAGCTGATACAATACGACTTGGCAGATAGCTGACAGGGTATCATCCTTCAAACTTTTCAGTTAATGTGTTGTATTTCGCCACGGAATATTTCAAGGACGTGATATAGTATCTTTTTATAATATAAAACATTCCAACAGTTCAATGCTCTGCATTAATAAAACAATCAGATCTAAGTCAGGATTCTATGATACGTTTCCTCTGGACAATTTTATCTCTATAAAATTCAAAGACTAGGATAAAGAAAAAAATTCTGCCAATTCTATAGAACTTTGATGAAAAAAGATGTTATCATCAACTCGAAAGATTTTTGTCCCACTAAAAACTTGTATACTAAATCGAAAGAAACTTTTCCAAATTTCCTGGAACCATGATAATCCAATAATTTTCTTATATTCAAGCCATTTCAATAAGGAGATTTAATCTCCTATACTGATTCGAATTCTTATGTTATGAAATATATGAGTCAAATTCCATGACGGTTCTCGATCTTATGTTCATCCTTAAGAAATGAGTAATAAAAATGGTCGTATTTTGTAGATAGTAAATCTAAAACCACGCGTATTACTACGAGGAAAGTTTGTTATATCTGCAGGGTACTCACTTCCGTTGCGTTGTCAGCCAACTACATAGGAATTCCCCGCGGAAATGAATTGGCTATTTATTCCAAGTCCCTATAATATGTATATCAAATGTGGTATTTCAGGTGAAACTATAACTCAGTAGTGATGAAAAAAAAAAAATGGTTGATATGGTGATGCCAAAAAGTCGCCTGCTTCACGTGAAATCCCAATCTAGGTATAGTACCTACTTTTTTTTTTTTTAAATCCTTTTAAATGGCTTAACTCCTATATAGTACCTACTGTGTATAATACATGGGCTATTATTCTACGTTTCGCGAAACTATGGACTATATGCAGTACATGATCTGCATACGAACTCCTCGTGATAGGCCCTGCATTTTTCGCAACAGTTTTAGCGGTATTGCAATAGTGATGCTATTAAAAAAATAACCCGTGTGTCACACATCGCTTCATAGTACAGCAGGGGAGATCGGGTGAATGGGGACTTTTTTTTGGTCAATGAAATTAGGATTCAAACCGACGCTTTGCCACGATTCTAGTTGCAGGGTGACCTCAGCCGCGATTCCTATGATACAAAAAATTTAATTTTCCTTGTCTGATGCAGTGAGTGGGGTTTCATAGTTTCATCTTTTTCGATTGTTGACAAAAACTTACACATGAAATCCAAATCCAAGGAAATTGTATTTTCGCGTAAAAAATAATACCGAGAATATAAACCTTAAGGTTGATGAATCGCGACCCCCAAAAACATATCCGAACTCGCATCGTTCCTCTGAATTTAAATTCCCTCACGATTATCACCGAGGAATATAAATGCGAATACATTTATCCGCAGAGTTCTTATTCGTGATGTGCAGGAATTTCTTATCCACACTGGTGCTAGTACTACTGCTACTCCTCCTGCTGCTACTGCTGCTGCTGCTGCTGCTGCACTGGGGTCACTAAGAATGTCCCCTGACTGAGGACGACAACACGTCGTCTATGGATATATTAGTTTCGGTTACAAGGATCAAAAGTTTCCAAAATTTCAGCCAGAGTAACGATCTGTCTCTCCAATGCAGATTTCTTACATATATTAAACGCATCTTACTTATACCAATTCAGATTTACAATTCAACTAAGATTGTACACAACAAGAACATAGATACATGAGAAGTTATCATTTTTCTTAGAAATTTTTTCAAAATGAATTACCCACATTAGGTATTCTTATCCATTATAGTATATAAGATATTTGTAATTACTTATCACTTACCGCACTAATGTATATATTTTCCATAATTGACTTCTCTGTAGAACATTCTATGCGTATTTAAATTCTGGTAATACTGAGATATAGGAGAATACAAAGTATGAGGTAAAATTTTCTTTTTAAAATGTAACAGAGGCATAAATGTTGTATAACTCGGCAGGGTACTTTCATTAACCAATAACCAATTAATTATCCCATGCACTCGCGCAATTTTGACATAATATTATTATAAATTCTATCATATTAAGAAAAGGTCAATATAATAACGTGGTCTATTTCTAAACGCGGATAAAAATTTAGCACGATCGATTAGTGCGCCGGACGTTGGTTGAGGAAGTCAAGTGAAAATTGTTAAACTTCGTAGTGAATCATAAGATCGTTTATCGAATCAGCATAAAGGGAAGGAAAATAGTTCCGAGGGTGATTCGTCCACGAATCGTCAGCTCGGTATATATTAAATGATTGAAAAAAATAAAAATAAAAAAATACACGTATATGTATATTGTCGGTAAAAACAAAAGAAATTCCGCGTGAAAATCGTGAATCATCATCACCGCGGCGGTATACTATATCGTACAGGATTTTTGATTGCACTTTATGAATACACATATATAATACGTACGTGTGTGTGTGTGTGTGTGGCAACAGATATCCAAAATAGGAATATGCTAACCGCGATTAAATCGCAGCATTGATGATGGTGCTAAGTGAATCAAAGCGGGAAAGTCTATCCAAGAATATAATCGAGCTGATACAATTTGAAATTTGAATAAATGATATATGATGAGAGTAGGGGAATACTGGACTTGCGAAATTCGATATCAGGAACAAATAAGTCACACAACCATTGTTTATACATTATAGATTAGAGAACTATAATATGGTGAAACGTTGTAGAAAAATTGACAAAAGAATGAAAAAAGAAAAAGGAAAAAACAAAAAAGGCGCTACGGGGTGGCCCTGAAGTCTCATTGTTAGTTAATATTTGCGACAGATAAGCGAACACCTCGAATTGGACTAAATAAATTCCTAGGATCGTAAGAACCAAGGAATGGGCTGCGGCGGGAACGATTGGAGCAAAAAATCAATCGAATACGTAGTCCTAGCCGAGGAAGTAGGTCATAGCTGATCCATACGAAATGAACCCTAGACAGAGGTCCTGCGAGAAAGAGGTCGCCTTTTTAATTCTACCATGAGTATAACTGTATAACCAGCTATACATGTCGAGTGGTTGTTAATTTCGGTTGCTTTGGTGAAAACGCCTATATTCCTTTGCATAATTATTGACCACTCGAGCGAGTCGCTGCACGGGTCTCGAATTCAAAGGCCAATTATCAAAGCGAGGCAAAGAAACCCGCGCGATGATAGAGAAATTTTTCAACAATGTGAAATTATACCTTTATGTGTACGAAATCCACTAAGTCTTGTAGATATGTGCGCATGTGATAAGGGAGACAAGCGAGAGATCCTGCATTGGATTCCCTTGCTGTTAGCTGGTTTCTTATGTATATGTAAATGTATATGTATATATATGTGCAAGAATTTCATTCGATTCGGAATCAGTTGATATTAGTCAAAGCTATAAGCTGAATAAAGTAATGACCCCCTCCCCATTACTTCGGGGCGTTCGAGAGCGGTGGGAGATAGATATCCATAAAACCGTGGGATAAGCACGCCGTGAGTCAGAGTGGCGGCGGACTTCGACAGGCCAGCTCGCGATTGCGCGTTTCATTTAAAATTTAATCGAATAGCACGTTTCTTGACAATCGTTTAAACCTGCACCGATATACATTGACATTGATATCGATATCGATATTCAATTTTCATTTATCGATCACCACCTGCAGCATATTCGAGTATAGAAAAAAGGCAAAGTACCGAAACTTAAGTGCGTCTATGTCGTCTCCTGATGCAGTAACTTCAGATGGGAAATAATACCGTAATATAAGTGCGCCGGTGTACTAATCCATAAAAGAAACGAACGCGAGTGGTTAGTGCTAATTATTATAAAGTAGAACCACGCTAATCGAATATATATATATATACATAAGTCTGATCCGCGAGTGGCGAACTGTTCATTTTCTCACTATATTTTTTATTCGGGGCTGATTTTGTAGAACGCAAAAAATATACCTACAGGCGATTATTACAATGCCACTAATGACGACACAGGGTGCCCTCCGGCGTGCCGGAACACTGATCATGCTCGTTTGTTGCGTTGCCCTTTGTGCTGGCAAGGCGGAAGCTGCGCCTGTTGTATCGGAAACTGGAGCCATGGTAAGTAGTACGAAAAAAAAAAACAAAAAAACAAAAAAAAAAAAACGGTTCCATAAAATCCCACCATTCCCTTGCCCTATTGTACAAAAACGACGGATTATACGGCAGTTTTTTATATTCAGGCTAAAATATCATAACAACTGTTGAAACTTTCAAGTTTTTCCATCTGTGTTCATTTTATAATTAAGTTGAGATAAAAAATTTACCTAACTACATATACTGCAACCATACATACGTTCGAAGAACAAATTTCCTCGAGCATATTTGGTATTCTATTTAGACCTGCGGCTAATATAATACGAGCTAGTTGATAATTGATGAGAAAAACTTTGCCGTTTACGCGATAGCAAATTATTATGGGATAGTATACCGGTTTCATTGAGTATACTATGAATATACCTACCATACAGCAGCAAACGAATATATTAAACGTGTAAAAAACACATTCAGCTAATTTTCGCCCGAAGTGAATTCCTCGCGTGTATCAACGTTCGCTGGGTCTGATAAAAGCCGCGATAAATAGATTACGAAGATAGGGTGGCCCAAAGTTACCGCAGAGACAACTACTGCGCCCAGCAGGCGCATATCACATGTTGATATAAAAAAGTAGAAAATGCGCGCGAAATAATCGCTGGACTAATTAAAACGGACAAGAACAACCAATTCTCCGCTAATATTTACTATCTGACATTAATTATTTGGAATATATACATATATATATTCTTATACATATATATACCGGTTCCTTCTCTGACGCAACGAGCGATTCCACGTGACGTCATTAGCCTTCGACTATATAGTGCCGCACAAAGTTCGAGAAAATATATTTATATGACTAATATAAACGGCGCTATGTATGCGGTAGCCTTTATTATCTCTCGGTATCAATCACGGTGAAAAACTGAGTATATAGCTAGTATAAAAGCTGAGAAATAAGATTCTCGGTAGGTTATTAAGCAATAATGAAAACTGCAAAGCGCGCATATAATCATATTGGCTGCATGCACTCGTATATCAAACAATAAACTATCTAGTATTATTCCATCTATAGGTATCTATGGATAAGTTCGAAACGCGGAAACTAGTTTTGAAAGACCGTGGAAAGTTGCCAGCAATAATTATACACTTTTATTGGAAAAACAACGCTGTGCACAACTGAATAGTAAATAAATCACCGAGAAATAACAAACAACGGCTTATCCACTTCTAAGGAGATACAATTTCAATTTCTGGATCTGAGTATGAAGCAATTGCAATTCTTACTTCAGAAAAAGGAAAAAAAATGATAGTAAAAAAGGTATTTTCGGTCAGTCCTTCGACCACGTTAATTGGAAACATCAACACAGTCTAGTTCTTGGTTCCGTTCGCATCCCTGACAGTGAACTAAACAGTTCATGGTCGGCCACCAGGCGACGATTCCTCGGTCATAGATTACGACAAATATAGTTCGTCGTCGGACATGCAGAAGTGATATAAAACTCATCGTCAATACGAAAGGAGCTGCGAGTTCGATGCGGCGCAGTAGAAACATCGATATCGTAGTCAGACCGGCGCTGTGCTGTGCTGTGCTTACATCGAACCACTCTGCACCGCTACAGCTTACAACAGGTAACGCGTTTCGCGTTTGACTATACATATATGTATTCATATATCCTGGCACGTTGTAGCGTGCGGAATAGCGTGTAATACCTACGTGGGTTAAAACGCTCAAACTGGGCAAGGTCTGGCGTCGAGTCACGCGATTCTTTGTCTCGTCATATGCAGCTAATGCTTACAAAAAGAATGTATTATATCTATACTCAGCAGCGAAGAACGTCATTGGACCAAAATGTATTAGAAATAAAAGGTCAGCGAGAAGCAAACGATTAGAATTATTCCAGACCATCGCAACAATTGGAAGTATAGTGTAGAAGTTACGGATTTTAATGCCATTTCATTAATCTCGTTGGAAAAATCGTTTGATGAAATGCGAGAGATATGAATTGGTATGGTCGTCCGGAAAAGACGAGGTCATCAGCGTCATCAGGCAGCGCGATGACCGGAAGTTAAGCAGAGTATCTTTGTCCCCGATAAAAGCGTACCGATACCGCAGAAGCCAGATTTGTCGGTAGAGATCATGTAGAGTCTGCGTCATATATAAGTTATAAGCTACGTCGTAAATGATGCAGGCTTATTAAAAATCCACACGTTATTTAATAATTGTAAGTAATTCTAACTCCTGATGAGAATAACATTCGAAAATTGTTGAAAAACTAGCTCTTGCGTTCTTCCGCGTCATTGACAATGATACGCGGCTGGAATTCTCCGCAAAACTTATAAGTATTCAAATGAAATCCAAACGTATGGAGAGTCCACTATCGGAGATACACGCAGTCCTTGATGAAAAGGGGCGGAATCGAAGGCGAATAATAGACCGGAAGATTCGCACGCATCTATTTCACCCTTATAATCTTTAGGGATGAGATGGAGCTGGATTTTGAAATAAATTGTTTTTTTTTCATTGGCGTAGTGTCAAAACGGCGCCTTTTGTCGTACTAGGAAATGGTTAATAATGTATGTGAGCTGTTGACGCGGAAATAGTTGGGAGATCATCATCGTTGTCGCCGTGGTAATGGCCTTCGTATCGGAAGATCCACAGTCCAAACACGAATCAGCTGTCATTGGAATATTAACAGTCGACGATACTGGTATTACACGCACTTATATAAACCCTATAATATGTGTATACGAATAGGAATAACGTGTATAGTGTAAAATCAGCGTTTAGACGTACATTATTTTCACTCGATTTATTGTTGTTTAAACAAAACTTCGATCGAGAACACGTGCGCGGCATAGTTTATAGGGATACTACACGAGTTCGGAAAATTCCAATTCAAATCGTTCGCGATTGTTTTTTTTCCGGAAGTCTATACTGCCAGAGAAGCATGCCTCGAGTAGATTTAATTGAAGCGATACGTGCCACTACTCGATATCGCACGTGCCGGGTGAATCACCGTGGATTCAACAAACAAGAAAGATTTATCTTTTAGGCTTCGCGAAACTGAGCGGAACTACGGGGATTTAATCAAGGTTTCGCGCGTGTTTTTCAAACTCTTGGAACACACGGGTAATCGGCCCGTGAAAGAAAGCCCGATTTAAACGACATCTATACGGCGCCTATAGGTATATCTTCTCGACGTGACAAAGTGGCAATTAAGAGTAGAAAAACAATTACGGTATCTAGTAGCGAGAAGCTATGCTTATCAATATGAGAAGATAAGGGCGGGAACAAAGGCAGTCTTAAATTCGTCGTGTTTCTGAATCCTGGATCTGCTTGAATCGTAACATAGATAATAATTAGTTGAGCATGACTGTAGTACGTTGTAGTAGTTTGTTTTCCGTTCAACTACTCGCTAGCGCTATACTGAGATTAAAACGGGGAAAAATATAGCAAGAATGGAAGTAAGGGGGCAGAGAGAAGAAGATACCTATCGAATAGGACAAAGACTCTTTAATATTCAAACTTTGTCTCGAAGGAAGATGCGAGGTAGTAGAATACTGATGCGTTTGCGTTGACAAAGACCTCTCTTTCCAAGGACGGACCGCCCGCCGAAATTTGAATAATCATAAAAGAATGCAAAACAACGAGAAGATCTACTAGCCAAAGAGTCGACTCGGGGGAGAAAATAAGAGAAGAAATGCATTGTTTTCGACTTTCGTCCACCTCGATTGACCCGCGACGCAAGTTTTACATAAAAATTTATCCGTTCGGTCTCTACCCTTTTTATATGGATGTCTTTGTTCCGATGGAAATTTTCCCAAGACATTTTCCCAAGATTGAAATTGAAATCTCGTTTATGAATGACGCGTTCGAGTTCGAATTCGATGTGATAACGATTCCGACAGCGTGTACATGAAGCTAATAATAATTGCGCATGTGAGGTTGCCTCGTGGCATGCGTTGGGCCTCATTATTTTCCAAGTAAAGTTGTGTGTCAGCGAACGGCTGGTTGAGCTGCACCTTGCCTCGTGTTGTAATTAACTCTTTACACTAGATATTTGTTAAATAAATTCCCGCCTATCGGAGCGATGCTTAACATACAAACATACAGTACATAGCATAGTAATTCCGTGGTATCAACTTTATCTCTGATAACACTACAAGATACGAGATACATTCTCGACTTGCTGATATGCTGATGGAAAACAATTCCGCCTTAAACCTTTTTTTCACGGGTTTAGTCTCACGCAGACGCATACCTGAACATAGAAGAATGACGGCCATCGGTCCTTACCGCCTTCAAATGAAATTTATGACGTTTGAAAGCTTGTCTCATCTAGAAGAAAAATGCGAACAGTCAAGAGACTGCAGTGACCATGAAAGGTGTCAATTACATACCAATCATATTTCGACTCATAGCTGGGTCGGGCAGGTCGAATTTTATTTAATGGATTGCACGCGTCATTCAGTCTCCACTAACCCTGTGAATGGACTTCGAAGGTGAAATCTATATTTAAGATGTATTTTTCTGATCCGAAATATACTGTGGTTTTAGCTGATTGGTGTCGAGCTGCGGGTTAGTTTCATTTTTCAATGACCGAGCATTATTATGGCGTTGGCCGTTATTCATAGATCAATTTTTTCAACTCACTGATGAGACTTATTGTTCCTCAAAAACGTTGGAGGTGGTGTTAATTCATCGCGGTGTGTGATACCTGGATACAGTCATCGATGATTCATCGAAATTTATTTGCCCCCGGGGGGATCACTATCCGTGCGAGTAACTCATCGGTAATAATTTCTACTCGGAAGGTGCAGGTAGTGCGTACGAATCGTAGGCTTTCTAAGAATTCTAGTATACATGAATGAATGACTGGATGAATGGATGAATGAACGAGTGAGCGGACCGCGACTAGAACCGTAGCCAGTCCAACGTACTACATGCTTCAGGTGGAACACGAGGAGGCGCGACCAAGGTCGATCTCCGAGAAGTAGAGATCTGAGCGTTACCAGCTTCCATCATCTCACACTGATTAATGATGAGCCGATCACCCACCGTCGTAAAAATCTTTAATTATCTCTCTCCTCCTCTCTCTCTCTCTCTCTCTCTCTCTCTCTCTCTCTCTCTCTCTCTCTCTCTCTCTCTCTCTCTCTCTCTCTCTCTCTCTCTCTCTCTCTCTCTCTCTCTCTGTCTCTTTCTCGCTATCTTCCTCATAGCATAACGTGATTCGCGGTTCTATTTTAATCATTCAATGTCGACTACGTCTGCATACTCCATAGCAACACCTTGGTAAGCTTTGCTGTATAGGAACAAATTGCGGATGAGCATAAAAATAATCAGATTGTTATCGGTGCTCTTAGAGAAACACGACGGTTCAATGTATAACTGATCGAAAAATTGATTACTGGCCTTTGCGGTCTTTGAAAAAAACATTAATAAAAAAATTTAAATTTAAAAAACAAGCGGCATCGTTGGCTTTGTCCTTACGAAGTCAATATTCTGCAACAATTCATTTCCCGTTGAAAAATCCAAGTGCAGTGCAGTTTATTCCCACAACAAATCATCCGACAAAAACAAAATTCCAATCGCCTATGGATAATCGATAAACGCAATCGATTATCATCATATTATCACAAATACTCTCTTCCTTGATCATAACGAGGTGGTTTAAGAAAGAAACGAAGAAAGAGAAGGGGGATAAAAGGCGTAAAAAATAACTGTATATTCTATAGTCATGCCTAGGTCAGGACATGTTGCGTGTATATATATATATGCATATACATATATTATATGTACATGTACCGTTGCTTCTCCAACCGGGTTTGGGCCAGTCTAGTCACGCCGAAGAGTCGAAACAATCACGTTAAATGTCTCGTGGTAATTAGCAGTAGGTACGTATACCTAACTGTTCATCTGTTTGAGTCATTTAATCGCCCTTTGTATCACAAACTTGGTTGACTATATTATAATAATTCGTATAGCAGGTCTGGATTTACATATATACTTATGCATGTAAAAAAAACAAAGAAAAATAATCTCTTCTTCCTCGTAATAATTTTTCAAAACCGGTCAAACTACAATTATGAGTGAGAATTGATTGACCTGAAGCAAAAACACCAGAAATTTGTAATTTTTGATATTTCGTTCAAAAGCTGTGTATGTATCGATACCCAAACCACAGTCGCACGTATCTGCAGGTAAAATAAAATCCTAATTTGAATAATTACGAAAACAATCTAATGAGATTTGTTGTGAAGAAACGCGGTTTGAAAAAACCCGATTGAGACGTAGACTTTCTCATAAACCCTGGAAATTTTCGCTGTACTATTACATCGACCCTCATTCTTCGCGGTGGATCGACTACCTCGATTGTGATTCGTAATATTTCCCCTCTATCTAGATTCCGTCCACATAATTAACATCGTATATATAATGTATGCTATGACCAACTCGGAAGAATCTCGCCTCAATCATCTCACACAATTTCCGATTAACCGAGCAATGACTCATCCTCAGCCAGCGACTCGGTGACAAACCGCACGCTAATATTTTCCACTCAACTTTAATAAGTTATGTATATAAGTTATGCATGCGTGTGTAGTCAGCACAGAACGTTCTCTGCCCCTTCATACGTTTTTTCTTCCTCTTCTTGTATTCACATTTCCTTGACCTCTTCCAGATCAGTTCGTTTGCTCCTCCCTATTACGGTTTGGTCCGATAATTACTAATTGCTTCTATCTTTTTTTCCAAATTACAGCGGTACTTGTCCCAGTTCGGCTATCTACCACCAGCGAATCCAGCAAGCGGAGGAATCATTTCCGAGGAAACTATGTCGAAGGCAATATCAGAGTTCCAGTCATTTGCGGGAATTAACATCACCGGTAAGTGCCATGACAACAGCCCGCAGTAATAATCAATAATTATCAACCGTCTCTAGAGTGGAATCTGTGATAGTGACGTCACGATATAAGGACTGATCATTTTTTTCATTCACCCGATCGTTACGCAAGCCTTGACACGTTGCGTTGGATCGATCGAGGCTTGTTTTTACAACCAAACGAGACTATCAGATCATTTTTTTTTTTTTTTTTTTTCTTTTTTGTACGTCTGCTAAAATATATCAGTCGCCCAAAGAGGCGCACTAATTGTAATAATCAAGAGGTCATTCTAAACGTCAACAACAATAAACGCCGTGAATCCTTATGGCGATATACTATGTATATATAGAGGTACGTCCGATTAATGATGATAGGATACGTGCCAGCCTCGGCACACTGCCAAAATAGGACGATCAACAGGTACTGCGCTTTTAACTCATCGTCAGATATAAAGAGAAGCAGTGTCCGTTATGGTCCCAGAGGGGAGAATTCCCATTGTTATAATAACGCATGGATTGATGAAATGATATCATTAAATCCGCTGAAATAGCGAAGGTGAAGCCACCGGAGGGAGTTGGTAACATTATAAACGTCAGACGAAATCTGAGTTGCTTGTTTGCCAGCGTTAAACTTCGCTTGGGCACGTTCACTGCCAAGGCTAACGTCTCGGTGCAACGAGCAACGGGTAAGAAACTGGTCTGGACAAGGCTGAGCACTCGGGCAGTGAGAATCCGATAGTAGATGTCCGCAACTATAACGTAGTAGTACATACATGGAACAAAAACCTCAAGAAAATATCGGCAAAATATCTAATCGCTCCTGAGCCCACTTACGTAACTTCACGATGCTGATGGTCTTGCTCATCTTCTTCAAAATTTTCAGATCCTCTTTCGATGAAATTATGCACTCAAAAAGTGCGCCTATCAATTTTCATTCAAATCGCGGGGTTTTCTCTGTGTATATTCGTAACGTCTGAATAGGAATAGGGGATAAGCTGTGGGTACATCGACCAAATTCGTGGTGACCCGAAATCAAGGGATTCCTCGCTCTGTCTGAGCATCTAACGTGCAATTGTACATATTTACCGGAAACAGACAATACATGTAGACGTATACAGGTATATGAATAAATGATCAATGATTTACGTGTGTACAATGCGGGTCACGCGAACCTCTATATCAAAGGTTCGTAATTCTGCAGTTTCCTCAGTCGACGTTCTATCGCTGGTGATTTACCTTCACCCTTATAAAACGAATTCAGATTAGACTGAACAATTCCGCTTCCTAGCTGGTACGTCCACATGCATGTATCCACTTAATACAACGTACGGTATACCTGTTGACGAACTTACGGACGTACGACCTCGGTGATGTACACGCAGATGATGGTTGTAATATTTTCCACAAACTCCTCTTCCCGTAGGTTACGTAAACAGGTGCTACCGAGTAGTCAATATATGCAATTATCCAACCTTTTCTCGCGTGGGTTACATCTGGATAAATTCATCCTCCGTTCTTCGTTGCGGAGCTCATTACCTGCACTCGCCACTAACCGGAAGAGTATTTTCTCGCATTTTATTGCCCGTAATCAACTCATCATCAATGACTAGTCAGAGACCAGACTTTACAATTCACGAGTGATAAACAGCGGATCATTTTTTCCTTTTGCGCCAGATTCGTGGTGTGTAATCGCCAAGTGATTTCACTCAAAAGCGTGAATCAACTTCCGGCCAGGGCGTTAGATGCTAAATACATAAGAGGTTGAGTTAACCAGATAACTTCCGTCTTCTTCTCCTTTTCCTTTTGGATTATAACGCTCATCAAAGATTTCCCTTTCAACGTCTATAACCAGATCATTCAATTCGCCTAGTTGTATCGACGTTTAACGTTTTCTGGTGACCGAGTTTCGGCGTTGAATTTTGCGTCCACTTTGATATCCGATCAGGGAATCTATCACAAATGGGATTCGGCTAGGAAGGTAGCGGACGTGACTCGATACTGGAATCAAAATTCCAGGCGCGACGCCGCGTCGCCGTGTCGGTGCGTAGAGCGTTGAACTGCAGGACTTTGCATTCGCCGTGATCCTAGCTGCACGTGACTCACGCGATTTGTAAACTTGACTCATCTCGTTCGAGGTTCGCCTCCGGAGCTGGGCCAGGATCGCCCCGACCATGAATCATCGTCTTTCCTCTCGCCCATCTTCCATCCAATATCGCTCAGCGCCTCACACTGACGTTACATTCACTCTTATCCAATTCTCGCGACTGACTAAGCTCTCCGACAGTTTATTTTTTTGAATTTTTTTTTTTTCATTTATTATATACACCTAATTGAGTCAGTATAATTATTGTTTGTAAGACATTCGGATCTTCCTCTATCTACATCATTTATGCAATATGCTATGTTCCAACTTAAAACGTGTATACATGCATGCATATAAAGAATCAAATATCTCCTCATTCTATTCGTCCACTTTAACGGTCTTCAAATATTCAAGCTAAATATATTCATGTATCTAAGATTTCATATATAAATATTATATGAATAATTTAAATTTATTCCTCAGGTGACTTGGACGTCGAAACGGCTCACCTTATGTCCTTACCAAGGTGCGGTGTTAAGGACAGAGTTGGACCAAGCACGGACGGCAGGTCGAAGAGATATGCTCTTCAAGGTATATATACTTTTATCTATTTATCACGACTGAAACAATATCAGAAACGGAACAGGGTATCATAACTTATATTTTTCGAATACACGTACCTAATGGAATTTCGGGATGGGTCTAAGCCAGTGAAGTATTATCTAATCTGAAGTGATAATTAATCTTGGATTCTTGGTGGCTTTCGATAATTATGAGTTACTAGCGTCATAGCATAACGTTGATTAAAAAAAAGACGTCGATTTGTATGCAATACTCGCACGATTTTAAACCGGCCGAGCCATTGCCTGACTGACAACTCTGCGACAACTCTGTCGACTTCCTGTCGATCTGTCGCCGCGCTACCCCGCGGACGTTTATTATTTATTCGCTTGGCCTATGCGGCTGCATATCTACAATTTGCACCTGACTTTGAAGCGGACTAATTATACGTCGACACTAAACAAAAACAATGATCACTCAAGCATGTTTCCGCCACGCACCTCCGCGTTTGCACCTCTAACTGAACATGTGCTTTGGAACGCACATTGTACACATTTCGAACTCTTTCGAGGTCGAAATCTCCGATTTTGCCAGTGGCTAAGAACGTAAAAATAGTTGTTTGGAATTACATAGGACATAATATATATAACATAAATTCTATAGAATCAAAAGAGAAACAAAGAAAAGAAAGAAATCGGGTTCTCTCTAAGGCCAGGATTGTCGTCAATTTCACGAAGAGGACGCAACTTCTATGAAATCTGTTCCGTTAATCCGGCACGGTTCTAAAAAGTGCGACATTTTTTCTTCGAAATAATCGCTGGACTTTATACGGTTGACGAAATTTCCGCCCGCGGTCAGACGTGATTAAATCAGGCTCGCCACTCAATTTCAGTTTCGCAATCTGCCAAAGTTTTTCCTTTTTTCTGGCCAAAATCGACTCTTCGCATACCCAGTTCGTAACGCGTAATTGAACTTGAAAAACACGCGAAGTCTTCGTGATCCCATATAACATTACATTGCATCACTGACATCTTTTACGTTGCGAATAGAAATTCAAATTAGAATAGCAAGCTTGGCTTGCCCGGTGAAAAAGGACACCGGGTATAATGTATATGTTGACCGCTAATGTATAGACGTATACTACGGATTTCGAGGGAACGACTAAGACGTACTCTCTCGAAACTGGGTAGCTCCGTAGGAAATCTCACGAAAGCGGGTTAGTGGTGGATATCAATCACCGTGACGATCGACTATTGCATCAAATTGAAAGTATTATTTTCTCGATCCCTCCCGAGTTTTGCCACGCTTACGTAATTACGCAATCGTTAAATCCGAGACCTGCGATAATAATTATCACCGTTAGCTAATAAAATTTTCGTACGGCAACTATAACGCAATCGGTAAGAAATCGCGGTGAAAATATCGTTGGATAACAGCCGCATGAATAAACCTGCAGGCATTTGTTCTAATCCATGATCAAACAAAAAAAAAAAAAAAAAAAAGAAAATCCCACCAATTTCACGCCTACTCGTTGGCCAATTTCGAAACTATAATTTATACAGCTGTACTATACGGACGACGGAGACCAACTCTCAAACGCTGGCCTTGACTCTGGCACAAAGCTCTCGCTCCGAGGACATTGACCACCGTTGTATAAATTGAATTCTTCGCGTATATTTTGTTCCTATTTACCAATTGTATATACGTACATGCAATCGCTTGTTTTCACTTCGTTTCCATTGGAATTTTTCACCGGAAAATAACGGGATAGCTGTCTGTTTTTGAGTAAAAACCTGTTTTTATTATCTTCATTTGTAAATATAACACTTTTCTTGTCATACATAACATACAATATATGTACAATATACACAAGGAATACCAAGACTTAAAACAGCTTGAATTTCGCTGGATTTAACAAAAAAATACTTTCTCTTATCCAGATTCACTGGTGATTTATAATTCAACTGATACGGCCAGCGTACACCGGCAAAAATGAATAACAGCAATTATTAGTCACATACTTATCTTCATTAGTAAATTATTTCACTCAACTTATATAACGATGGATACTCAGAAGGCCACGCGATTCCGACAAAAGATTATCGTGGATAAGTCGCAAAAAATTTGGCCATCAATAACCGGAAGCTGGGAATGGGTTTCGATTTAATTATAATAATACAAAGAGTAGAAATGATAATACAAAGTTTAGAGCCATGAAGTAATCGCTTTTAATACTCTAAGCCTTCTGCATTCTCGCTTCTGACTTCTCCGCATCTTTTTCCGGGACTTCTTCCTGGGCTGTTAGAAACTTTTCCTTATCGTAAATGACTTTTATCACTAACGAGCAGGATGGACAAGTCGCATCCTCCTCGCCATTGATCAAATCTGACTTGGATATTTGGAACTGATCCCCGCACGGGCACGGGTAATAGTACATCTCCTCATCTTCGTCATACTCAAAGTCCTCAATCTCCACCTCGTCGTGGTATACCGGCATTCCGAGAAATCCCCAGTCAGTTCAGACCTTGAACATAAACGAAAAATCATATCATTACTTCACACTGCGTACCCAATGATGGAGATCTCCGTTGCTAAGCGATGCACATGTATTATCATTAGACATGTGGACTGACGATTTCCACATTGGATAATCGATTTACGACGGTTTATAGGGTCCAGATGGAGGGTCAAGAAACTGACCTACAAAATCAGCAAGTACCCTAGGATACTCGACAGAGCAGCCGTCGACAAAGAAGTAGCCAAGGCGTTCGCTGTTTGGTCAGAATATACGGATCTCTCATTCTCGCCGAAGAGTGGACAGGTGAGAGACACCAGATTTTTTTTAATCTTCGTTGCTCTAGCTCGCGACGAAATAGCAAATAGCTAACGATTCGATTATGGCATCGTTCTCCAGGTTCACATCGAAATCAGATTCGAACGCGGAGAGCACGGCGATGGAGATCCTTTTGACGGACCTGGTGGCACCCTGGCCCATGCTTACTTCCCGGTCTACGGCGGTGACGCTCATTTTGACGACTCTGAACAGTGGAGCATCGACAGCTATCGTGGCACAAACCTCTTCCAGGTTGCAGCGCACGAATTCGGCCATTCTCTCGGCCTTAGCCACAGTGACATCAAGTCAGCCCTAATGGCACCATTCTACAGAGGATACGACCCCAACTTTATGCTGGACAGTGACGACATCCAGGGCATACAAGTAAGCCTAACTTATCCTGTCATACCGCTGATGAAACGCTTGTTGGAGAAAGAGTTTCGAGTCTAATTGAAGCCAAAACGCAGTTATGTGCGCGGCTTCTAATAACGAAAATATTCTTCAGTCTAACGCAATGTTACGTTTCACATAGGCACTCTATGGCCAGAGAACCGAGGATTCAGGAAGCGGCACAAAAAATCACCATACTACAGTCGCACCACCAGGAGAGGAAGACCCCGAACTATGTACGAATCCCCAGATCGATACAATGTTCAATTCCGCCGAGGGCCACACTTATGTTTTCAAAGGTGAGAATACCTCCAGTATTATCACATCTAACACAGAGTTGTCTCCAGACCATGCATGAATAGCATGAGTCTAAAATTGGCACCAAAGAACCGCCATTTATTGTTTCAACAATACCTCAATGACTGACTTTTGTAGGAGAGCATTACTGGAAGCTAACGGCGGACGGAATCGCTGCTGGGTATCCGAAACTCATCTCTACAACGTGGAAGGGACTTCCTGGCAACATCGACACTGCCTTTACGTACAAGAACGGAAAGACGTACTTTTTCAAGGTAAGCTGAAAACTCTCTGATTGTTCAGAAAGTTGGATGTATAACGTTTTTCAACGACGCAACTGCATTGTATTTTGCTTCTTCTTTTTCTTCCATATCAGGGCTCCAAGTACTGGAGGTTCATAGGCAGACGAATGGACGGAGACTATCCAAAGGAAATAAGCGAAGGCTTTACCGGAATACCTGACAACTTAGACGCGGCTACAGTGTGGACCGGAAACGGAAAGATATACTTCTACAAGGGAACCAAATTCTGGAGGTTTGATCCTGCTCAGAGGCCACCGGTCAAAAGCACATATCCCAAACTGATCTCAAACTGGGAAGGTCTTCCGGACAACCTCGATGCCGCTCTTGACTACAACGGCTACACGTACTTCTTCAAGGGTGGTGCTTACTACCGATTCAACGACAGAACATTCTCGGTGAGCTTATTATTTCACGAGAATATGAAGAAACATCTCGATTTCGGAATTCCCTACTACCAATTTTGAGAGTCCTAAAGGATATCCTGACAGATTTTTACCTCCCTCTTCCAGGTGGATCAAGCAGATCCAGCATTCCCACGGGCAAACGGATACTGGTGGTTCGGGTGCCGTTCAGCGAGCAAGGGGACGCTAGGTAATGTGCAGTGGTTAGGGGAAAGCCCTTCTTCCACATTAACCAAGGGCAATCTGGAGGAGGTCGGTGGCGACCTTTTGGGCGACTCGGACGTCCACGGAGACGTCGGTGACATCATTTTAGACGCAGGTACTTTGTCTGAGTCGCAAGCATTCCCGAGATAGATTTTCATAAACCAGCTACAGCGGTCCATCAGCTGCCCAGTATGACTGTTCTTGCGTTTCTCACTTCTCATGCCGATACAAAACAAGTATCTGAACGTTTTGAGCAATGCAACTTGTCCCTGGGTAGTCGATACGCCGTTGCAACTCCGTCTGATCCGCATCAAAGTCCAAAATAAAGGACCTTGACGCGTCGGAGCAACTAGCTGTTTGTATGTTTCTTTTTTTTCGCCCGATCGATTAACGGTGTTGTCTCGTACACCTGGCTGGTACTATAGGGCTAGTTGCAGCTAAATGAATGTGCACACCTATTGATTGTTGACTAGAACTTTTCCCAAAGAAAAGAAGAGAGCAGAAACAATATTTGCGAACAGTTGTTCAAGAATAGTACAAAGACGACACTCACGTGCGCACATTCATGTATCACTGCTAACATTGAACGTCAAACAAAGAGAATAAATGGTGATGGTGATGGTGCTGTTGCTACGGGTAACTTTTGCTTAACAGGATTAATCACTGACCGTACAGAATGTAACGCAAATAATAACTAATTAATTAGTATCAAGTTGTTAGCGTCCGAATTGCGGCAAGAATAACCAACTAAAAATGATTTTCATCAATAATTTTGTGGTGGTGTGTTTATTCACGACCAAAATCATCGTTGCCATTTTCTTGTATGTTCCTGTGAGCGTGATACTTTTGTCTAAATCTTTTTCTACAATTTGACGAGTAGAAAGTTGATGACCGTTTATTGAATGAGAATTTTTCTTTTTTTTTTTCTTTTTCTTTTTTTTTTTGCCCGTCGACCATTGTTGTTCCGTAATCATCTAGCCCAAAGTATTGTAGCCAGGCGATGCGACGCAATTATACCGAGAAAATACATGCCTATAACATCGAAATTAGAGAAAATATTAAATAACAAAAAGGATATCTTGATGACGTTAAAAGTATGTCAAATCTTTTCTAAAATGCTTAACACCAAAGAGGAAAGTAGTAATATGTCACCAAGACGTCGCCGTCGCCGTCGCCGAATCCAGAGTTGAACCAGAGTAAATATACTAAATAATTTAAGCTTTTAAAAATCTTATTTTGATTTTACCTACAGTACAGGGTTATGGTTTGAAAATTTCCGTGTTTTTTTTTCGTTTTTTTTTTCCCTTGTCTCTTGTTCTATTAAAGCTTTCAGAAATTCTATCTACTTGGTCATGTATCTGTTTCACTCTCGCTCGATATGTCCTCGACTGTTATTCTTTATTACTTGTAATTCTCTCTCTTTCTCTCACAGAATCAAAACTTGATTTTTCTTCTTTTTTTTAATTCAAATTCCAGCAATGAAAAAGTTGTGCAGAGGAGCGTAGTGCGCTTTAGTTTAGCTGCATGATTCTCTCTCTATATTCAATAAATTTTTCTTTTTTTTCTTTTGTATACACGTACGGCGAAGCATCGCACGAAAATGCATTCCGCAATTGGTATAATTCATTATGCCTTCAAAATTGATACATAAATAGCGGAAATGGTGCATGGTACGAGAGAATTGGCAAACTGCGGATGGCGGTTGCGTTGTTTGGAACTGAATATCTAATCAAAAGAGTATTTTGTGTTTGTTTGTATCCCTGCTAACCAACGTGAATACCTCCGATAATACCACACAGTTTCCATCCCGTATATCCCAATATATTCCCGTATTGTTTGGCTGTTTAAAAACGATTTTTCTTTAAAAAACAAAAACAAAAAAAAATCTCTTTGTTAGCCGCATTTATATTGCACGTTTCGTATGTTCTACTTAACAATTTAGTCTACTACTATCATTGTTTACGTTTCTCCTCGCACGAAGTATACATATACTGGTAGTATTATTTTTAGAAAACTCTTACTTGTGTCTTAGCACGCTGCATCTTGAGTTCTTTTCATTTCTTTGTCCACTTTCTTATACTCGGTTATCGTATTTCTCTCTGATACCACATATACAATCTACGGGTTATTATAGCTTGGATGACGGGAGCGATGAACGCACTACAAAGATTTGCACAACGCGTTTAAATTTCTTCGTGCATTTATTTACACTATTGTTATATTATTGACTCATCGATCGATTGATTGATTGATTGATTGATTGATTGATTGATTGATTGATTGAGAAACGATTAGCATTAACTGAATCAGAATCACTATCATGACTAACACTTAGAAAAAAATAAAAGTATAAATTAAAAAAAAACGTAACTGCTCAGATTAACAATTGTCAGCTATGAGATTGCGGATCGCGAGACAAACCGTACGCTGCTTTCGCGCTAATCGTAAATCAATTATGGCTTGTGCTTGTAAATGGTAGCCATATCGGAAAAATTTCAAATTATATAACTAACAATAAAATCATGGATATCGACCACATGTAAGAGGAAGCCGAGACTGTATTATTATTTTTTTTTGTTTAATTTTTTTATTGCTGTGTAAATCGTACTTTGATTTTGTAAGATCTTGAAGCTCGTGTCTTCTTTTCCAATGTTGAAAGTATAACGCGTGCTTATATCCGGAATCTGTTCAAAGTCGCGAGAAAATTGATTCTTATTTTTCGTTTAATAATTTAAAAAATTACAGAATTCGCTAACAGCATCTTACCAACGGAGCAACGCGTGAAAATTCCTTTCTTACCGACATGGTACGTATGTAACTACGTTACCCACAGTAAGTTGCGGAACCGTCGGTACGGAAGGGAATAACCACGTTATCGCGAATTAGCAGACAAATGAAATGTCAAATTTATAGGTTATGTTAGGTTAGGATTATTGCTTGATAACAAAGAGACGCAGTTTCCTTAAATATCGGGTGTGGTGATTCTCCGTAACGTGGGTATTGAATTAACGAGGTATTTCACCTGGTATTTCCAGAGGCACCCCGCTTTCGATTCGGGTCTTATGGATTCGAAAGAAAATGAAAAACCTCTGAATCACGACGCGGCTCTAGTACTCGTGCCACGCAATGTGATTAAGTCAAAATAAGTTCCAAACAACATCCGCCTGTCCCGTGTGTTGTCTTGCGTTCGGGGAGGGAGGGAGAAAAGATTGGGTGAAAATGGATGAGCAACAAAACGCAAAAGAAAAGGATAAATGATTCGAAAAATAAAAAAATAATAATAATAATAATAAAAACCTCACCACGTGACTAACGAGGTGAACATGCATACAACGTCCAATTGTCTCGCCGCCAAAACGTAAAAAAGGAATGGCAATGAATATTACCTGATGTAGTGTTTCCGTGCTATGCTTCGACCGTCGAACTATGGATTTGCCGAACGGTTCGAACAATGTTGATGTAAATCCTACAGGAGGAACTGACGAACAACTAGTTACCTCCTCGGACTCAGAGTCGGCGGGTACGTCAGCGGGCAGCCATCTTGTATCCGGCAATCTATCATGGCGGATGTCATTGTATGCCGCGCTTGCAGTGGTTCTCACCGCGAGGTTTGTCGGCGCTTCGTAGTTGACGCGGGGTTTAGTGTTTTTTTCTTCTTCTTTAAAACAACTGAGAAAGGAACTCTCCATCGGGCAACGTGTTTATACCCGTTTTATATTAACGATTGTATGAACACGGCAACGAAGATTAAGGATTTTTTCAGCAAGGAGTATCATTCGCATCTTATTAGAATTTATACATACATACATACATGCATACATGTATGCCATGTGTATAAGTACGTAAATTCAATTATACGGGACCAATAATTGCGAATTGCGGATTATTTTTAATCATTCAAAACCTCGAACACGGCGGACTGCAATCGATAATTGCAGCTCCGTAGTTCCTGACGACGACGACGACATCCTTCATGTTGTTATCATAGTTCAATCTTGTTTAGTTATTTTATATTTCAAATTCGAAATTCATTACCGCCGAGTACGAACAATGCAGATGCGCACGCACACGAGTATATTATCATACATATTCAATTTTCAAATACTATCTATATATCAATTTATTACATAATATTGATATATCTTCATATCACACACTCATGAATCTCCACGCGGTATATGAATAGTATATAAATTGACGAGTATACTACACACATATATATATATTATACGTTACCACACAAATTTCAGTCAAAATAATAACGCATATATTCTATTTCGAAAATTTACTACACTCAGTTTTTTTTCTTCATAAATTCTATACAATATATGTATATGTATATATATCATTATAGATTGTATACATATATATGTATTTGTATTATGAATACTCTCAAAGATAAGCTGTAAATATATTGCTCATTCGGTGATATACTATACATATATGCATATATAGATATGTTATAGTATCGTATACGTGAATATATATATATTATGAAATATCGATATAATGATAGATAATCCAGGGGGGCGAGAGTATACACTGCACACACAATACACATCATAAGTACACGCAAAGATAAACATTATGTTAATCCCTGTCACTACCACGTGTACTCACTACATACGCATACATACATACATACATATACAAGTTTACTAATTACGAAAAACAACGACAATTAACGGTTATAACGTTATTATAGTTATATATATAATTACAATAGACGATATTCTATAACAACATCAACGTTATTCTTATTTTCTGTATAGATTTCATTTCATTTTATTTTTTATTTTTATCATTAAGCTTCGGATTTAAGATATTATTTCGCGGATTCTACCTATATCTGCTTTTTACATCGTAGGTATATTACGTTACGTTGTTTCTTTGGATAGCTTATGACTGGCCGACTGAATTTCCGCCGAAACTTGAATAATCGATTGAAATAATGATCCGTACTTTTCTGAAATCCAAATTGACCGTTATTGCAAATTTGAATTTACTATTCTTCAGAATTCGATCGATCCAGTGGTTCAGCTTTCTAATCTATATATATATATATATTAGAGTGGTCCTTATTTTGGTCATTTTTGAATTAAGATTTCTTCGCCCCCTAGAAGGGTTCCAAATAATTAAAAAAAAATATCCTCAAAATTCGAACTTTTCATCTCAATTTTAACACGTGCCGCAAAGCCTCTGAAGTTTAACGTTTGATTAACATGGCGTTTTCACTGACCATTATTCAGAATTTTTGGCGCACCGTCAATAAGTGCGAGAAAAATCTAATTCTTGTAGGAATATTTTCAGAAAACCCGATATTATTTTATCAGATTTAGAGAAATTCAAAATTCAAAATGGCGGATCCAAAATAGCGGCTGGATTTAAACATTTTTTATGTTTTACAGCCGCTATTTTGGATTCGTCATTTTGAATTTTGAATTTCTGTCAATCTGATAAAATAATATCGGGTCTTCTGAAAATATTTCTACAAGAATTAGATTTTTTTCGCACTTATTGACGGTGCGCCAAAAATTCTGAATAATGGTCAGTGAAAACGCCATGTTAATCAAGCGTAAAACTTCAGATGTTTTGCGGCACGTGTTAAAATTGAGATAAGAAGTTCAAATTTTGAGGGTGTTTTTTTTAAATTATTTGGAACCTTTCTAGGGGGCGAAGAAATCTCAATTCGAAAATGACCAAAATAAGGACCACTCTAATATATATATATATATACATATATTCGTCATGTAATTCAAAAACTTATTCGTTCTCCATACGGCCCAATTCCAAGTTTTCGAAAACAACAGAAATTTCATTCGATTTGATTTAAAACCGGCTATTCAACGCAACAATCCTATACATACCGCGATCCATATTACGTCCACTGCCGCTATTTATATATTATTATAGTAGAAGGATCGAGGATTATATATTATGTATTATTATTATTATTATTATTATTATTATTAGTATAATTATCATTAAAATTATTTTCAATCATTAAGAATTATAGCGGCATTCAAACCATAGTTCGAAATTAACTGATTTCTTTTTTCTGACGAATTCTCAAAGTCGGTAAGAGTTATAAAAATGGTATTTCTTAGAACAAGGCAGAAAAATTAATCTGAAGTCCGGTTTATATATGAGTTTATAACGTTTCTATAGAGAAATTTTTGTTACCAATTAGCAATTTTTTTTAAATTGCCTTCAATTGAAGATAAACGCAAAGGTGCTAGAGCAACGTTGCGACATGACAACTAGCAATATTTGGATAATGATAGCTCACCTATTAATTGTATAGATAAGCGCAAAGTGGACAGTTTTATGCGAGTTTAAAAGTATATTATATACCTATAGATATATTAATGATAATAATAATGAATTATGTTGAAAGAATATCTTATGACCTAATTGTTGTTGAATTAGTTGGTGACCATAGAATTTATTTTTCAAAATAGTATACACCTAGTTAGAATTTAACTATTATATAAGCATATACATAATATAGGTATAGGTATACTTACTGTAAGATATTATCGCCCCACATAGGTATAACTATGTATAGTAATTAACGATATGCCTTTGTATGTGCCTTTAGAGTATATTTTTTTATAACTTAAGTCGAATCCGCAGCTGAAATTGCTCTGATTCAGTATCTTTAGAATATACATACCTATATAGTTATATAAGTTATATAAGCGGTATTTCAACCACTCTGCGCAGTTCTTACTCTCTCGACAGTTGAACCATTATAATCTCTTGAAACCCATGAGATTATTATAACAAGTAGCTGGAAACTTTCATCTTTATTCATTCCTATAGTCACAATCAGCATATATCCAGCGGTCTCACCTCTTACGCAATTAATTCTTCTCTGTATTAAAGATGAACGTTACTCTCAAAATTTAATGGCGCATTCCATCGACCGAGTCAATTCTCTGATTCCGAATTGACAAAAGCTGCACTTGCACAATGTACATACTTGCATACATACGGGGTAAACATTAACTGCATTTGTATATACCCCATATAAATATGTATGTGAATAAAATGAAGAGAAAAGATGTTTGAGATATATACTATCTATGAAATTATCGGTTGTTTACAATTAGTCGTAAACGTGAGATATTAGCCGCGCCATATAATATGCTTTTAACGCGATATATTATATCGAGTGCACCGGAAGTGCTCGTACACCTATTCGCTAATTATTTTTAATAATAATAATAATAATGATTAAGTATTACCTAATTTGTGAAAACGTTGTATAATTATTGAGATAGCATATTCACCACTATTACGATAATATAATAATAATAATAATATCGAATTATAATTTGTAATTAATTGAAATTATCGTTAGTATTTCATTGATAAGGATTTTAAAACTCGCCTTCTGTAATTATAAGATGGGTACCGGTGAACAGATTACAGGTGCCTAGACGAGTCTTGTACTATACTATTATATTCAAACAATATTTATTATGAATAAACTTACAACTGTTTTATTTCATTTTTTTTTTTCGTCTAAGAAACAGGGGGATTATACTTAATAATCATTCATTTATTTATTTATCCTGCAAGTTAACATACCGATCCAATTCCCTTCACCATAATTTCTATTATTAAGCTACAATCTCATTTCCGTATAAAAAATATCATAATGACATAGTTTAAAAAAATATATACACAGTATACGTATTTATTGTAATTATCTTTTCCACGAAGGAAAAAATATCGTTCACTTATGCTTGATTTCTATAAGTGATTTTTCCAAAGTCGGCTCGTAAGTTAAAAGCTTACTGTACCTCCTGAGCAAGGATTTCCAGAAACAGATAACATCAGCCATCCGCAACTTATTCCATACAAAGTCTCTACCTCGTTCTGCAATTTTCTGCACTAGAACTTCGTTGTCTTTTGCGAATAGGATCAGATCTCTGAAAATAGATTTTCTCTGTTTATCATAAGAAAGAAATGAAAATATATTTCTGTACAATGCTCGCTGGAAACTTTGCCTCGATTCCTTGGGTATAATAACAAGCTTGTGAAGCTTACTGCAGAGTTTCTTGGCTTGCATCACTTGGGACTGGAATGTAGTGTAACCAGGGTTTCATGGCATGGTAATAAAACTCTGTCCACTCATCTCCCACGTGGAAAACTAGAGATCGACAGAGGAAGAGATGCTTGTGTCTGAAGGAAGCTGCTACACCTCTGTAGTTAAAGAGATATTTGAAATCACAGTGGGACTCTAGAGAGGCTTCCCCAGCCGGTAACATATTCAGGGTATCCTAAAACCGGGAGATTTTTTCTTAGTTCAGTGTTTTTGTTCTTGGGATCAGTTTTTCTTGTGAGACTATGTCCTCACCGCTTCCGACTTCCACCCCTGATTCTTCGTATATTGAGCATCAACAAGTTCCGGCTTTCTGCGGCTCAGCAAAACCAGATTATCTCGCTCTGAGCTGGTCCTCGAACCGCGGAAAAACGCCTTCTCTTCCTTCTCCCCCCATGATCTTGTCTTGCTTGCCTTGTCTAGAGAAATTCTGTGCAAATCCCATCGGCCAAGACCTCGTGGATATAACGATATCGCTGGACCTCCTTCCCAGAAACTCCACGCTGGATATGTTATGTCGTAGTAATCCTTAGTCTGCGTGGGAAATTACGTTGTCAAACTTTGGTATTACCAGCTTGTATAATCATATGACTCGCGGACCAGAGATGAGTGAGAGTGAGTAATGACAGTCGGCAGTAAGTGAAAGGTTTTTATGAATTCAATGTCAAGAAGCGCAGTCAGTATTCTGTGAAGGATAACTGCTCAACATAGTTCTAGGATTCAGATGTAAGTTGCAGAATTGAGCGCTTTGTGATAACAAGGATAAACAATGAGTAATCTTAGTCACATGAATACTCAATTAAAGTTGTAGCATGAAACCACAGCTAGAGTAGACCCTTGGTAGTGTCTAAACGAAACGAGGAGTAAAGCGATCGCTAAAATGCTCATTTAGAAACATCTTGCTGCAGAAACACCCCATCAGGTAAAATCGACTAATCGAACATGAAGGAAATGCTACTCTTTGCTGAAACACCCGGTCTCACAGCTCAATGGTATCCAAATGAAAAGTCTGTAGCATTACAGGAAAATGTTACAAGCAAAAAATGGCATTTCCTTTCCATTTGAATGAGTTATATGATACTAGACACATTGCGTGTCTATCAATTCTGGCTGTTCACCTTACTGAATGAGAATACGGGCAAAGGATCGCCAAAATATTTGTTAGACTGTGGATAGTCTCTGGTGTTAATAACGATTTCCATATCTGGTAGATTCTCAATTATGGATAAAATAAAATGCTCGATTCCCGCGCATCTAGATGGAAACATACAGTCTTGTTCTCTGTAGAGTCGCCCATTGATTACTTGATAAAATGTGCCACTGAAACAATTTTGCAGTTTTTTTTTTAAAGAATAATAATCGACGTCAAATGTCCCATATAAATTTACTCTAATCATTTGTACGGGGCGTTTTGAGGCAATGAATTACCCAATGATAAGAAAATTCCGTAACAATTTGACCACACGTTCTATTCGTGTATATAAGCCATTCTGTGCCAATTCAATAAACTCTTTGATTACATGGAGCATGTTCAAACAATTTAATTAACTTTTCAATTATACGGGGTATTTCACGCCGATAAGAGTAAAAAATTTTTATTATACGTTATTTGTATAGGGCATTCCATGCCAACTTTCGTAACTTTTTAATTATATGGTGCGTTTCGTGCCAATTTGAAAAAACAAAGTATCCTATACAATTAGAATAGAAATTTGTAAGTAAAACTGTCAATTACCTTGACTTTGCTGCCTCTATAACTTCCTTTGATATTCCGGTCTTCTTGAAAGGCTTCAAGTCATTTTTTATAACGTCTTTAAAACAGGCGCAATTTTGTTGGCTACATTCCGCGATGTTGACAGTATTATTTTCGGCGTCGCGAATAGCGTATAAATATGTTTCGTACCTCGTATCGAGTCCTACAGTGTGAACAACGGCTAATAAAAAATAAAAACTGCAAATCGTTTCGGTAATTCGTGTATTGAATTTATTCCAAATATTAAGATTAAGATTGTAATACATGATGCATAAATAACATGAAACAACCTAACCTAACATAACATAACCTGAAATATGAAAATATGTTGTTATCGACTTTAGCTTTACCCTTTGAATATTTATTCTTCTCATATTCATCATCTCCGATACAATCATCTCTGTTCTCCTTTGAACAAAATTCTTCACCGTCTACGATCGCGAAGAATAATATGTACAATGTAATATAACCTAAAAACCGCATTTTCTTTGTTTTTGACAAATGACAACGACAGTTGTCAGGAGCCGACGGTTATTCGTCGTGTTTTGTTTTTCCGTAACTCTCGAAGTTTCGAATATCACCGTGAGATGCCGCCACATGGTGAAACGCTGCGAGTCTATCCTTCTCTTCTTTCTGCTTATCGTTTAAAATGAAAAGCGCGAGAATACGAGACTATATTGATAATCATGTCGATTACTCATTAGCTGCGTTAGAATTTTAACACAACTAATAAAAATTTTGATTTTTTCATACAAAAATTAATTTTCAGACATTTAGATAATTCGGACAGAGGCTGAACGAAATTTCGGTATATGCCGCAAATATGCGTTCAGGAAGTATAATATAGTACCTATATACACCAGTTTGCGGAGAACAATTAAATTTCGTTATGGGAACGCGGGGAATAACTTGATGAGAATAGCACATACATTACGACAATACCGCCTGGCCTCCACCTTTTTATAGCGGGCATCGGACTTGCGATAGTCATTTTCTCCGCTCGCTAATTCTTCCGTATTATAATTGGAGTTGACCGTTTTGTACATACATTTCCTAGTACCTACGCAAGTTAATATTATTCTTATTGTTATTATCATAATGATTATGAACTGAATTATGCCCCGCCGCAAACGAGCGCGCGAGGCGCCCGCGCCCGCGCTCGGAGAAACTGTGGGACTTTCAGCACCTGGATTTAATGCACGAAGATGTTATATCTGTATATACTTGAGATAGTGCGTAGAACATTACCATCTTATGCGTGTATAACTACCCATAATTGCGTGAAATCTAACAAGTTATATTCGCACGCGTATTACGGAAGCTTTCTTTTTCATAAAATAAAGATTACATATAGGTATACTTTCCTAATTGGCGAAAAAAATCTGCTCTGAAAAACGTAAATTTTAGAGCTACGGGTTTTTTTTTTTTTTTGATTCTACCTCTTCATATACGTGTAGATTCAAAAAATTAAGGAAAACGTATGAGTAAAATATGAACACATTAAATTTTATAGAAAAGTAGTATAAAGAGACATAATTATTTCCTACACGCATGAGTGATGGTTGTTTTTGTTTTTCGTTTTTTTCCTGGTATTCTTTAGGTAATCTTTATGTTTTTATTCGTCGGTTAAGATTCGCTGAAAATTTTATATCATATCAACATATGAATATATAGGCACTCGATGAGCTGGTTTTGTAAAGCCCCTCCTAGGGCGGACGTTTGGACATCCTTCGTCGGGGCTCTGAGTTTGAATTTCCGCTTTACTCGGAAATTCTAACTTCCACTTCCACTTCCTATTTGCGGTTTCTCTTTTGAAATATAATATAAAACAATCTTCATCGCGAAAGAGAAATTGCGCTTTTTTACTGTATGTATATAACAATCGTTATAACATTTCGCAACATCGGTATAAGTATAATACCGACGGATATAACATAGCCGCTTATCTATACCGCAATATTTCAACGTAACAATTAATAACGTAAAGTAAGATTTGTCATTTGCAAATGTGTTTATTAATACATGTTGTAAAAAATAAATAAAAATATTAATGTTCTATAAGTTTCTAGAACTGAGAGCTATAGGCGACCAGACTCAACCACGTTGCAGTGTAAGCCCTAAAATATATGTACGTATATACAGTATAAGTTGAAAACTATATACCGTCGATCGACAAAACCCCCCCGCACTTCCGGTCCTACTAGACGAATACGCCACACCGCCGCAACATATGGTGATCACTGACGACTGTCATGTCGGTCGACTGCAGTTAGCTGTTGCTTGCTCCTGCGGATTATATTTAGAATTAAATACCGCCAAGGAATATGGACAAGGATAGATCAAACTACATCCGGAACCTACCCCAAACAACTGCTTTGCTCACTACTCCGTGTATTGACGATACAGAATAATTTTACTTACTATTCATCAGTAGTAATTATTGTGTTCTTGCGACATGTTCGAGGCAATGAGGAAAAATAATTCTGTACAATGATTTTCTTATTTTGAGAAACAATTATTGCCTCAAAAACTGATTCAAGACAGGAGAAGAATACGGGCCGAAGATTGTATCAAACAGGAATATTGGCCACCGCAAGAGTCGATGTTATAGCCATTATCCTACCTATTATGAAACTGCTCTACTTACTTCTCTCGCGAGAGAGAATCTTGCCCATCGCCACCTGGCGAGAGTGCAATGAAGTATCAAAACAGAGTAAAGTCTGAAAAATTGTTGGGTGGCACTCCAACTTGAAAAGCACCGAGCCCGCGCTTATACCTTCCGGATTACAGAACGTTACCCTTCTCCGCTCAATGGATGTGTAACTTATAATCAATAAGTGCAGATCAGAATCTCATCCGGGCGATGCGACGCAATTAAACGTATGAAAATAGACGTATTGCGTACTTACCTACTTATGGAGTGGTTGCGGTTATCAGAAGATAACGATTATAATCATATTCAAATGATCTGTACCTGACTCCCTGATCGATCTCGACAACTTATCATATTCTAATTCCGATACATTATATACCTATATATCCTCACCCATTCACCTATACCTAGATTGTACACGTGTTTCATGCGAGGAGCACAACGTGCTTCGGTAGCAGGTTGGGGGAGGAGATCGGGGAGGGTTTATAATGCATATACGAATAGATACCTGTGAGTATGTGTATACCTACTGGATGATAATATATGCTGTGTTCGAGCGGTGCGGCCGCGGCGGTAGTAAGTAATAAGAGAAGGGCTGCGCACGCGCGGTGTGCCGCAGGCATGTTGAGCGGCGGGGGGGATCGGGGGCATGAGTGGGTTTGTCACTCCACTTCACGATTCATTCATATTTTTCCTTTTACCAAACGCTCCTTCCATTCACGCTGTCCCGTAGCATGGAATTACGCTATACGCGCGCGTAGCTATCACGTACATGTATGTAACATACGTATCGCGCATCGCTTTCCTCGCTCACATACATATAGGTAGGTATACGTATTATGCGATATGCATACATACAGGTGACGTAAAATTTACTGAGTTCCAATAATGAATCAACCGATCAGCGACCGGACTTGATCCTTTATTATCCACTACTGTACGTATCTCCAAAGTGATACGCCATGTATAGGGCATTCTACCTCGGTTAAAAATATTCGGTTTTCTTTTTTTATATGATAAATTGTAGTAGTAGGTACCTAAATCATATCAAAGACTTTATCATACTATAATCCTTATTAACAGGCGTTGTAAATTCATTCGATAAGCTTATCGGACGTTTCCTTTGTGCTGGTATATTACTCGATCGCTATACTTGATTACCGATAGCGGGATAATCGATCAAAGCATAGATCTGCGGAGCTAAACGTTAACGTACTCGAGGTTGTACAACTGATTATGTAGATATAAACATAACAGTTGATTAGATTTCCGATATCAGCTACAATCAGGTTTCGAAGCAGATAATTATTTCATATAATTTGGAAAATCGTTCTCACATAGTACCTACTCAGGTAGGATAACTATGATAAACTCCGTACCTTAAGTAAAATATCAACCAACATGTTGACCGTCCAAAAGGATAAAATAATTCACTCAAAACGCGACATCCGTGACGTGAACGACACCAGCCAATACGATGATAGGCTGCGGTCAGTAGCTCTCATTTCAAGCCAGCGCGGGCATCAATCTCATCTGTCAATATGACTCGATCAGGTACAGTATAAACATCACGTCAGGTCAGTAACATCACATGCAGGGAATACCAAAGACAGGAAGAAAAGGGTCAGGTAGAAAAAAAACAAGTACTTGTAATTATTATTACCTCACCTTTTATACATATTTACGTAATTTTAATTTACATTATTTGATTGGATATATGTATTATTCGAACTTGAGCCTCTCTGATTGTAATATGACGCTCCACCTGATAGAGTTGGCGAGCTGCAGGGGGCGCCGAGTTTTTTTGGGTACGTTCCTGAAACCTCGACAAAACGGGGTGGTGGTAAAGCCCAGCAGTGCGAGCCAGAGGAACGGAGCCGCACAGACTGCAGAGTGTAGACTGTAGAGGAAGCGAGCCATTGCGCCATCAGGAAGTAGCTCACACGTATTCGGACGCATACGCGACCGGACGAGCTTAACACCGCGATAAGGAGACGCGTCCCTGCAGCTTAGCAAGCGGGGGTTTACCTATAGGTATATATGTATATGCATTATGCACATAAAGGGTGTCGATGAATAAACTTCTTTACTTTTTTAAGATGTTTGATAATTGAGAGAATATTGTCAATTTGGGAAAATGAAGAAGAGTTTGACGAAGGCCTCAGCATAAAAAAAAAAAAATTATTTCCCTGTATGCGTCATGAGCAATGACGAAATTCCGTCAGCGGGATGTGGGTTCAGTTTGCAATTTTATGTCATTCCAAATTTCGATTCTGACCTATGCTATGCATCGTCGGCTGCGTCATTCAATAAGCCTGACTTTTCACATGAGTCAGCAACGATCGGACTCGCTATAGTCGATTCCGTCGACATAATTACTGCGATATACCTACCGCTACAGTAACTGCGGTAGCTATCGCGAAAAGAAGAATTGTTCAGAATATGGATGGCAAATAAAAATCGGGAAATGAATTATCATTATCAATAAAGTTTTCAGAAAAGATAAGTTTTAAATTTGGTTATTTCTTTTTTTTTCGAATTTTCAATTCGCAAATCTGTTTTTGGCAATATAAAGTCAAATCTCTCAAAATCTTCGACAAAAATGTTAGACTCGCGATGCTTCAATGCCTAATAAGTAATAATAATGGGTCATTCTCCAATCGCGAATAACTTTGAAAGAAAAATAAACACCGTGTCTATGAAACCTCTGAAAGGAAATAAAAATAATGGATATTTTTTATTTGTTTGGATCAAGTTCGATTATTTCTATATAACCATAAGTCAGAACGCTATACGAAAAAGGCTAGCTACGTTACTGCTTGAACGTCCCCACAAACACACACGCATCCATAAATGCGTATATACAGAGAAATAAGTATCGTACGCACAGCTCGGCGGACGAAAGAGCGACCGAGCGCCGGTAGTCAGGCAATAACACACACACCTACGTAGCCTCTGCGCGCGCATCCTACTATACAGATTCATCGTGAGCGCGAGAGAGCGAGAGAGATATAGCGAGAGAGATAGAGATAACCGCGCCCCCCGGCCGCAGAGCGGCGCTGTTTCCCTTGCCCCGCAACCCTTCCTTCGTGCCGTGGTTCTCTCTACCCATTCACAGAACTGTTTCGTCCGTGTGGTGTCATGGAGGTATCATGGCTGAGGAGACGCGCCTAGTTCGCGTTGAAGAACGGCTAAAGATTAAAATTGGTACGAAATCTAATGAATAGGGGGAATAGAACCGAAAAATAACGATAATTATTGTCGTCGTTTTTTCGATCCGTTCTCACGTTTCATCTTAACGGTGCGGGGCAAGGGAGAGGGGTGCGACAATCACGCCGAGTGTTTTCGATCGTTTGATACATACGATAGTATATAAATGAAGAAATAAATAAATAAATAAATACATGCATAAGTAATTGAATAATAATGTTTGTTGGTGAAAATTGAGTGTTGGAAAAAAAAAAAAAAAAAAAAAACAGCGCGATACATGAACGCACTTGTATCTGCTTGTATCGCTGCGAACGTAGAATACCATAGGGTAAATACTACGGATCCGGAGTTTTGTGCTTTTAGAAAAGATCCGAACGCGACTACACATACGACGACCGCCCGTACAGGAGGATGTCATCAGCGACACTACTATACCATTATGTTACACTACACACACACACACTACATACGTGTACTTATTCGTATTCTTAATAATACTCCCACGAATTAATACATACGTCGTATTATTACTCACTACACTACGCACAGTGTATAAAACTACTGCTGATATGTCCAAAGCTATATGTGCTGTGCGTACATACATACGTATGTAGTGCGCGCATAGACATACACATTATACATTGTTGCAGCAATAGCTTTTGGACATAATTCCAATTCTCGTTCGTTCCACTAACTAACAATAAAAACCCTACCTAGTAGTCGCTAGAAACACCCGACAGATCATGATCATAACGCATCATTGAGACCAGCACTCGCTGTCAACAGAGACTATACAGTATACCTGCTGTTAATGTTAATGTGTATCCTGCACCCTGCACCCTGCACCCTGTCTCTTCCTCAACGCGGTTGAACACACATCAATGACAATAAATATTTTCATTTCGAATTCTACATTGTTAACATTAAGTTTTACGAAGAGCTAGAAATTGCGATGTGTATAAGATTGTTCGAACCCGGAACCCGGAACCCGTATTAACCCCGTGGGGTGTATCGTCGTTCAACTATTAGAGTTAAAAACTACACAACACGCGTGTGTATGTGTATGTGTATGTGTGTATCAATCTCTGTGTGACTTAGGAGATATAATACAATCCGTCGCGAATAATGACCGAACCGCGTCGCGTCGCGAATGCGAAACACTGAACGACCAACCCAGCGTGCTTCATGATTTGTGACCTCAATACATACGTGATACACATACATTAACACACCGCGCAGTGTTTGACGTATGTAGTATACGTACATATCTACCGTCAAAAATTTTATCAATGGGAACCAAGCCCGCTGATATGTAGTACATCTAGAACGTCGGATCTCAGGACGATACGCGCACAATATATATCCGCTCCCTGTAGTCTTACCTAAATCTTGCATTCGGTTAACGTGGCAACGTGAATTATGTATACACCAGAAGAATTCGAAAAACGTTTTTTTTTCTTTTTTCTCTTTTTTTTTATCGATTTAGAACACGAAAATTTAACTCATTTCAATTTATCATTAAGATCACACGTAGTATACACACAATACAGTTTATTGAAATTAATCATCTCTAGGTGAGGCTAAAAACTTACAAAGTCGAAGTCATGGTTCCCCGGGCGCTAGAGATGTGTATTGCGCTTTGTCCCTTGACCAGGAAGAGATATTCCGCACTACCACCATGGAAAGAACGCTTAAGTATGACTACATTCTATCTTTTGTCATTTTCTTCAAATTTAGAACCATTGTCTCTGTATTTCTTGAACTTTATCCCTTATGTTGTTTTTTTTTCTTTTTTTTTTTAATCTAAACAGTAACTTAATTTTTATCAACTTTCATTCGTATGAGATGATGCATGCTTTAGAAATGTTTGAATGATGTTTGGCTCATTTGGATACTAGTTTTAGTCAATTCAACATTCTCTCTAGCAGAATCATAGAGGGTTGAATTTTTAGAGTAAAAGAATTGATCTATAGTCAAAACTTGTTCACTGCACTACATATTTCACTACATCATCATTATCATCCTTTTCATCATCTGGATAATGAATGGAAGACAATCTTATACCTTTAACATAGTTCATTTATTACTGCAACGATTACAGTGAAACCTCCCTTAACGGACACCTCTTAATAGCGGAAACCTCTTTATACCGGACAAGTTAGAAATCCCCTAGCTATTCATCCCCTAGCTAGCTATATTCCGAATAACGGACACCTCTGAATAGCGGACAAAATTTCCGGTCCCGAAGGTGTCCGCTATTGGGAGGTTTCACTGTACCATGATGTTGGAAAACACTTTGATCGTCCGACTATGTCACAACGTTTCTGATATTATTTCAGTCCTTTTTTCGGTGAAGAATTCCAGTTCGAAGTACCTAGAAAGTTTCGATACCTTAGCATATACGTATACGACAGAGACCGTCATTTGAAGCAGGACAAGATACTTGGTAAAGTGGCAATAAAACGCGAGGATTTAGCTACCTATCACAACAAGGAACATTGGTTTCCGCTCAGGCCTGTAGACGCCGACTCTGAAGTACAAGGAAAAGCGCATCTAGAACTAGCCCTACAACCCCAGGTCGGACACTCGCAGCCTAAGCTAACAGTCAGGTGAGTTATGGTTCGGAGAATTTTATCTCCTCTTGTCGCTAGCGTAGGAGAACCAGTTTTCTTTATAAGGTAACATTTTGCGATCGATAAGGTGTATACTTAATTTTAATATCGTAGCTGAAAGTAGATCATCCTTATAGGCGCGTACAAACTTACAACTAATTGAACTATATTAGCATAGAATTAATTCACTGAATAAACCCTGTTGGCGTGTTTCAATACTGGGAAAGAATTTCCCACTATTGTTCTTCTTACTTACTTCATAACTAATTTATTGCCCTACCTATCTTATTCGCACATAGTTATTCCATTTCAGACTTGGTTGAAAGCTGCTATACTATGTTTAACGTCTCTGGTACACACATCAGTTATTCTTTGTTAGCCAGTATTCAAGGACTCGTTATATCGAGACTTCCACTTTGTACTTGATCCTCCTTTTATTCTATACCTCTTTTTCATTCATAGAGTGATAGAATGCAGCGAACTGACCATCAAGAACGGAGGATGCGACCCGTTCGCAACAGTCACAGTCACCTACAGTAATGGCAAGCAAATATCAAAGCGTACCAAAGTTAAGAAGAAGACAGTATCGCCTCGTTTTAACGAAACCTTTATATTCGAGGTGAGAATCTCTTTCCATTCTAACAAAAATAACAGGCCTTTCAATTTTCGAGCAAAGTCTTAACATTAAGAGCACGCTGCAGTCCGTCTTTACCGACCGAGTCATGCCTTTCCGAATTTTGGGAATAACTCCATAACTCCTTTACGAAATGATGCGATATGTTAGTTTCAATATTATCAAAGCTTACCTCGTCATTGATTCGAAAAAAAAAGAATTGCACATGCCATCCCCTCGAGGAACACATCAATACAAGTCCATAAAAAGTTTGATGATCAATCTCCTAAGGTATTATCCATCCTCCCAACAGTCTTCCCTCCTCTTCTTGAGGATAAAGAACATTCCTCTGTATTGTCTCTGAATCATCTTGATTGTTTTCCATCTTGCTAGCCCGAGTTGACTGATTCAAAGGACAAAGATGTCTCCCACTACTCAATCGACGGTGGTGAAATTGGCGAAGTTATTGTCGGTGTATGGCACGCCTCGTCAGGCATGGGTGAACAGCCAGCTTTTCTTGGTGAAGTTAGAGTAATGCCACCAGGCCTACAAAGGCAATCTACGAGCCCCACGACCGCCTGGTGAGTTAATTCTGTTCATATGTAACATCGGATTGCCAAATATTGCGTTAAATCATCAGAATCTGGGAATCTCCTTTATTCCTGTCATTTTGAGGAACGTTTTTCTTCTCTTTAAAGGTATTTTCTGCAGCCAAGATCCGCCAAACACAGACCTAGCAAGATTTCTAGTAATTCAACACCACCGGGCACAATACCGTGCATAGGATCTCTGCGTTTGAAGATCCATTACACAGCGGACCACGTATTTCCATCGGAAACCTATGAGAGACTAGAGAGTTTGTTGCTACAAAGCGTTGCCGTTAGACCTATAACATCGTCGGCTGTTTATATCCTAGGTGAAATAGTAGCGAGTAAAATGGAGGCTGCTCAACCGCTGGTTAGAGTACTGGTACACAACGAGCAGCTTGTATCGGTCATGAGAGCTCTTGCCAGTTACGAAATATCCAAGCTTACGTAAGCCTCGATTTAAATCTTCTTAAGGTGGAAGCATACACCTTGAATCTCCTTTATTTCAATCTATACGAACTCTTTCAGAGATCCTACAACAATATTTCGGGGCAATACGCTAGTCAGCAAAATGATGGACGAGGGAATGCGGCTCGCGGGACTTCACTATTTACATTGTACGCTTCGCCCAGCAATGGAACAAGTTTTTCTAGAGAGAAAACCCTGCGAGATAGATCCGACGAGAGTTAAAGACGCCAACACAATACAAACCAATCTTGCTAATCTTAAGGTAAAGAAAATACAACCGAATTCAAGCTTTCGACTTTCCTAAACTCAAATATATATATGTTATATCCCTATAGGAATATGTACAGCGAGTATTCACAGCTATAACAACATCTGGAGTAAGGTGCCCGCCTTTAATGTGCGAGATGTTTTGGAGCCTCAGAGAACTGGCCGCAACTCATTTTCCCTTCAACAAAGAAGTCCGCTACTCAGTCATCAGTGGATTCATATTTCTCAGATTCTTTGCACCCGCTATACTCGGACCAAGATTATTCGACATCACGACGGAGCAGATAGTGAGATAAATATTTGCATTACATATGTATTCCATACTATATTCATTATACATTCGTTTCCCAGTTTTCTCATTTCTATTCTGTCGTAGAATGGAAATCAAATACTCTCAGTTCTCTTACATGGTGAATTCATTTCAGGATTCGCAGACAAATAGAACGCTGACTTTAATTTCTAAGACCATTCAAAGCTTGGGAAATTTGGTCAGCTGTAGGGGCGGGGCGGGTAGCGTTTGCAAAGAAGAATACATGGAGTGTGTATACAGGTGATTTAAACTGTTATATAGGATGGTAATCGACCATTGTATAATAAGCTAAACTCTCTATCACAATTTTCAGGGAATTTTATACAGAAAATCATATTCAGGCTGTTAAACAGTTCCTGGAATTGATATCAACTAGCAGCGGGAGTGGAACTATTCAACAACGACCAACAGCTCTTCAGGAACAGCCGGTAGTTTTGAAAGAGGGGTAAGTCCAGTTCCTCAATCAAATTCTCATATTGTTTAGAATATTATTTTTCAGCTTTTAGCGCGAGCAGATTATTTGAATTTCACATAGATCAGAGTATTTACGGAATTCACTGATAAACTGTAATTCTTTCTTCCTAATAGAATGTATTCTCTTTTTCTGCCTACCGCTGACTGTGGCAAGAGGTTTGTAACAGGTCAATCTTTAGCAGTTTCAATTTAAGGAAGCGTGGGAGGTAGAATCAGCGCAAGACAAACAAACACGTGGCCTATGTAATTGTTATTTGATGATGCTAGTGTGAAAAATCGAGAAAATCGAACGACTTCACCCTGTCATCGTTAAATATTAATAAACCCAGTCTTGGGCTGCGGCTTATTGGTTTTATACGCCGATTGTCTCTCCCACGCTTCTTGATGCGATCGCATATCTGATTTGAGAAATATTTTCCAGAGTAATGATAAAGCGAGCCCAAGGCAGGAAGAGATTTGGTAGAAAAAATTTCAAGCAAAGATACTTCAGACTGACTACTCAAGACCTGACGTACTCCAAAAGCAGAGGTAAAGCGAAAGGAGCAATTCTTCTATTATCGAATATCTCTTTGGTAAAGACAAAATGTTGGAGATTAACGATCATTCGTTCGTTTACTTGTAAACAGGGAAGGAACCACTCTGCAGAATACCATTGAGAGAAATTCTTGCAGTTGAAAGACTGCACGAGGACTCATTCAAGATGAAGAATATGTTCCAAATTGTACAACGTCAAAGAGCCTTGTATGTACAGGCGAGCAATTGCGTTGAAGAAAAAGAGTGGATTGATATTCTCACGAAAATTTGTCAAACGAACAGTAACAGGCTTGAAAAATACCATCCTAGCGCCTACATAAATGGGCATTGGCTCTGGTGAGCAGCATTAGCGACTTACTGAAATTTTTTGCTTAGTTAATTCCATACTTCATGAATTTGCATAAAGAAATTTGAACGCCATAAAAAAGTTTTGAGAATCTATGACGACTCCGATTTTAAACCTGCTTCAGCTGCCGAGCCGCGTTGGACAGTGCGCCTGGATGCAGTGAAGTTTCTCCAGGGATAGAGGCCGGATTAAAAATGTCGTTAGACCCTGACCGAGACTTGCAGAGAGTACATTCTCTGATATTCACTAATATGCCGCGGCTTGAGACCCTCATAAGCGCCTGTGAATGCCAGGCTGTTTACGGCGCTAATAAAGTGTGCGTTTTACCCGGGGGCGGACCACCGATCGAGGACGTACCTTCGTGCTTTAAGACGCTCACATCGCTGAGAGAAACTGCGTTCGCTTTGCAACAAGAGCACAGAGCATACTCGAGAAAACTTGCACGCGAAACAAAATATGGGAGCAAGTGAGTGCTCGCCGTTGTACAAAAAAGGAGGTTCTCGACTCCCTCGAAGACCTGTAAATAACAATGATGAGATTTTTGGGTCTCTCTATCCTTATATTATCTCGTTTTTTCAGACAAGCTCCAATCGGCGACGACAACTATCTCCACCTTGCAGCTGGCGCCGGGTTCGACGGGTCGCTGGCCAAACGCGCGTACGAGCCAGACAGCCCAGGTCGAAGGCGTCTGGATGTTGATCGTCGCTACGAAGACGGGGGTAGTTCTAATAGGAGCGAGGAGAGGCGGCACGACGAGTCTCGCAGAAAATGCCTTGACTCTGATTCTGTGAATCGTCGATACGAGAACGAGCACAGTTTGCTGAGACTGTACGAAGCTAATACCGCCGAGACGATAAAAGGAATAGAAAACGATCTCAAAAGATTCGACAATAGTCTGATTAAACACGGGACTTTAAGGTCGGAAAAATCATCGGAGAGAAACGGGAACGAGAACTTTGAGAATCAAAGGAGATTGGACAATTCGAGTTTACTCAGAAACGAGGGAATCAATTTGTCCGGTAGTCTATCGAGGAAATTAAGCAATTATAATAATACTAGGAAATTAGATGACGGGAGTTTGGCCAGACGAATCAGAGACGACGCTTCAGATATATCTTCAAATTCAATAACCAGATGCGGGAATCACTGAATTTTTTTTCACATTCAATGAAAAAATCTTAGACACTATTTTATCAGATAATTTATATATCACCCCCAATTAGCTCTCCCACCGATACGATACCTATTGTAATCTGATAGTATGCCAAGTTTATTAGATTTCCAAATGAGATTTTTATCTTTCATCATTGAACTAGTAGAGAATTTATTCAGTAAATTACCTAATGCGTCCTCGACGTCAAAGTTGCGTTGCAAAAGAAATCTCGAATATTTATTTATAATATTTTATTTTATTTTATTTTATTTATTTTTTCAAACAAACTTCTATTATCTTAAGTTTAATTACCTAATAATAATCACGGTGAAAGAAAAAGTCTTTTTTTATTTATTTATTTTTGCTTTTTTTTTTATTTCTCAATTTAAGCTCCCTTTGTCTTGAACATTTTCTATATTTATTTAAAATATTCTCGCCTAGCTTAATTTCATCGAATTCAATTATATTCAAGTTTATTATTCATACAATACAATATTATGATCTCGTAGCTTTGAATCATGAGTGAAAAAGTTTTTCTCCTTTTTTTCATTTTGAGTCGAATTAAATTTGCTGAACGAACACACACAAAAAAAAACAAAAAAAAAAACAAAAAATAGCATATAGGTAGTATATGAATTTTAAATGAATATTTTTTATTATCTTACATCGAGGAACGATTTTTAATTATAATTCTACTGCCTCTTATATTTGTATGTATATCTAATAAACCCGATGATCAAATTGAGCTGAGCTTTTCACCTAAAGTTGAAAAGACACAGTGAAAGAGCTCGTCGATGAAGACTATACACGCATACGTTGACGATTTTATTCGCGATTCAATCACGCCATATTAAATAATAGATTAAAATAGCTTACTTCCCTCCTCATATTATTATCTCGATAAATTAACCAACGACTAATGAATGATAAAACGTAACGATGAATTAGAGATAGAGATAATATAGGAATAATTATTATTGATTATTGATTAGTTATTTAATCAATTATAGATATATATACAAACTGTACAGCAATTTAAATAATTGAATAGTTATCCTAAGGTTTAATTATTCGCACTATAATACTAATACGATTGTACAGTGTACAGAAATCTCCGTTTGAACGTTTTATATATAATTAAGTCTTTAACACCGATAAGATTATTGCTAAGAACACTTAGCTATTAAGGATCCTAACTGCATACATACCTATATAAGACATAAATCCGGGAAACTAAATGATCTTTCATATTGAATAAATTTACAATCAAATTCTAAACATATCTAAAGAAGGCCTTGCACTCTGTTTGTATTCTAATTTTATTTTTCTTTTTTTTTTCAACTACTTATTAACTCTTAACGAAACAGAACGAACCAACGAACGTATGAGATAAATAAATTATGATAATCAGTGAATGTGAATTAAGGACTTTGAAGCGTTTTTAAATTACCGCCTAATTTACATTCAACGTCGTTGTATCGTTCTGCGATAATCTTGGGCGTGATAACGTTGAACCTATTCTGCGCCCTAAGACGCAATATTTCTCCTGTACATATAGTGTGTACGTTATGAAGTACTTGGGTCTCATTGTTATAAACAATAATAATTTAGGAAACGATGAAATTATCAATCGTTACTATTTAGTATGTAATAAATTATCCCGGACCTCATGTTTTGTTGCCATTATAAAATTCCTCATCGACTCGACTACTTTTTTCATTTCATATCTCTACGGCGAACGGAAGAAACCATAGAAAAAAAATTCAACAATGTTTTTTTACCTAGGTATTTCTTTTTTTTTTTCTTTCCCCACGATATCTAAAAGAACTGTGGTCGAGCCGATGGGATAAACCACATAAATATTTTATATGAAATGATAACATTTTATTATATCACATAATTATAGTAATCTCTTTGGTTTTCATGCGTATACAAAATTTCTTTTCAACTAAATCATTTACACAATTCAATATAGTAAACATTATGATAAATAAATTAATGAATTCGTTTTTTCCATCTTTTGCATTAAATAAACAATGGTAATTCTACTTACGAACGGTATTATTTATAATAATTTTATTATTATCATTATCATTATATTAATAACAAATTTTGTATAATTTTTTTTTTTTTTTTTTTTTTTCTGTTGCTTTTACCAATAGTAGTAACTATAATTGTTATCTTGTGTAGATCCTCATAGTATATTATTATTATATAGTGCCTTACGTCAAGAAAGATTACTTTGAAAAAATATACAGAATACATATTATATATTAATTCTATAAGTTTGTTTACCCAAAATAATATTCATTTTTTTTTTGTTTTTTCAATTTCTGCTAGATATTAGAATAAATAATACATTCTGAGATCATTTTTGTATCGGGCCATTCCGATGTTACACATACATTCAAATATTTTCTGATATTTCTTGGCAGGGGGGGAGTTTCAGGAAATCTTTATATTGTATCAACACGGAAGTCAGCTAAGAAAATTAATAATGTACGTGGTAACATCTGGCATTACGTAGTTACACCTGGCAATACGTGTCGATTTCGTGGCATAATATTTGCTTAATTTTAATTTTTTGGTGCTTCAACAGAGTAGGTTCGATGTTTATACTGACTTAAAATCACCTTCAATATCCTCTGGCTAGCAACTTATGACGGTCGTAACAAAACTAGAAGTTTGCAATGAGCCCGTACAGCTCAAGAAATGTCTTCTCACTGGCTATATCACTGATGATAAGCATTCTGATATTACGAAATTGCAATGTTAAGGCTCAGATAGAAAATGATTATCAATCTCCAAAAGTATCAATACCTCAAGGGGATCTCGGAGGTATCAATATAGTCACTAATCATGGGAGGGTCATTCGTGGCTTTCTGGGAATACCTTTTGCTCAACCACCGATTGGAAATCTTAGGTAAGTCTATGAATTAGGCCCGAGGGTTGATCACCAATGAAATCTGTTGTACACCCATCCACGTATTTTGTGATATTTTTTAAATCTCTTCAAATCTTTTGAATGTCTCGAAATCATCGAAATCTCCTAAAAACTTTCCAGTCTTGTAATTAGCTTAGGAATCTTGAAATCTTTGGAATGTCTCACGATCTCTGGAAATCTTTGTAATCTCATATAAGAACTTTGAAATCTTGTAAGAGCTTTGAAATCATTTAACATCTTTGATATCTTTTGATGCAACTCTTGAAATCCTAAATTTGATCAAAGCTCTTGAAATCTTAAAGATCTTTAAGAAATCTTTAAATCTTCGAATTCATTTGAAATCTATGAAACCTTTTGCAAATCTTTTGAAATCTAGCTGACACCACCGGACATTGATGCGAATTAATTTCAAATTATCCACTCAGCCTTTGTGATATCGCGTGACTAATGGAAAAAGGGCCTAAGCGACGTAAAGTGCGATTTCAATGGCAAAAGGGCGTATATTTTTGTTTTTTTTCGCCAATCGATAGGAAATCGGTTGAAATGAAAAAAGCTGCTGTTTTTTTTTCCCGCCTAAAATATAAAGGCAGAAGGGCGTAACCGCTGTTAATATGCCTTTCTGCCAGTAACCATTTTTCGGGCTAATACCAAAAGGGCGTATTCGCCAAAATTGACTTTTGACAAAAAGCGGACTATTTCTGGCGGATACGCCCTTTTGGCATTAGCTTTCTGAAAAAAATCATGCCGACTAATGCCAGCAGGGCGTATCCGCCAAAAATGATTTTTTGCATCAGCTTTAGAAAAGAAATCATGCCGACTAATGCCAGAAGAGCGAATCCGCCAAAATTTGTTTTGGACAAAAGTCTGAACATTTTTGGGCGATACGCCCTTTTGGCATTAGTCGGCACGATTTTTCTCATGAAGTTAATGCCAGAAAGACTCATCCGCCAAAATTTGTTTTGGACGAAAATCTGAACATCTTTGGGGGATACGCCGTTTTGGCATTAATTCGACTGATTTTCTAAAGAGCTCAGGGCGTATCTGTGGCGTTTACGCCCTTTTGCCTTTATTTTTTTTCACTTTTGATGTTGAGATATTCTTCCGTTTCGACGAATCTACAGTCGAATGACGAAAAAAAAAAAAATATACACCCTTTTGCGTTTAAGAATTACAGAAGGGCGCAAACATGTCGCTTACGCCCTTTTTCCATTTGTCACGCGATATTGCTAATTATATGTCTAGAGTATGTCTGATCCTGAGTTATGAGTGTCAGCTGGGGCAAAGTGCATATCGAAGATGAATCTTTTAGAAAACTGTAGTGAACGTTGGTAGATTTTTGAAAATTTTCATTTTGGACTTCTGGACTTTGTTGGAAGTGTGCTAACAAAGTTTTATGAAAAAAATGGTTGCAAGTCTATATTATTTGTGTCCATATATTTGGTGCTGCACGAGAGAAGACTAATAAATTGTAAGAGTAAAAGACCATGGAAAATCCTAATTTTCCTACTCTTCTGATCAGATTCAAAGCTCCTGTACCAGCAGCTGCATGGAATGGGACTTTCAACGCTTCAAAAGATGCACCCATGTGTCCACAGATCACCAACGACGGCGAGTTGATTGGAGATGAAGATTGCCTGTACCTCAATGTTTACACTCCGCAGGTAGTGAACCACTTGGATTTGTTAAGACTTAGAATTTTTGTACCACATGCAATGTGAATACATGATTGACCCCAGGCCACACTCCTCAAGTATTGAATAGTATGCAAAAATCACAGAAGCAACCTGTATACGTGAGTGAAAAATAACTAATCTATACAACGCAGCTTCCCTCCACCGACTCCAAGCTACTGCCAGTTATGGTGTGGATCTACGGAGGAGCATTCTCAAGAGGCACCGGTGACATGACTGACGCGGGTCCAGGGTATATCTTGGATAAAGATGTAACCCTGGTTGCTTTCAACTATCGGCTAGGCCCGCTAGGATTTCTAACCACTGGAGATAAAGTATCCCCTGGTAATTACGGTATGAAGGACCAAGTCGCCGCGTTAAAGTGGGTTCAAAAGAACATCAAGCACTTTAGCGGCGATCCTAGCCGAGTGACGATTTTTGGACTTAGTTCTGGCTCCGCCTCAGTTGATCTGTTAACGCTATCTGACTCTGCAGCTGGTGAGGTCACGGTCCCTCTAAATCTCTTTAAATAGTCTCAAATGTTAGAAAAATTTCCGTCGATAATGAATCTTGTGCAATGATTGACAGGGCTATTTCGGAAATGCATCAAAATGAGTGGATCTTCGCTTTCACCCAGGGCATATGTGCCTCGGACCACTCTTGTGAAATATAGTTCTCTGCTCGGGGAGCATCTGGGCTGTCCTAACACCACATCAACTGCCCAGGTCAATTGCTTAAGAGAATTGAATGCCTCACAAATTGTAAATACAACTTCGTTATTCCTCGAATGGGATAAGTATCCGGACATAATTTGGAGGCCAACAGATGAGCCTGACATGAAAGGAGCTTTTCTCACAGACAGTCCAGCCAATCTCTATGCCGCTCGAAAAGTTAGAGATGTTACGTGCATTAGTGGATTGGTTCGTGACGAAGGCCTATATTATACTGACCGTGGGTATAGCGATCAGCTATAAGAACGATGCATAGAAAAAGTATGGGAAAATGTCTTGCATGTTTACATCTGTTTTTTCAGGTTTCTATGAAAACTCAGATATATTCGATGATTTTCTGGGCAAAATTGACGACGTCTTGCCTTACATTTTGTTATATCAACACGACGAGGACGTTTCAGCCCATACCGCCGCCTTGAAAGCATACTACTTAAACGATTTGAATGCCGATAGGAAAGTGGTGGGTTTAAAAGTCTAGTAAATTGAAGGCAGATTGCATTAATTATTGCGATGTTATACATGTATTTTGCTTTCTTCCAGCTACTCGCAAACCTCACACAGCTCATGGGTGACGTATATTATATCTATCCGACTTACAGCGCGCATCGGAAACAGTTTGCTCTTGGAAAGAAAGCAAAATATCTGTACGAGTTCGAATACCTAAGAGAATTTAAATATGATAACGCCACTGTGAGTGGTAAAGGTGTTCAACACGGTGACGACTATTACATTGTATTTCCCTTAGTAAAGAAAATGAGTGAAACTGATATGAAAATGGTAGACATCATGGTGAATTTGTTCACATCTTTCGCAACCAATGGGTAAGCAGAAAAGAATGTTGCATTTTGTGTATAACTGATTGGAAAAGACTCTGTACTAGCAATTGTTTGTGATTTCAGAACTCCAACTCTGCTTTCGGATAATTCTGTAACTTGGAAGCCATATTCCAGAAAGGATAACTATCTCAGGATAGGAAACGGATCTGACTTGTCGCTTGGAGTGAAAAGCTCTTTTCACAGAGGCCGAATGGAGTTTTGGGATGAACGATGGTAATCATTATGCCAGCAGGACACATTTTCATCAAGTTTGCTGAACCTTAGACCATTTATTAAAGCTAATGGAAATTCAAAACTAGAAAATGTGAAACAAGAAGACTACCCTGCTTAAAATTTCCGATAGAACGATAGAATCCGGGTACAAAAACCGTATACGGTATACGGTTTTTGTATCCGGATCCTATAAAAACCGTATACCGTATACGGTTTTTGTACCCGGATTCTATCGTTTCTATCGGAAATTTTATGCAGGGTATCCTTATCGATGAAGCATAAATATATTCAATATCCTATTATTAGAATTTTAGAACCAAACACAGAGATCCAAAGTATAAAGATCAATCCATCTGAATCATTTAGACTTCAGAAGATCTGAACATTATCTTGAACTCAAAGTGTTTGGTGGATATATAAGATAACCAATTGTGGAACTCGACCAAACCAATGAAACCGAAAATTAATGATCTGTTTTTTTGCGCACATCATATAATACATATTGTTAATCAAAAGTGGAATAACTTATTTCATCAACGCATTGTCGTCGCTGATAATAACCCATTACCTAAGCGCAGATAAGAGTTTTTTTTTTTTTTTTTTGCCTTTTTGGCTTATCTCCGATTAAAGCAGATAAGAGTTCTGGTGCCGCCCCGACGAAGTTAGTGTGCTTGATCATCGCGAAATCACTGATAGTGGGAATAATATGACAGACTGCACTCGGCCGGTAAAAGAGATTCTCATTTTCTCTTATTCGATATTCGATCGGTAATGCAGGAGCAACGGATAAATATCTATAGCTACACTCGTGTAGCAGACGAAAATAGTCGAGAATATATTTTCTCTCTCTCTTTCACGTCTTCAGTCTCTATTCTGTCCTTCTTAGTTCTTCTTGATCCAAACCCGTGGTTTCCACATGAAATCACGACGCGATCTCTTCATCTAATTATTTAGTTTGAAGAAAAAAAAAATAATAAAGGTTCAAAAATTTTGTCGATCAATCATTAATAACGTTTAAAATCCGAAGTCATGTCAGGAGACGTTCAGCCCAGACGGCGTAAAGACAAGAGACGTAAAAAAGGTAATATTAGCGATTAAGTTTCGTAAATAAAAAAAAAAAAAGTGAACAGCGGAATTTCCCGGGTACATACGACCAGCCAATGATTTGCCAGTTTTGTTTCTGCCCATATATTGAAGATGTTGAAAAATTCATTCACAAAATTCACTCTCACACATTTTTTGATTCCATAATCCCCCAGCTAAACATAACCTATAACTCGTCCAGTGATCCAGTCATCGCGTTTGAGGGTTTGGGGGCGCTTCTCGCAGCCGAAATTCCGAAGCTAGGTTCACCTGCGACGTCCCCATCTCTTGCGCCACAAAAATTCATTTATTCATAAATTGTCAAGATAAACACTAGGTCGACGATCATTTCTGGAAGAGAAGAAGCCTGTTGATCTATGTGACCCTGATTCTAAAATACTCGACGACATTGTCCTCATAGTTCTTTTAAGACTTTGCCAATTATGTTGTGGTATGTCTGGCATGTTGTCACGCTTAACATCACTCATTGGATTTGATGAAAGACCTAGGGCTGGTCTAGCCGCGGTGTGTTTTTTCAGCTGAGATATATGTTCATGTTCCAATTTTCTGGGAGTTGGAATTTGTCCCATTTTTTTTTTTACATCGCAGTATATCGCGTCCTAATCTCATTTGGCAATAGCAATTGAGGAATTTCAATACTCATTGTTTTTTTATAAATGGAATTCACATTTCTCAACCGTACTAAAGAAAAATAAGAAGAAGAAGGGACACAGTTTCTAGATTCAGAATCAGCCTGGCCCAGGCTGCCTCTTATACTTTACCAAAATAGATTCAAACTCTACAATCCATCTCAAAAGCATTAGTTCAAATATTATTTATAAACTATACTGTATTCCAACTGGTTTCCTTTTATTGCAAGATATCTTTTCCCACTATCATCAAATACATATTGATGCTCTCGGTAGAAAAGTGTCTAACTCCACTTTTTTTCAAAAGGCATTTTTTTGTACGTCATGTTGAGAAATATCATTCTTCATACGTTTTTTGGCTCTCCTGAAAAATTTTCAAAAATGGAGTTAGACAATGTGCTAATTAGAACGTCGATATATACTTGAGAAAAATCATAATCCAAATATTTTTTCATTATATCAAATTCCCGAATCGATCTTATCGTAACAAATACAAGAAGATAAATCCAAGAAATTCTAAATGTAACATGCAAAACCTCAAGCAGCTGATATTCATGAACATTCAATTATTTTTCGAACTTTTTTCTGCTAACTGAGATCCAACCATCAAGCACAATCTCGCAGATACGTTTCCCTACTTATTATACCTGCAATATAGAATCTAAGTAAAAATAAACACTTTGATGTGTTATACCAGAGGAGGAAGATGCGGGAACGCCTCCACCAACTCTAATCAGTCCCTCAGCAGACCCATTAGCAGAAAACCTGACCATCCATGTTCACAAAGAAGGTGGAACTGGAGGTCACTGGTGTGCGAGGATAATATTCTTCTCTCTGCTTGCTATCCTGGTCGGATTGATAGGTGTTATTCTAATTGAGCATAGAGGCGCTGCTGATGGTGAGTCTCAAGGTCTCCCACAGATCATGAGCACACTGTAATAAAAAATTTCTGCTATTTAGTCGACACTCCAGTAGCCGAATCTCGTTGGGCAACTGTGTTTAATGGCTGGGTTGATGACGTCCAAGAGTCACATGACCAGGCAGAGCAGGTTGCTAAGGATATTGAACATCATGAAGAAGAAGAAGAAGCGGAGGAAGAAGGAGAAGAAGGAGAAGAAGGAGGAGACGACGACGAAGAAGAAGAAGTAGAAGATCATGAAGAAGAGGAAGGAGCAAGTGAGGAGACTGATCAAGGACCTGAAGAAAGTGACGAGGATAACGTGGCTGGAGATATTCAAGAAAGTGATGATAGCAACGAAACCGAGGGAGAAGATGGCCAGGAAGATGACCATGGTTTAGATTCTGATCAGGAGCCAGATGAGAGTGAAGAGGAAGTAGGATCCGTTGAAAAAGAGAATGAAGAGCAGTCTGAAGAAAAAGGTAAAAAAGCTGAGGTATTCCTTGGCGGTTTATCAACTCGCCTTTGTCTTTTTGCAGAACTGGATGAGGGTAAGGAGTCGGAGAACAATTTCAGTGAAGAAAGTATGGAACGAGGAGACACTGACAATGATGAAGATGAGAACGCAGCCTTGGAAGAGGTGGAGGAAAATACCAGCGGCGAAGAAGCTGACCTTGCCGAAAATGAGGAAGATGAGATAATAAATGATACAGAGAACGAACTAGACGCTAGCATCGAAGGGGTCGATACAACAGGAGAAAAGCAGACTGACGACGACGACGGCGACAATTCGTCTGCAGAATTTTTGGGCATTCCTGGGGTGAATGAAATCGAAGACAACAGCGCAGAACCATTGGAAGAAGTAAGCATCAATTTATTAATTCTTACTGATTTGAACTGAGAGTGTCTCACGTTGCAATGCGCCTTTTCTTCATAGGTCGAAGATGAAGAGCCAGAGGAAATATTGAATGAATCTGAGATTGAGCCGGAGGTCGAAGAAGTTGAGGAAGAATCTAGCTCCGGTAAGAAATTTAATGCCAATGAATATATCTTGCCCCCCCCCCCTTCATCTCTCTTTGAAGATTCTCCATGTTCTGTTATGTTCCCTGACATGTATTTCTGGTCGGTAAAATTCAAAGCTATATATATAATATGTATGCAGTATGAAAGAAACAGGCGAGTCTAAGTTCTCAGAGTTCAACTCTGAAACTCTGTAAGATAAATTGACTGAAATGATGTTATTTAAAATGGTGGGAAATAAAATATGGTGGTTCCAGTGGCAGTCAAGTTCGGAGTTGGCGTTGCGCTAGTTGTGGCAGCGCACTTCGTTCTCGTTAGACGATGGAACAACGGTAAACGACTGTACATTTTTTATCTCTTGCGCACCTAACATTACGCTGTTATCCTATTTGTAGATTTTGCCTTGATTAAGTGTCATCTGTACTCAGGTTCAGAAAAGATTTCAAGATCTTTCATCTATCGTCTTGCATCAATAATTAATTATCGTCGTTTATATTATAGCGTTTTTTCCATTGTTTAGTGCGCTTGAGTAAACAGTTTTAATATTGGCATGTTGTATGTTGAAGCACTGTTAACCGATGACTAACTACCGTTGTCCAATTTCCCACCATCAGATAAGTGTATCTTCATTCTTGAGTCGCGAATATCAACTATTTTTCAAATATCAAGACAAACTCGGGGTTCCCCTTGCGGTACGGTAAGTGTGTATCATTTATATGCAACTGTTATTTTTCAAAATTATCTTTTCTATGTAATTAAAGACTCAACGTCTTAAGTGTAAATTCTTGAAATCCCTATCAAAGACCCATGTGGACATCGTTTTGTTACTAAAAAAATCCGTGTTTGCATTGCTTTTCCATTAGTTTTATTAAATATACTTTGAGGGTGTCCGAGAGGGTGAACTAGCATATTCTTCATCTGCTATGGATCCTAAGACAGGGTCCATTATCGGTCCCCATCGGAATTTATTTAGCCCCCTTGATTCTCTGAATTCAGATTGCCTCTCAACTTGGGATTGCGATAAAACTATTCCTGCCGTAATATTGTTTTGTTGAGAATTTGGTGGGGCGGGGAAGGGGAGGGGGGGGGGCGAAGTTCACTCGTAGGTGTGCACATGTGTGCCTGGAATACCCCCGCCATTGGACCCCCTCGGACACCCCTCGGAACATGTTGATGGAATAACACATTGCGCTCGCAAACTGGTCAATTTTCCTGATTGTCTATTCCATAGTGGAAAACAACGTCTCGCAAGAGTCGACCGAGGGCCGAGACACCCCGGATTTGTCACGCCGAAACACCATAATTCGCCCACCATGCGCGGAGCGAATAATATCAACAATTGATAACGAGCAAGGGGATGAGTGTAAAAAAGTAGAGGCTGAAAGCTATGAGAGTTTGAGAAGCAAGTATAAGAAATTGGAGAGTGAAGACGACGGAGAGCCTTTGATAAAAAGTTCGGGAAAAGATATACACGTGGTGAAAATAAAGGGAAATGAAGAAGAAGAGGATGATGATGAAGAATTGGAGACTTCAGATGGGGAGCGACTCTCTGGGACAGAAGAAGACGAGGATGAGGAGGAAGAAGATGAAGATGATGAAGAAGATGCTATAGATGATAGCGAATTGGTCGCCAAGCTCGAAGCTAAGTATGGCAAGCTTCCTACACCCCCTGAAAGCGAGGACGAGGACGAAGACGAGGATGATGGAGAAGGAGAAGAAGAAGAAGAAGAAGACGAGGGAGAAGAGGAGGACGATGACGAAAACGAGGAAGACGAGGATATCCAAGGCTGGAAACGTAAATAAGGCATCAAATAGAATAGCAAAGAATTTTTAAACCCATCAGATTATTACAATAAAGTTATTTCTGCATATCATGATGATCCTGCTGGATTGTGATAGGAAAAACAATTAATTACATTCCCAGCGCAAGTCTCTTGGGCTTGTGGCCCGCCGGATTTTAATCCGATTTAAAAGATATTTGGAGAATCTTCCAAGCCGAGTAAAATGTCTTCCCTCAATTCCATACCACATAAATAATCGCTAAGTTTGAATAAACGGTATTCTGCACAGGAGTAAAAGCGCCCCGAGTCGCACAGCCCGAGTCTGCTGCTAAGCCTGTGCCGCAACAAACTCCCGTTCGAGCAAAACCAGTTCCAAAACAAGGCGGTGCCAAGGCCTATGAGCTCGACGATATCACGAACGTCGATGATGCGCTCATTAGAGAAGAACTTGACGCAGCTGAAGAACAGGTTTGTAGAAACAGGGAAAAATCGCTCATCTAATTTTCTCTTTCAATCATCAGGACGTAAAAAATGTTACTTAAAGTTTTTCACTAATGCAGAAGAGTTGTTCATTAATTGATGTCTGTTAGAAAGAACATCAACAAGTGTGATAAAGCGATGAAAGAGGCATAAGAAAATATATTATAATTAAACTGTTCTCAATGTACATAATGATGTCTGTAGGGTTTCTCAAACTAACTTTATCGCTCATTTAACTGTATCCAATATCCACTTTACCTTCAACGATTATTTTTTTTTTATTTGATTCGTTTTAGTTTTTATTGAACAGATTTCAGTTTATTGATCACTAATACTTAACCAGTGTGCTTTCTAACATTATATATGAACAACTTGATTGACAAATGTCTTTATCAAATCATTGCGGAACGAATGTTTGACTAGCTTGCCGTTTGTACTGTCGACTCAACTACTACTCATTGAATGCTTGAAAGTGTGTGTGTGTGTGTGTGTGCATTGTTGTTGTTATTGTTTTTGTTATCCTCCTCTTTAAATTAAAACTGATCAAATTTTATGCTCGAATTCTTTGCACCCACATTCACCATCTTGACGACTTCGGACATGAAATTTTACGATTTTAATTCTCACTTATACATAAACTTTATTCTAATATTGAAAAAAAAATTGTCTAACAACGTTTGTTTGCATTCTTATCCCCACCTCTAATCCATCCTGTTTTCAATACTCTAATCTATTAACGAAAACTCAATCGTACTGTGCATCTGAATCTAAAATCTTATCATGTTGCTTGTCTATATTCAAAAAATACTTGAAAATTGCTCTACGGACGATTCTTCAATCATATTAATAACAAACCGCGTAACTTTTTTGAAAAAACACGTGTTATCCTTGCTAAAAAAACTTCGAATCTTCGAATTGTAACAATTCTGATTGACTTCGTTAACACTACTATTACTTTCAACATCTCATCCATCTTAAAAAAAAAAAAAAAAAAAACTCCAACTTCCCATCCGAATTCCACGCCAAGACAGCAGAAAAACGATTCACGTACTTCACCGAGTTACTGTCCCGCCATCCTACATCACCGAGAGCAAGATACGAGCTAGCTAAAGCTCTGGACAGTCTGGCTGAAGAAAAGAAGAACAATTTATATCTCCGGAAAGCGATCGCCGCCTACCAGAGCGTCTTGGAATTAGGCACTACTGTACCACCGACGCTATTTCGAAGTGTGGGAGAACGTTGCGTCAATAGACTGAGGTTTATAGGTAAGATGCGAAAGGATATTGAGGAATTATTTCATCCCTCTCAACGGTTATTTAAATAAATAAATTATTTCAGGACAGCATAGCGGAGCTGAATCTGTTCACAAGATTCTAATCGCAAGATTTTCTGACGAACCTAAGTTGAGGAATGAATTGGCGGTCACTTACCTCATGCAGAATAAGTATGAAAGATAGAAAGTTGATAAATCTTAGCGATCTCGTATATAGAGCCAGTTTTTCAGTTGAAATTATCAAATTATCACATTTTTTTTGTTTTTTTTACCTACTTATCGACCCGCAGCTTTTCTTCTGCGTTACAATACTCGATATTGATTAGCTCTCTCGATAAGGTCTTAGGGTTTTTCGATTGAATTACCCGATCTGCGCAAGACAGAACAAATCTCCTAATCGCAGAAAAACTTTAATCAGATTATCAGAAGCTAGAAAAGTATTACAAGAAACACTGGGCCGGTGGCCAAACGATGGGTTTGCTTTGGTGCATTATGGTTTTGTTTTGAAAACTGGCGACGGGAATATGATTGATGCTATTATGTACTTGAAAGCTGGTATAGACACCGGCCAGGAGGGCACAATCGATGGTAGATTTTTCTTCCATCTAGGCGACGCTCTAGTCAGATTAGGCAGACCAGAGGAGGCCAAGAAGGTAGGTTCAGGCTCTTGAAAACAGCTCAGTTGGATTACAACAACTTTTCAAACTAAAATCTACTATTGTAACGCGAGAAGAAGGTGCAAGTAAGCCATACAACTATCCTTGCGCTATTCTTTTCTGATTTATGCACTTTTCAGGTCTATCAAACCGGCGCTGATAAGGGCCTCTTTCTCTCCGCCTATCAACGATCTCTCTACAACGTTGATCGTCTTACTTCTCGCCCTTGGTGGACTTTGGAGGAAACCACATACAAAGAGTTCTTCCAAACTATTGAAAACAATTGGCTTGTTATTAAGGCCGAGGGTCTAGCTGCGCTCGGTACAAATGGCCAATACAAAAACGAGGCTGAAAATCTCAAGGACAAAGGCAACTGGCAGCAGTTCGAATTGTTCGCCAGAGGTGAGTGTGCGATAAAAAATCATCGAATATTACATCCCCTTCTATAGTCTTTTTCTCTCTTGTTATTCAAACAACACTGTGTTTATTCACCAGGTCGTAAAGTGTCGGAAAATTGTGCCCAAGTACCTAGAACTTGCTCTTTGATAGAGAGATTTTCGGCATCTAGTGGATGCCGGAGAGGGCAAGTCAAATTCTCTGTCATGTACCCCGGTACTCATGTATGGCCTCATTGTGGACCTACAAATTGTCGTCTGAGAGCTCATCTGGGTCTTTCTGGTACAGAGGGAACATGGATAAGAGTTGGAGACGAGACGAGGTGAGAATGAGGAATATAAGATATTCGAAAGTTCTTAGTAGGAGAATCACTTGTGTAATATCCATTGATTCGTTTTTGTTCTAGGACTTGGAAAGAGGGAAGTTTCATGGTCTTCGATGATAGCTTCGAACACGAGGTCTGGCATAACGGAAGTCTGACTAGACTGGTACTGATCGTTGACGTCTGGCATCCGGAGCTCAATGAAAATGAAAGACGCGCTTTGCCTGCTATATGAAAAGCCGATTAAATACATAAGCCAAAGATTTAATATAGCCCAAAGGACGTACATGTTTCATATCGCGTTTGATCAACATGTTATAGTACGTTAATCAATACTTTATTTATGTAATCTAGATACAATGAATACTGCGATTAAGGCAGCTTTTAAACTTATCCGTTATTATAATAATATTGATTAGATTTAGTTGTGTGTTTAAAAAATGAAAAAAAAAATGGAAAAAAAAAAAGAAAAAAAATAACGAAAGTTTACATCGAATCTCCGCAATCCTTTTTATTAGGAAGAAAGAATTTCAGCTGTACACGCATGAACGCCTTTATATATACATATGTTATAATAAACTGAACTAAACTACTATCGAATTAATCTTGTTATCAAATTCAATTATTGATCATGATCAGCTATCTGGTTCGATTAGAGGGACTACAAAAGTTGAATATAAGCTGATTTTCCTCATTTCTACAATCAATATTGATTTAAACAGAAGGGCGATTACCCCCCCGTCAGTCGGCAAGTTAGGCACCTGTTTGAGTAATCATATCAACCATGGCGCTGTAGACCGCATAACTATGCAGGAAGTATGCGCAGTCTTCGCCAGGGGGCCAATAGCAGGCGATTTTCTCGCTAGTAAAATTACTCCGCTTTGAGTATAGTACGGCCGTCCTCGGCTCTCCAAGGTACTCTGGTTTCCCTTCAATATACGAATAAATCTTTCGCCTTTTACTAAAGATTTCCGTGGAGGGGAACAACTTGATGAGTCTATAGACCAATTTTTGAGAACCTGGTGCAAACCGGGTCATAATTGAATTCAATCACAAATATGCACCGATGGTACCTGTGCATCATGCATAGAGTCACGGTTCATTCAAACAGTCATTCGACTGTTGAGTCAGCTTCTACGACTATCGTCCTAACGTTAACGACGCTGGCATGGTGCGATTACCAAGTATACATTCTTTGAAATCTATTTCTATCAACTACGAAAAAGGGTAGTTAGTTTGTTTATTCGGACTTAATGGTTTTTTGTTTATTTTATCTCTTTGCTTGTTTCTAATGTTAGCCTGTTGCGAGACTTCTTCTGCATGTAACATTATAGCTCACAACTAACTCTTGGATATTGAAAAATTAGGATCTACAGTTTGTTTATATCGACTATGTACTGCAGAAATATGAATAGTTGGCTCATTGCACGTTAGTTGGGCGGATGTTAGGAATTCACCCTGTCATAAGATAATATGATAAATCGAAATTCTAAATGATATCATAAAGTTTCCACATTTTTGTATTTCTCCACAGAAATTTAGAAAAAAACAAGAAAATAGATGTTTTAGATAAATTTTCGGCAAGCAAAGCGTTTTCGCAAAATTCCAAAATATTTTTTTTCAAAAAGTTGGATTCAAGACGAATCAATTGCCCACCTCATTCATGTTGATACTGGTTATCAACTCCAAGATAACGTCGATACAAAATTCTTAAATTTCATAAATTGACAAATTTTTACCGTTCCCGTATTTTTATATAATTGTAAAATAGCATCTAACAATTAGTTTGCAATAATGATTGTAGCGAAATTCAAAAAATTTACCGAGTTATATGCCGTTTTAGTATAAATCCAGGGTAACATGCTTTGCATTGTAACTCACGGAACCATCTCCGACTCTTCTTCTTCTGTCTTACTATTGGCTTTCGGATTCCTCGAAGGTAAGTAACTTGCAGCTGTTGACCCGTCGAAAAAACAAGGTGTTATACTATTTTGATAAAATTCAGAGTTTTTGGGGCAGTAAAAATTCTCAGATAATTCCGAGTCGAATTGTATATTTCACTCATCATTCTATTTATTCCAATAGTCGGTTACATTATTTTAAAAATTAATCGGGTCCATTTCTCTGGCCAATTTTAAAGTAATTTCCAAAGTAGAAGAATCGCTGTGCCACTTTGCAGTAGAAGTATGTGGATCCGTAGTGTGTGGAGTTGGGAGATGAAGACGATACCTTGAAGGTGAAATAGAAGCGACGGTATAATGATTGTAAGAAATTATTCTAACGTTGTAGAAGCATCAAAATGCATGTCATCATGTTTCTACAACGTTTCCATTAACTTTTCACAGCAGATCGGATATGTGCATATTTTCAGTCGATATTTTTCGATATGGTATGCGTAAAATTTCATTTTTCAACACTGTGTCGAAAAATATCGTATGAAACTCGTGCGTAAAATTTTTACGCACTTGCTGCATAATATACTATTTCATTCGTCTTTTACCTAGGACTGCGAATGTCAATGACCTCTGACTCGACGTTCAACTCGACTTTTTCGCGCGTTTCACCAGGCAACTTAACGAAGACAGACAACCATTCGCAGGAAGCAGACCCCGGGGTTTTGCAATTCATCTGAAGTCGGATTTAAAAATAATGTAGACAACTACACATATATAAGTGATCATTCCCACTCGCGAACCGCATACCCCAAGAAATACATCCTCCGTGGTAACCGCTTGCTTAAATTTCATTTCGTACTCAGGAACTTCTCGAGGATCCAAGACTTCCGCGGAAACTGGGACCGCAGCGATTTCAGAAGGATGCCAAATGTTATCTCCTTCACCCTTCAACATAGCATGCGGACCACTATGCTCGGGATTTCCCGAATTGGTTGGACCGATGTCTCCGGGGCCTTGAGTTCGATTATTGATAGAGTGGCATCGTTACATATAATTAGAAACGATCAAATAAGATTTTTGACTATATTGAACGCAAAAGAACTTATTCCGCGTCAGGAATAATACTTTTCATTCTATTCAGAGCCTAGATCGCTGGAAAAATAGATGCTCACATAAAAGTATCCAAAAGTTGATCAGAGTATTCCACCGCAAACCGAACTACGTCTGACCCTCACCCTTTCTGATTAGAGTCGTGATTTTTTATACGACCCGTTGTTTGAAAGTTCACTTTTTGAACATTGGACTTAGGCCGCAAAGTGACCAATTTCAGGTCACTAAAATATAGTTAAATACTATTATAGGACAGGAGCCCATTCCCATAATGAAAATATTATCGTACAATATGAATGTGTTTCATTAAAATAAACATAGTCAGAAATAACCCATACCGGAAAGTGTTACTTTTCGGACTTGATACATAAATAGCTATTATGTTGTTCGAAAAAACACTGAATTTCTTTCAGATTTTTTGAAAATCGTCCGATTTACCTACTCTCTAAAAATGAAACAGTGAAATTTTCACTGTTTGTCACAGTGATCCACTAACTCACTGTAAAGGCAGTGAATTCCACAATAAATTAGTGAAATTTTCACTTCCTGTTATAGTGGTTTGAATACCACTATTGACTCAGTATTTTCCGATGTGAAATACTGATTTTCACTAGTTACTTAATGATAGTGATTTTGACTTTCAAATTAGTGTTTACGTTATTCTATTAATGAATATGCGACTGCCCGACAGATGGCGGACGAAGAGAATATTTTCTCGCGAGTATGATGAACCCGATAATAATACAGTTGTCTCGTCTCAACCGTGTTTAATTAAAATCATACTGCATAGGATCATTTCTATAGTATATCTTCACATTCCCTCTACCCAACAGTAGAGCCGATGCAGTCATCACGTGTCTTTTCTTCTAATACTTATATAACCTGTGAACTATTGCGTATGTTTTGTTACAGTACAAGTATCTTACAAATTTGATTAAATTTATTCAATGAATATTTCGAGTGAATTTCACTAATATTTTGAGTGATTTTCAGTTATAAAATGATATTTTGATTGAAATCAAGAGTGAATATCACTGATCAGAATAGTTATCGAAACGACTAATTGCCACAGTGAATTTCACTATTTCAATTAGTGTTGCCATATCACTAATTGAAAAAGTGTGTATCCACTAATTGTTAGTGGCATACTTATAGCTGAGGCAAATAGTGGATATGCACTGCGAATCAGTGAAAATCCACGGTTTCATTTTTAGAGAGTATGATTTTTGAAAATGAACACATCGATAGTCCAAGTTGAAAAATCTGAAAAAACTCTCAAAAATCCTGCATCAGTTATCAAAATTTTCAGGCCTATAGCCAAAGTGAGCCGACGTATTTGCTTCTCATATTATTCAACGTTGTTCTCGGAAAAAAAACTGTAAATATCATAGAAGCGAACGTCTGCTCACTCTGAGTCAAGGCTTGAAAATTTTGATAAACGAAGCAGGATTTTTGAGAATTTTTTTCAGATTTTGCAATTCGGGCTATGATGTGTTCATTTTCAAAAATCGTATGTAAATCGGATGATTTTCAAAAAATCTGAAAAAAATTCAGAGTATCTTTTCGAAAAAGTGGAACAACATAAAAAATCATGACTCCAATCGGAAGGGGTGAGGGTCAGACGTAGGTCGGTTTGGGGTGGAATTCCTCATATATATCTTTTACAAACCAATTATTTATTATGTTAATTGAACATAGAATTGCAGGTGAAGAATATAAAATCTTGCGGATGTGCCAACAACTCTCACCCAATTTCCTTGCTCCAGCTTGCGGCAAATCGTCGTCCGAACTTCCCTCGTCATTATTATGCGGTGTAATAAGTTGTTGCAATGATTTGATATCGTTATACGAAAAGCAGCCGTCCATTGTACAACTCAATCTCTCTGTAAACTCCGTAGCTGTTAAAGAGCCCGCGACATAGAACAGGGCTAACTAAACGCTAGAAACGATTTTATCAATACATATCTACGTACTCGTTTCTATAGAAACTCGGTGTGTCTGTTTGAATTTCTCCCGCCCACATGAATCGATTCAAATCAAACGTGACGGAGAGCGCATGCGCAGATCAGTAGCGCCATCTATGTGACAAACCATAAGGCGCGTAGTTTAAAAAGCTAATACAAAAATCGAGTTTTCTGCTTTATCGTTTCTCTTAATTCTACAACAGATGGCTCCACGTTTGACGTTTTGGACCAATGCATTAAACTCTTGACCAATCAGATTTTATTCTATAAATTAATTCCGGGGTTATTTTAACTCATAGAAGGCGGTCAACCTGAGTCAACTATCCTGCAGTTCCTGCTGTACCCCGCAAACATAGTGATTCAAGTTCTTTTAATAAAAGGTAGCCAACATGGCTGATTCGGTCGATGAAAAACTATCAAAAAAGTGAGTATAAATGAGTCGGATTAACCTGAATTATTATTTTTTTTTTCCTCTTTACAAAGAAGATTCATTATTCCTCAAACGTTGAACGCGTTACTTTCTTTATCTCAAATGTTTGGCCCTAACCTAGGTCAAAATTCATGCCGTCTGGAGCGTGAGCTCCCACGTTGTCCCGCTTGCATAGGATCGTACTTTGACGTACTACATACTGTACTAAAATTTATATTCGAAGAAAAAAAAAAAACGAAGAACGCGGTATCACAGATATCACAAGTTATCTAGTTTGGTATATCTGTGAATGCAGATTAGAGAAAAGTTTGCATAGTTTATTTATTTTATTTTATTTTTAATTTTTTTTGTTGGACAGACTATACACCGCGTTATGTTTCGTATCCTAACCAAAAACTGTATTCGTAACGCGAACTATTCCGTAGAGAATTTTTCCTCGATTATAACGGTATCGATATTGAAACAGCTTACGGCACGTCGTTCATTTTCGAAGTGGGTATTATTCGTGAATAGAAATGATCAATTTTTGTTTCATCCTAAACAATGCGATAACATTCATTCATTCTCCAACTTTTCCACAGTGAATTGAAGAGACGGCTTAAAGCCGAACAAAAAGCCAAAGAAAAAGCGGAAAAAGATGTAGCCGCCGCTGCCGCTAGTAGTGTGAAGGCGGAATCTAATCAGAAGAAAATTCCCGCTAATGATGAGGAGATTAGTCCGAATGCAAGTTACTTATATTCACGATCTTCTATTCTTTGATTTGTTCGATGTTTGGAAACAGCGTTTGCGTAAAACGGACAAATTTTTTCAAATTTCGAAACCCGATGTGATGTGATGTTATTTTCAGACTAGAAGGAATTTTTTTACTCCGTAAACTTCTGACTCTGTAATGACGAGCTTAGTATCATTCTTGCATCATTCTTGCATCTGTGATAACTTACAAAGTAAACAATCGATGCATAAAGAAGACAATGTGACAACCCTGATCAAGATAATTTCTAAAATTTCTAAAAATTTATTGATCAATAACGGATGTCAAAGTTTCCAAAAATTCACATCATTTCAAAAATTTGAAAAGATTTTCACACGATTTTGGAAAGTCAGAGACTTTTTCAGCTTTCATAGACACACACCCTGTGATATGAATGGAATATTTTTTCCCCAGGAATACTTCAAGCTGAGAACGCAGGCGGTTAGTCAGCTTAAAGCAGCCGGCGATCATCCGTATCCTCACAAATTCCATGTTTCAACATCTCTGGCAGCATTCATTGATAAATTTAGTCACATTAATGACGGCGAGGTACTCTTGGATGAAACTCATAGCATCGCAGGGCGTGTGCACGCTATTCGTGAATCTGGGCCTAAGCTGATTTTCTATGACCTGAGGGGCGAGGGAGTTAAAATTCAGGTGATGACCAACGCCAGGCACTACCAAACTGAGGAGAAATTCTTCGCTGATACAGCAAAGATCAGGAGGGGAGACATCGTCGGGATTATTGGTAATCCTGGTAAAACAAAGAAAGGAGAATTCTCAATAATGCCTAAAAGCATAACGCTGCTCAGCCCCTGTCTGCACATGCTTCCTCATCTACACTTTGGTCTTAAAGACAAGGTGAAATTTTTTTTTCTTCTTTTCTATGAAATTCAATGAGAAAAAGGTTTCGACCAACGACTAATATGGTAGGAAATTTTGAATTTCGGTAGGAGACGAGATTCCGTCAACGTTATCTCGACCTCATTCTGAACAACAAAGTCAGGGAGACTTTCTATGTTCGTGCCAAAATAATCGCGTACATAAGACGGTTCCTTGACGATATCGGATTTTTAGAAGTCGAAACACCGATGATGAACACAATAGCTGGCGGAGCAACTGCCAAGCCTTTTATCACCCACCACAACGATCTGAATATGGATTTGTTCATGCGAGTAGCGCCTGAACTTTACCACAAAGTACGCTTGCTTAGCTGATTCAAAGAACGATGATTCCGTCAAACTCAATCCTTCTTTTATATATTTATATATATTTTCCAGATGCTCGTAGTCGGGGGAATAGATAGAGTCTATGAAATTGGTAGACAGTTCAGGAACGAGGGTATCGACTTGACCCATAATCCGGAGTTTACAACTTGTGAATTTTACATGGCTTACGCAGACTACAACGACCTAATGACTATCACCGAAGACATGGTGTCAGGGATGGTAAAAAACATCCATGGAACTTACAAGATAATCTATCATCCGGGTGGTCCCGAGAGCGAGGGAGTCGAAATCGACTTCACACCGCCATTCAGGAGGGTTCCGATGATAAAAACACTCGAAGATATGCTTGGGGTGAAACTGCCTGATCCCGAGAAACTCAACACTCCTGAAGCGACGCAGTTCCTTAGCGATTTGTGCACTAAACACGGGGTTGAATGTCCGCCGCCTCGTACCACAGCAAGACTTTTGGACAAGGTGAGTTTAAAGCGATGTATAACTAAGTGTGATTTCACTGTCTACTCGATTCCAGCTCGTAGGTGAATTCATAGAAGAAACTTGCATCAATCCGACCTTCATCATAGACCATCCTCAGATAATGTCCCCATTAGCTAAGTGGCACAGATCTGCGGTAGGCCTCACAGAAAGGTTTGAGCTTTTCGTGATGAAAAAAGAAGTCTGCAACGCGTACACGGAGTTGAACGATCCCTTGATACAAAGAGAGAGGTAATTCGAAGCTGAGAATCTCTGATCGAGCGAAATGCTCAATAAAACTCATAATTATTTCCAGGTTTGAACAACAAGCAAGCGACAAAGCGGCCGGAGACGACGAGGCGCAGTTAGTCGATGAAAACTTTTGCACAGCATTGGAATACGGATTACCTCCAACAGCCGGTTGGGGAATTGGCGTTGATAGACTCACCATGTTCCTTACGGACTCTAATAACATCAAGGTGTGTATTTCGAGAGTACAAGTTATCAGAAATGTGATGTTGGATGAAAATAATGATCTTGTTTTTTTTTTTTTTCTTATTTCACACTCATTTCATTTTAGGAAGTGCTGTTTTTCCCCGCGATGAAACCAGACGATCCTAACAGAGCCAGGGAGCAAAACGACGATGAAAAATTAGCGGATACAAACGGCTCTGATAAACCGTAACAGTACTAATGTACGATTTGATACAGAGAAGATATTATTTATGAATATTAAACGACAATGTGCCGAGTAAAGAATCTTGTAGATTTGAATTGCACCGTATTTACCATCCAGGAGTAGCTCGTTTCAGAGCAAATATCGTCTGTTATTGTGAACAACAAAGATTCGTATTGGTATAATCGTTTTGTTTTTTTTTTCTTATCTCTTTTATTCCATCCTTACTAGTACAATTATCACATTAAAACAGAAGACCTTTTAAACAGCTTATCATTCATGTCTTATTGTTAGATGATTTCAAAGAATACATCGACGGTGGTAGTTAGTTGGTTTTATCGGTAATCTTCATCCGTGGATGAAATTGCAGTACTTTGAGTCAATGAACTTCGGCTATATTACAGTTATTTGATCAGCTTTTTTCATCCTTAACGTATTTAGTAACTGAATTATAGTGGGCACCGAGTCCGTACATGTGACGATGATACGTTAGAGTCACCTTCTTCCCGTCAGCTTTGTACTCTTCGCCGATAACGTAAGGTGATCCAGTTCCCTGTATAACTTCGATTGGGCGTTTCAATACTTTCGACAAAACTTGTAGCTGTTGAAAAACGTTCGTACATTAATATTTTCGCGCAGTTAACCATTCTTCTAAAACTGAACACTAGCCATTCGGACAAAAGTCGAACAATCAATCTGTGTGTGACACTCTGATAGCGTGAAACTGATGCGAATGAATACTGCATTCATAAAACAAATAGTTTTAAGTTTATCGCGTCTCTGAAAATGATTTTGCCTTTGTCGCATTAGAGACGCGATTTATGACGCGTTTATACCTCAACTGCACCACCCCAAGCAGTCGACTCTGCAACATCATTGCAGTATTTCTCGTACTGTTCAGGTGACAGCATTTCCTCTGATTCAGCATTAGACAAGAAAGGAACAAAATCGATCATGTTGGCTCTGAGATGTTGCGAAGTTTTAACTCTGAGTTCCTTAAAACCGCACGGAGGTTCTCCGATCTCTTTAAGCTGATGAGATACGGCGTTATACAGACTGAAATTTAATTTTCACGCCCTTAGCAAACTATATGTAAGATATCATAATTATGATATTAGGAAGGATTCATCACCAATGACCGTCGCTAGGGATCTCGTGAATCTTGAGATGCCGTCCTTGTAGAATTTTCTTTATCGATTGAGTCTCCACGTTTCTTTTGCCGAATACATTTTCGGCCTCTTGTTCAACGATTCTCTGGTTCCTCTCCCTCTCGGCGTTACTTTTCTTATCCCTTCTCTTCTGCGCTTTCGATATACGCTGTGATGGCTCCGGGGGATTCCCCTCTTCTAAAATATCACCATTACTATCCGGCCCCTGACTGTCGGTTTCTTCTTTATCGGCCGTACGAGATGAAGATTTCGAGCCTATTATTTCCTGCTCTTGTTTCTTGTCAAGGTCAATTTCTAGCTGAGCTATTTCCTCGGTTATTTCTTTCTTCCGTTTTTTATCACCCTTGCAAATTGACTTTTTCAGATTTTGGATTTGAGCTGCAAAGCGAAATATGACAAGACTCAACTCACGGTTTTTCTTTTCTTTTATAGCAAACTTATATTCACGAAAGAGGGTAAATCACGAAAAACAAATGGAATTTTTCTTTTTTTTTAATAACCACACTATTCATAGGTTACACAAATCATAAAACCACAAAGCTCCGAACAACGCCGAATCTAACTATCATGCAATTATAGTTCATATACCTACCTTGGAGTTCTTTTCGCTCCTTTTTATGCTTCAACGACAATTCCTCTCCGATTGTTATTTCATCTGCCATTACAATATCTAGCAATATTTATGTATACTTTCAAAAGACACAGCTGATTTAAGTTCCGCTGACAGCTCACAGCTAGTCAAGTAGTCGCATTGTAACGCGTAAACTGACGTAATTTAAGAATAGTAACTCGAATTGGAAAAACGAGACCTGAGTCTAGTTGGTCGATGTGTTCAAAGATGGCGGCTATATTGTTGTATTCTTGTAATGTTCACAAATTACGTCTGCTTCATAAAGAAGCAACAGCTGTAAGACTCGTGTGGTGTCAAATAAATGCATAAAGCGTTCTAGTTCGTCGATTCTTCGACAGATCATTGCAAATAGCTAAAATACCGTGTGAACGTAAACGTGTGTAGTACATACATACTATAAAGCCGGTAAAATATTATTGAAATATAACATATTTTATATAAGAAGAAGAAGTAAATAATATAAAATAATATATTTGGGCTAGAGTTTTCATTGATTCATTATAAGCAATTAATACATTGAAACGAAAATGGGGATTCAGGATGCTTTAAATTACGCATTGTTTTCGAATCCAATTAGCTCTGGCGCATTCGGTATAGCAAAGACCGCAGTGACTGGTGTAAGTGTTGTAATGTAATCTTACGTGATTTAGCAGTTTTTATTATTATTCTTGTTATTAGATTTATTCTTGCAGTCCATAGATCGAGTGCGGAAGACGAACGTAATTTTTTTTTTTATCGTTAATCTTTATTTCCATTATCGCATCTCCCCGCTGTAATAGTGTATTCAATTATTTATTTTCTTATAGTTTACAACAACAACGACAACAAGAAATCGACATTTTTCTTTTTATGCCCAAATTTACCCATTTTTGTTTTTATTTTATTTTTTCGCTGAGCATCATATCGTACTTTTCATATCTACTTTAAAAATCACAACTTCTCGACGATGAAAGAAAGCGGATAACATTTTCCAGGTAGCAAACTACGTCGGACTAGTTCCGAAGGCAGAAATCAAAATGGCAGTATCTCCGCCGGTTCCATTATGGAAATTGGCCGCTGCTACTGGACCTTACGTAAAACTTGCAGCTTTTAGTGGAGCTGTGGCGGTCATACTTGGTGCTTACGGATCGCATCGTGAGTTGGAGCGGCTTGTCGTAAAGCTAAAAAGTCTGCTAGATCGGAGGAACTAATATTATCCTGACTGATTTTTTGTTCCATTATTATACAGGACAGTACCCAAAGGACACTGCCAGAGAAAGTATGAAGGTTTTTGAAACTGCGAACAGATACCACTTTATTCACACGTTAGCTTTGCTCGGTTTACCACTCTGCAGGGCGTCGAATGTGGTAAGAATCATTGAAGCGAGAATTAGTTTATAGTCGCAATGAACTCATGATTTGAAGAAACAAAGTCACAATATTTTAACATATATGTTTTATCATTTTACTTGTCCAGGCTGGAATCTTCATGGTATCTGGGATCTTCATGTTCTGTGGTCCGTGCTACTATTACGCATTTACGTCCGACAAAAGATTCAGCAAAATCACACCCTTTGGTGGGACGTGCTTCATACTTGGATGGCTCTCGATGTTATATTGAATTAAATATTATCGTTAAATCTAATTGATACTTGTAAGAAAAAAATGAATGTTCCGTAACAACACAGCGCATGTTCAATAGTTAACAAAAGTTCAATCCTCTGTCCCTTACTAAAGAAAAGTCGCAATAATATAAACAATTATCATTATTATAATCATCGTTCTCTAGCCCCTATAGAATTGATCTTTGAATCGGTTATCAATATTTTTGGGATAGACTCTGACTGTGACTAAAGAAAAATTATTCAATAATTATTACAGTGTGATATTATAATTGGTTTAATATTTTATCGATAAACGTATGTAGTATGTATGTATGTACCTACTATTATAGATTTATGTTATTGTTTATTGAATATAAATTTGAAGAAAAGGATAAGTAATTTTCTTCAATAAAATTAACATGATTTTTCGTTATTCATTTATATACCTATAGGTATCCTAATTGATTGATATAAATATAACTTTAGTTTCTGATATACGTATAATATGAATGCTGCAGGCGCTGCAGGTTCCGTATCACATAGGTATATATGTATCTATGTATGATACATACAGAGTACGTACATACCTTGTCAACGCATAGTTTATTTATTTATATCTAACTCTGAATCCGATACGATTATTCGCTCAGAGATTATGATGAAAAAATAATTGCTTAATCCCCGCACCACCAGACCGACCATATACACGATTATCGACTGTATACAGTGCTTACATAATATTATGTAGTTTCAATAATCTATAATTATAATAAGAATTTAATAACTAGTTTGGCAAGCAGTGCACATTCTACAGAAGATAGATATTTTTCCAATTTAGAAAATAAATAAAAGGAGAAGTACAACGATATTAGCTCGAATGATAAGTCAATGAAAACTATACAAGCTAGTCAGGAATAGGTACAGAGGATAATTTGAGACATCAGATTCTCTGATGAATGAGCTTCTTTTTCAGTACCTATCTGAAAAATCAAAAAACAAATAAGAAAAACTAAGATTCGCGTATAATGATGGGATATTAGAATGAAAATGACCAAATTTTTGATAATATGAGCCTTCGACTCTAATCCAAAAATTTGAGAACAATGAAGCAATACGCGATCTTTCAAAATAATATCAAATGGTCAAGGTATTATATATATAGGTATAAGGAGGCGGAGTCTGAGCCGATTTAAGTCACACCCTCTCAAGTCTCTGGAGAAAACTCACCCTGTATAAAACTAATTCTTGAATATAATAATCAAATATAATCGAGGGAATAAGAGCTTAGAAAGATTTGATTTGGGTATTAATATAAGATTAGGTAATACATATTTAGAAAAAAACATGTTTACCCTTCATTAAACTCAGAAGTGCACGATATCCTCTTTATTAACGTGAATCACAGTAATACATCGACGCAGCGGGAAATACGGTCTGATGATGTTGGCTATACTCTTACTAAACTAAGTAATATAATCAGACTATCTTACTTATAATAGAATAAAAAAAAAAAACAAGAAAAAGACAAAAAAAAATTCAATTAATTGATCATAATAATAATATTAATTAACAATATATGAATTAAAATTAAATATATATGTATAGTATAATATGTGTGTCGCACATGTGACGATTAGGTCGGTTAATCTTCCACTCTTCCACTTTCACTTCCACAAGAAAGAATGAAAGAACGAGAGAAAGAAAGAAAGAAAGAAATAAAGAAAGAAAGAAGGAGAGATATATATATATATATGTATAGAAAGATAGATAGAGAAACACCTAACGCAAATAAAGCCAATCAACAGCAGCGAACACAAGAGATCGATTATAAAACCACAAACAAGAATACACTAACAAAGTTATGTTATGTTGTTTTTTTTTTTTTTATGTTATGTTATGTTATGTTATGTTCAAGTTTGATTTATAGTTTTAGTATGACTTGTATTGATATTTTATTACCATGTCAGCGATATTTATTTTATATATCTTATTATCAATTATCAATAAACATTATGGTGTAAAGCGTGTTTATACTTAAAAAAAATTACTCTTACCCGACAATATGAATTCGATTCATCGAACCAAAGTGGTAGAAAAAAAAAGAGAGAGAAAGTAATACAGAAAACAGTAATGATAATAATGATAATAATAATAATAATAATAATAGGGAAACGAGAAAACAGTTCATTTAAATAATTTATACTTGTCTCTTTGGAGGGGCGGGGCGATGGGGAGGATACAACAAGGACCTATACTATAGATTTCGTAAAGAAAAAGAAAAAAAAGAAAAAATAATATTATACATAGGAAAGAGAACGGGGGATTGGATATATCATAGGGAGAGACAATTAATATGTATTTGAGAACAAAGACGAAAAAAAAGAAAAGAAAAAACTTTACATAATCCAATTAGCAGAAAGGATTATTAATATTCTCGTTATTCTCTTAGTTAGATCAGATCAAATATCTGTGTTCACCATAAACGGTGGATAATTAGTAGATATTAAAATTTATCACTTTTTAATATTGAAATCAATATATCTATACTATGCTATGCTATACTATACTATACTATACTACACGTGATATACTATACTAATGTATGTATGTATGCATGTATTTGTTGTAATGTAATGTATCGTGAACGTAAGACAGCCGTGGGTTTACACAGAGATGTAGAGTACAGGTGATGTTTATATATTTGGATACAGGACGTATCCAAATATATAGAAAAAAAAATGTAGCTAAAAATCTCAGGTTTCAGTTTCGGAGAAGCGATAATAATATGATATAGTAAGTATAAAATACCTAATACCCCGAAGTACTTGAAATCGTTGTTATTTAAATTGAAAAGTTCAAACCCTTTGTGGCAGTACTTAAAATTGAGATAAGAACCTGGGTTGTGAATAAATTTTTTTTTTTTCATATTTCCGGAGACGTTCTGACCCATCACGACCATTCAAGATCAAATGTGATAAAAACAAGGATCACCCTATTGGGTATACATAGTTATAATCAATGTTCTTCTTTGTGACGATAATATTATCATTCATTACGTGTATGTGTCTGCATGTGTCTGTGTATGTGTATGTGTGTTTATTTTTAATAATAATTCTATAAAGTAGGTATATTTCTATTATAGAGTTGCATTATAACAAACTATGTCGATTACTATAGTTATATTTACAACTTTTTTTTTTTTGTATATTTAATTTTCTCGTTTTTTCGCCTTCTTTTTCTTTTTTTTTTCTTTTTTTAATTTTCTCATCAGAACACATCGAAGGAAATCTTCTCTCCTTGCTTAGCAGCAGTTAGCTAGGCAAGGAGGTCACTTGTTATATATTTAAGTAAATGTTATAATTGTATGGTATGGCATGGCATAGTATAGTAATATAGTAATTGTATATTGTATGTGTATGTGTTGAGTGTTAAGTGTAATGTATAACGATGTACCCTCAGTATATTCATTATAGTATAGTATTATGGTGTGGGTGTATATTTTGTTCTGCGAGTGTACAGTAATGATTATTATTATTATTATTAGGTAATAATGTATAGTATATTACAATTGAAATTGGATTAACGACGTAAAAAAATATCCCTAATAAAGACCCAAAAACTGGAATTTATTATTTTGAACATTTGAAAAAAATGAATTTTTCATTATTATGTTTTTCTTTTTTTTTTTCGTTTTGTTTTGTGATTCTTATTTTCTTGTTTATTACTATTATTATTATTATTATTTATTATTTATTAATTACTATTATTTAATCATTTAATTTTTATTTATTTATTTATTATTATTTATATAACTTAGGTATTTATTTTATTTTATTTTTGGAAATTATAAAGAAAAAAAAAAAGAAAAAAAACATGGAGACGCGCGTAATATTATATATAATATATATAGCATATATATATATATACATATATATATATATATATACATAGATATAGGTAGATAATATTATATATAAATTCAAACTAAAGATTGTCTATTTCTCTCAAAACATAAAACAAAAAAACAAAAAAAAACTGAAAACAAAAAAGAATGAAAAAAAGAAAAAGAAAAAAAAAACCCATCATATCTTCTATATTATTATTATTATAATTAGTGTGATAAAAACTCATCGATTGTTCAAAACAACAGTTTTCTTCTAGTATTTCTTAATAAAAACTGACTTCTTTGTTTTTCTTTTTTTTTTTTTCTTTCTTACTTTGTTTTTTTTTTTTTTGATCTTTATAATCGACTAAATCTGGACATAAATCTTTATAATGTGTTTGTTTGTTTTTTTCGTTTTTTTTTTTCATTTTTTCTTTTTTTGTTTTTCTCAAAAAGCCAAGAAGATAATAAGGGTAAATGGGGTCGGGGTCGGGGTCGGGGGAAGGTCCGAAGGTAGATGTACCAATTTTCTAGGAGAGATGGAACGAGTGCTGACCCTCTTGCGCAGCCATTCGAAGTTTATCACGCATTATATCAAGCGTTGTATAATCTGGCAGTTTTAAATAGTTCACACACGTCATTACAGACGGTAAAAAATCGTCTGTTTTCATAGACGGGTCAAACGTCTTGCGAACAATTGTTAGAGGCGGTGTTAGACTTTTGAAACCTGAAACAAATGAATTTATCAAATTTATTAGATAAAAATCTAAATTCTTGTTTTATTTCTATCCAGATGAAGAGAATAAACGGTTTATCACCTCCTACGGGTAATCGGGGCGATCCTGTAACGAACTGAACGAATTGTCGCTGTTCTTCGCTCTTGTACTCCGACATGACTTCAAACAAAAATCTAATGGCACGAGAATCGGGTGTGTATCCATGGTCGGTCCTGCAGCATTCCAGAAGAGTTTTAATGTCCCAATGACCACCGGTTTGAGCATGACCGCAGAATACTGCTTCCAATTCCTCGGGAAAGAAGAGTCGAAGTTGACCCGGTGGAAATACGGACTCAAATCCCTCCCTGAATGCTTCCATCTGACGGAATACTCCTTCGTAAAGAAACCAGTGAACTACCAGCTGGAAATATTTTCATGATTTTTAGTTTTTTTTTTCTTTTTTTCATTTTTTTCATTTTTATCAAACAGAAGAAATTTGGTACGAGACAAAAATTGTTGAATCGCACGCACCTTTATATATTGATCGAGATTTTGTATATCGACGTTAACTTCGCTGCCCCCTTTTCTTAACTCGACATTCTCGTATCCAGGAAGTTCAAAAACGAGACCAAGATCGTTTATCGGACATCCGTCTAGTGATAGAGATTCTATCAATTGGTTTCGCTCGTTAGGTCTGAGCGTCTGATCCCTTTCTATGGCCTCTTTTCGTCTAACAATATCCTGTAGTTTGTTGAGCGTTCGATAAACGTCGGGACACACATAGCATAGGTCGCTTAAAGTCAGGGTATGCTCCTCGCCGAGTAGCCAACGATAGAAAGTTAAACTGAACGGTAGATCGAGCTGCGATATATGAAAAAGAAAGAAAGAAAGAAAGAAAGAAAGAAAGAAAGAAATGAATAAATTTCGTTAACGTTGTATATTGCGATCAAGATTATATGAAGTGTAAATCGCTCACCATTCTAGAATCGTATATTGCCTTGGCCATAAATTTACCAAGAAATTTAAACTTAGTTTTCAGCTTAGCCAGGTGAGAAACCTTGGTGTTCCATGGAATAGGAGTTGGGAATAGGCCGTGAGGGCTATTGACATATCCTCCTAGACTCGGGGCTAAGCTACCGTGCCAAAGTTCGAGATCCGAACGCTGTAGCTCTCTGGAAACTAAGGCGTAGAATTCCAGGGTAGGTCCGAGGCCCGTACCGACCTGCAACATGATAGAAGTTTTCAGAATTAACGTGTCTTCAACATTGATCAGGGCTATTGTCATTGTCGCACTGGGAATTACCTCGTTGACGTACTGCACCTCGAGCAGAGCTTTGCTAGAAGCTAAATCCTGTATAACTTGTTCCGCCTGTTTAAGAATGTCGGTCCTCGATATGGTACGCTTTCTTCTTTCCAAACGGGGCGTAACTCTCTCCTGACTATCCGAGCCTGAAAGTTCTGGCGCAGAATCAAGGAGTCGTTGGAGCGCTCTGTCTCGGTCAAACGAAGTCGCGTAGAGCAGTAGTTGGCGTGTTTCAAATGGGAATAGGAATGGACTGTAGAGAGAAGAGAGGGTAATGATATTTGTTAGATCGTCATTTCGAAGTTTATGATAAAATAAAATAACATTCATCTCACCAAACAGCAGCGATTTGTTGTAGCCACGAAGGAAGATTCCCGGTCATAATAACAAGCGGATCTTGAAGCTGCCTGCTCGCTTTGGCGGCTATTTTATTGTTGACAAAATCTTGGGCAGATAAAAGGCTGACGCTTTTAAGATGTGGAAAAAGCACACCCCAGTGTCTGTTAAGCGAGTGTAAAAGACGCAGCAGGCATAAACCGTCCAGCGAAGCATCGGCTATGGTCACAGAAAGCGGCAGAGTGGCATTGAGATATGGAGTCAAGGGGCATCTGGGCGGCGGAATAGTTCCCTCCAGCCACAGACTGTCCTCCTTTCTTTTCGAACTGATTTTAGTGCTTTTGCCCTTTCCCTTGCGGCTGCTGCTGGTTTGCGAGCTCGAACCGGGCTTCGAGGATATCGTTGTTTCGTCCTCGGGTACGGGCCTGGAAGAAACAGTCGGTTTAAAGAAGAGTCCAAACCGTTTTTAGCCGAATGGAGAAAAGCGAGAAGATTGACCCCACTTGATTCACCTGTAATAAATCGTGTGGGTTTGAACCCAGACCGCGTCGTGACCTAGCGGAGCTTCTCCGTCGGCTTCAGCCTCGGAATGATCCAATCCGGAACAACCAAACTGTCTAACAGCTTGATACACGGTCATATTAAACGGCAGGACTTGATCTCCGATTAGAAATTGTAGTTTGTGCTTGGCAGAGCCCTGGCTTATCACCACCGCAGCCTGTGGAATTTGTTAGCTCGTTATAAATGAAATCTGAGAAAACGTGTTATCAGCTAAGCTTTTCAACTTACCAGAGTGTCGTCTATGTCATCCTCGCTATTATCATCATCGCTGACCATAGACTCTGCGTCTCTGATTCTCCCGTAGCCTCGGACCATCAGGTATCGTTCAATGGCTTGAACCAGTGCGAGAGGGTCGATCTTCACAGTGCCTCCCTTCCATTGTTTCAGATTATTGCAGTCTGGGTGCCGCTGCAGATTGCACTGTAAAAATTACAGCCCATTTTTTTTAGCCATTTGTTGGTAACGTGGGGGAAAATCAAACTCCAAAAGCTCTGAACACACACACACACCTTGAGCTGGTGAGTGTTGAAAAATTTCAACGCGCTTGTCCCTCCCCGACCAGCTCCTGATCCCGCTGGTAAATCGTGTACCTTTACAGGAAACTGTTCCAATTGAGCAACGCAGCTGTTCAGCTTAGCTACCAGCGCCCCAAACGCTCCGGCATTCAGGTCGACCAAGATTCCATTGTCCTGTTCGATCTGGTGGGAGTTAAAAAAGTTGCTTTATGAATGTCTTCCATCGATCGATGATGATAAAAAAAAAAAAAAAAAAATACACTCACGGTAGAATCTGCAAATAGTTTCCAAAACATTCTTAAACGATCGTAACGATGACCTGGAGCGTCCGTTGTTGTGAGGTAGTTTAGAAGGGCCTTAATTAATCCGCTGTAATTCATCTCGAATGGTGAGATATCACTTTCTAATACTATGTCTCGAAGCTCGGTGAGCGCAGACAACATTTCGTCCATTTCCTACGAATGATAAGTGAATGAGTTACATATTTCTCAAAAAATATAAGACAGAGATCCTAATCCATGCCGAACTAACGTTTGACTGAAGACGTTGTATCGCCGCAGTAAGTCTGGCAAGTACAGTGAGCGCGGGATGTGTGCATGGAGCGTCGTCCTGATATCTGGCAAGGAATTGGGAGGCTTGTTCTCTGACCCAAGCTTTAGCTTTGTCACGATTGCCTCCGGTCAGACTAGGGTTGCTGGGCGGCTTGGCCAGGCTCGTTGATGAACTAGAGTCGCGTTTATCGCTGGCTGCGCTCGACGAGGATGATTTTCGCCCCCATCTAGCCGGGTTCAAATTCCCTAAGAACCGGCTATTCTTGGGTGTGAAACCAGCGAATAAAGATTCTGGTTGCTGTGTCTGTTGAGGCATCGCACTTCCTAGTCTGGAAAATCTGCCCTTTTTATTCTGACGTTTTCGCTTTAGAACATCTCCGATCCTTCTGAGAAATAGCAATGAATTATTTAGTTTATTATCACCTTGTAAAGGTTTGACTTTAAACGGTAACAAGAACGATCGTTAAAATGTGAAAAGAAAGGGCGAGAAAAAATATAGTAAACCCTCGCTGCTTACAAATGAGCACTTTGTGGTGTACTAGCATCGTCGGCGCTAGAATTTAAATCAGTTCTGCTCCGAGTCTCCATAGTGGCAGTGAGACTCGGTTTCAATTGGCTAGTAGCTATAGCGCCGATTAAAATATTTCCATTAGTGGTTGGCGAGGCGATAGGCGACGTCGCGCTGCTAGACGACAACGTTGTAGTGGAAGAAAGCGGCGTATTCGATGGTCCGGGTTGTGGGCTTGGGAGAGAAAGTCCTAGAGAAAAAAGAGAGAATCAATTTTCACCGTCGCGTCCCTCCAGCTTTTCTCAAACAATGCCAACTCACCCGAAGGGCACTTTGGGGGCGATACACCGAGCGGTATTTCTGGATCTGCGAGTTGACGCACTTGGTGCAAAACTCCCTCCCGATGAAAATGAACTCCAAACACTTGCGGCAGTCTCTTCATCAGTATACTAGCCATCTGCAAAGCTCCGATGACGATTCTCAAATCTTGAGAAGCGAGCATACCGGCTATGTGCGAAGAAACTACCTGGTTTTTCAGAACTTCCTAAAGTTACGGAAAGAAAACTGGTTATTTATCTGAGCTTTTCCGCAATAGATTAGCACAATTTTTCAATTTCCTTTCCCCCTTCACACCTTAAGTAGATCGGTTGATGCGTAATAAACCATGCGAAGTAGAGCTCTTAGGCATTTGCATTTAACAGCAGGTCCGGCCGAGCTGCTGTACACTTCGTACAGAACGGAGAACAAAGTTCGAATGAAGGAGACTAGCCATTCGTTGGTTTCAATTACCGGAGGGACCACGTCCATGCTGAAATAAAAATAAACATTCAGTATCTGGATGGTTAAAAAGCCAGGAAATTTAATACAAGAAAATTACGAATCTAGATGAGGCAGATTTCTGTCACCTGGATAAACAATTTGGAGTTTTTCCTTCCGCAGGATTCGTGTTAACCCTGCGAAATATACTACGCGCCATTCCTATGTCTTCGTTTATCTGTTTCATTACGGTAAGATCTATCGTGTAAGTCCGACCCAATGTAGAGAGGCATATCTCGTCTTCTCCGTTCTGAAAAGCCATCTGAAAGTAGATAAAGGAGATATGAATAATTGTGTTCTCTTCTAAATGTGATGCGTGACGATGATATTGACCTCGATAATCCTGGAATCAATGGTGCTAAAAGGGTGGCAGCAGTGTCTCTCGTCTCTCCATTCCCAGTGTACAGTTTCTTGTTGATTATTGGTCCTCTCGAGCAAACTGTTTACACTAAATATTCCATCGGTAGGTAGCGGCGGCATAAGTTCCTCGATCAGACAAGTTATCTCGTACCATTCCTGCGGGGATCTTGGCACAAGTTCAACGTCTTCAGTCTTTACCTCCAGGGATCCAGTCAGGAGATAACTCAAGGTGAAGGCAATGTTTTGTTGAAGTAATAGCTGGGCCAAATCAGGACAGCGATTCGATATCACAGAGAGCATTCGAAGAACGGTAATAAAATTTCCAATACTGTTTACCGGCGGAGTTATCATGAGCTGAAATAATGAAATGAAATTAAATGAAATGAAATGAAGTGAAAAATGTCTATCCTAATAGATACTGTGACTTAATTTCACAATCTTACCAATTGTTGTAAATTCTGTAAAAGCTCAGCGTTTATTATCTTATGCAGCATTGTCGGATCGTGTTGAAAACTGTCGACTAGTCGACTGAAAGCCTGACATACGCACTCGACGCTTTTTTTATCTTGATTAGCCAGCCTGCTGGTTAATAGAGGTAAGCTGTCTGTGACTAGATGAAAATCGTCGGGATGTAAATTCTGACAACAGTTAGCTGTGATAGTTAGAGCCGCGCGTTGAGCAGTGATGTTAAAGAAGTCGACGAATTTCAAACACGCCGATACACCGCCCTGGAATAATTAATAGCGCAGAGGTCAGATGGTGGAGAGTAAAAATAAAAAGAAAGAGGCTAAAATAAATGAGAGCTGTTCTCACCGCGTGTAAAATAGTCTTGCTATGTCTGCGCGAAAGCATGGCAAGAGCTGTAAGGCATTGTTCAGCGACATCCATGCATTCTATGGATTCTAATTTCTGTAAGAATACGGGTACTGCGTCGACAACAACTGTCGAAGATCGGGGCAGGGCTTCCATCATGTAAGTGAGAGCGCGACAAGCGTGCGTCATTATAACAAAGTTGTGTTCCATTCCCAGGAGGTTTATCAGCGTTGCGACGACCTGTTTTACAGGAAAACCGGTTAGCGTATCCTCGTTTCCCATCACCAATATTTCCCCCATTCCTATAACGGCTTGAAGCTGTTCTCCCTCGTCGTCGACCGCCTGCAATCCGGTCAAAAGTTGCTGCGCCTTTGCCGCTGGAATTTTAGAAATAAAATATGTTGAACAAAAATGGGGAAAACGATCTTCGAACAAAAGCGATAATCAGATTATAGCCAGAGATGGTCTCGGTTAAACTTTATCTCAATTCCTGGGCGAAAATAAGACAAGCGTTAACGCATCGTGTCAGTTGTTAGATTTAAACAATTTATATATTTGTTGCGATGGCTACCTGAACTAGCGCCCATGCTTCTGTTCAAAAGATGCTGCATCCTGGGTCCCAAAGCGCCGAAAACGTGCGGAGGCAGTCCTCGTGCTTCCAGGAGTGCTTGAAGTCGTCCCACTTCGCCATCGTCGCTTTCACTGTCTCCGGTTGTTCCTGACATTCCGGACGGACCTCCGCTAGCTTTTCGTATCACAAGGAAATAGAAATGAAAGATGAGAGAGAGAGAGAGAGAGAGGTAACAGAATCTATGGATTAACACTGTTATAGGAGATTTTCATTCACCTCTGATTTCTGCTAGGGAAATTAAAGCCAGAGGTAAGGTAGGGGGCGGAGGCGGAGGCGAAGGCAGAGGATGGATAAGCGGGATTGGGTCGGTACGGTGTCTGGGTAATTTCGTTTTGTAAGCTATTCAAATGTTTGGGTGGTAAAGCGCGTAATTCTCATCCCTGTTCAATCTCAACGATCTGATAGTCGCTAATTACCTATTGCAGATGTGGCTGTAGAGGCAGATTCCTCCTCGCCGGTAGCGGAGCTTAATTGACTGCCTGGAACAGTCGACGTGACCGAAGTTGGGGCAGAACTATTAGCCGCTGCTTCACTGCCCGACATGACGACTCCCGCTCCCCCAGAACCCCCTTCGACCATCGGTTTCCTAGCCCGAGACGAAGAGCGATGTCTAATGCGGATAACGACCAGAGTTATGCGTATTGTCTTCATTTTTTATCGATTGTAATGAATATTTGAATATTTATTATAAATTACCTGGAGCTAGAGCAGGAGCCCGTTGCAGAATCCTTCTTGTGATGTTTGCCGCCCTGAGTCTTTGGCCCAGTTATTGTTTCCTTGGTTTGATCGCTAGACAGCTTTACGCGCGATCTTAACAAGTGTTTGTGCGTTGGGTGAGACTGAGAGGAGTGGGCGGTGGCGGACGTGGGCGGGATAGCAGCCGGTGCAGCAGTTGCGCCGCTTGTACCTGCCCCCTCATGTGCCAACGCCCCACCACCGCTCTCCACAGAGTTACTTGCTGCGTTACCCACTCTGATGCTGGACTTAACACCCAATACCCGACTACTCGTACTGCCGATAGAGCCGATGCTAACACCTTGTGATTTCTGGCCTGTAATAATTAGCCACCCGATTTCTTATTTACCCTAGCGTTTATAAATTGACAACAATAAGAAGTGGAAATATCCGGTACAGGGAGAGGATGAAAACCGTTCAGTTAAGCTGGTTGCTTCTTAATGCGACTTTGTTACTTAACGAGGGTGTGAAATAAAGTGCGTATTATTAGCCGCATTGTTTGCATCTAATCTGTGAATGTGTTTCTTGATTTACGACCCGTCAGATACAGTCTGTATACCATTTAAATAACATGTATGACTATCGAGTGTTATTTTCAATCGCGATTTGAGTCGCAGTTCGATACTCTGGATTGTTCGCGCACATGTCATCATTTCTTTGATACAGTTAATGGAAATTATCAAGAGTAGAGTTTAAGCCTTGAGATTATGCAACATATTCAATGAACATGAACATGAACATTTCATTTCCCCCTCCGAATTATTAGCACTAATCGATTCGAGTGTAAACGACAATCACTAGACGTACTATTAGCCAACACTTGATGATAACAACGTGTCATAGATAAGTTCAACTGTACGTAGTATAGCGCATGCGTATTATCTGAGAGCATGTAGTATACCGAAGAAAATACACTGATCAATACACCGTTGTTTAATATCATTCAATTGATATCTTCTGTATTGATAATAAAACCTCGTTTATTATTGTCCGTCGATGTTACAGTGTGCGAAATTCGAGAGAGAGAGAGAGAAGAGAAAAATAAAAAAAATAATTGAACACGTCTGAAAAAATCTAGAGCTAAGCTACGAACTACGATGACTAATCCAGTCTGTGAATAGGAAGTGATAAAATGTAAACAAGGCTAACGCGTGGTATGGTAGCGCGACAATGGAATATTTATGAAATGAAACACGCAGCGCCGACTCAGCGCAATACCTGGTGGCGCAATAGGCATGTGATTAAATCGGTTTGAATAAATGTTGAAAAAACTATTGTACAATTATATTATAAAAACTCACCTCTGCCTCTCGAAGTAGACGGATAACTGGTCAACGGCGTGCCGTGGTGTTGAAGTATAGAGTTTGTGTTAGAATTTGACGATTTCCTCGTTGGGTATCCGCTGAAAAGTGGTATATCGCAGCTGTTACTACCCTGATTAGAATTCTGTGAATTCTGCGGAGTGCGTGACCTAGTGCGTGACGCAACGCAGTCTAACGGCGCTGAATTCAATTCTGGCAGAGATGATCTTGCCGAATGACGACCCCTGTTACTTCCGGCGTTGTTCGACTGGTTTGCCTTAGGTTGTTGCCTCCGATCCGTGTCTGTAAATGAATCATCAATGTTCATAGAAGATAAGATTTTTCTCGTTAAGGATTTGAGATACAGGTTTTAGAATAAATATCTGATAAATTGATAAATTTACCCGCGGGTGGCCCTAGGCCAACGGCATGATGATTTCTGCGTTCTGTTTTGTTCCTGACGCCCTCGCCCCTCGAGGAGTCAACGGATCTTCTGAGCGTGTTGTTTAGTATCTGTAGTTGAGCCTGGCTATTACTGCCTATATTTTGTCTCCTCCTTTTTTCTTCCAATGTACCAGTCGCCTCGCCGCTGCTATGTCTCTTTCTATATCCGCTTGTATTGGTATTGATATTGATATTGGTACTTGTATTTGCGTTGGCGTTGGTATTGGCGATGGTATTAGTATTGGTGTTATTACTACTACTACTACTACTACTACTACTACTACTGCTACTACTACTACTACTACTTCCGGCAGCTACAGTCGATCTGTTGTATATGTTATATCCTTTAACCCCTTGGTGCTTAGAGGCGTCTGCCAAAGTACTGGCCTTCTCTACAGACCCCCCTGACAACGACTGATCTTGTTGATCTGCCATAGATTAATCGACTCATGCCACTATTCTGTCTGAAAGAAATATGAACAAATAAATTAAATAGAAATATATTATTTTAAATTAAAACAATATACCAACAGTTGTTCTTTTTCACAACATATATATATATAAAACTGAATCATCGTCGCAACCATTGAAGGTAAAGAAATTCAAGTATAAAGGATAATAATAATGAGAAGGTTGTTTAAATGACGATAGTATGTCAAGATTCTATGTTTGTTGTCTTCAAACGGACGGATATATGCGTTACGGATTAAACGTGTGTGTCTGTGTGTCTGTGTGAGATAAAGGAATGACAATGGTGAAATTTCGAGCATTAAATTTCTATTTAATTTAAAAATCTAATAATACATATAGTATAGTATAGTGTAGTATAGTATAGTATAAATAAACACTTACTGACGATGATGTTATCCGTTAATAATACTATACGCAATGAATAGTAAGATACTGTTCTTTATTGGTTAATATTCTGTATGCGCGCGACTTGGTGTTTGTTGTGTATAACATTAATTTTATAAATATTATAAAAACTATCATAACAAAGAGAAGGATGAAATTTCAATCATAGAAAAAAAAAAGGTCAAACTAAATGATATGTACTATTCTTTCAAATTTGTTTCTTATGTGTCACGAAAGGAGATTCTGTAGAAGGTGAAGAAGAAAGAAAGAAAAAAAGGAAGAAGGAAAGAAAAAAAAAAAACGGACAGCTGACAACGATAACTAGTACTAAGTCCTTTAGCTTGTGTATTATTATTATTATTATTATTATTATTTTGTGTTTGTATGCGCGCGCGCGCGTGTGTGTGTGTGTATGTATACAGGGAACAAACCGCGAGACGTAGCTATATCTATTTAGTATATATGTAGTATTTACGAACGTTTTAGATTTTTAAACCAAGTATAACGAATAATGATGATAACGATGATGATAATGATATTGATAATGATGATAATAACCCAGCTGTCCGAAAAGTCCCTAACGATCATATACAATACACAATATCACATATAACTAACACTAACACTAACACTTTTATTTTTATTATTTTTTTTTCTTTTTATTTTAATAAATAATAATAAATATGTATAATCACAGAATGATTATTATACACGTATTATTTACGTAAGCAAATATAATAATGGACACGACGCTATAACAAAGGCTTCTTCGAGCCTCCATTTGCTGCAATGGAACCCACTTCGAATGGAGGTTCTCTTTTTCGTATATATACATACACATGTACACACACATAGGTATAAAAGGGGCGAGAGGGGGGGGAGGATAAAATAAAAAAAAAGCGAGAAAAGGGAAAAAAAAAGAACAAAAAAAAACAAACAAACCTCGGGGGAAAACGAGAGGGAGAGAGAGAGAGAGAGAGAGAAAGAGAGCGAGAGAGATGGGAGAGCACATGGGTCATGATGCGAAGTTGAGACGATATTAAAGAGACGTACTTAAATCTAATTTCTATTCTAAAATGAAGTGTGACATGTTACCTTATTATAGCAAGAACATTGCTGACCGTACGAAAATCACACTTAGGTATATATACTGTATATATAACAGTTTAATTTTAACACTACTTATATTATAAATTCAGCAAGAAAAAATACTATCTCTTTCCAGGTAGTCACTATAGGTATAGTATTGCACGAATCGAATGAATATTGATAGTATACATGCACCGGACTAACAGCAACGCGAATGATTGGTTAGGATCGGAACCTCGAACGCTCCCTGATCCTCCTCCTCCACCTCCTCCACCGCCTCCTCCTCCTCCTCCTCCTCCTCCTCCCTCTCCGCCACCCCCTACCGCAACCATGACGAAAATTTACGTCACTTGAACAGCAGCTCCACTCCACTACGATCAACTCTGAACTCAACTCAAGTCTCAACTATACGAACTGAAGTCTGAACTCGAGTCTGAACTCGAGTCGGGAAAATTTTCGAACAGCGTAGAATAGGAATATATCATTTTTTCAGCTATACTTTGTTTATTCGTAGATTTTCTACTTAGTTTCTTTTTCTTTTTTCACTTTTTAAGTAGTAATAGAAAATATTTCTCAACACCTTGTATCGTCTGCGTTTTTTTTTCTTCTTCTTCTTCTTATGTATTTCTCTTTCCTTTGTTTTTATTTCTTTATTTATCTACGTTATGACAGTTCCGCGGGTAGGGGGGGGGGGGGGATTTAAAGTTCACATACACGGAATTTACTTTTCTATTTTACTCTTTCATTTTCTTCTTCTTTATTTTTTCCTCTTTATTGTCAACTACACGAAATGATCAAATACTGTTTTTTTTTTAAATGATGATCATGTCCGTTCTCTAACTAACAGCTGTCTACGTCGTATACACCAAGGTTCTTGGATAATTCAGGATAAGATATAGGCCCTCTTATTGGCTGACGGTATTGTTTTTCGACCCGCTGCTATTGGTGCAGGGTGATAAAATACCCCCAAGGTCTTTATAGAGCTGCAGCTATGTATTCCTTTATAATTCTGTCAAAACACGTATTTTGGCTAATCGCAGATAATGGTGCTGCGTTGTGATCGATATATGGAATTAGACTGGTGGTCGATGCGACGTTTTTTCTAATTTTTTTTTTTTTCTTTTCCCTCCCTCGCCCTCTTTCTCTTTCTCTTTCTCTTTCTCGCTCTCTCCCTCTCCCTCTTCCTCTTTCTCATCCTCTCTCTTTCTCTTTCTTCTTTTCAACATTTCATTTTCAATCCTATATAAACTTTAGGCCCTAATATATGATTTTATTCGCTTCAATAATTATACTCACCAAATATCGCGAGCTCCTCCCTGGAACTCTGCAGTGAGACTTCGAGTTATGCAATGAGATGCGCAAGTAGTAGACACGTGAAAATTTTAACGTCCTCCTGTCAAGTCGACCACTAATGTCGTCTGCTATCGAGATTATACCCTGTTTTCGATAAACTGTTTTTCTATCTCGATTATTTTTTCTCTTCTCTTTTCTTTTCTTTTCTTTATTTATTTTATTTTTTTAACCTTTTGTTTCGAATCATACGTTCATTTTTATTTTAACAAGGGTTACTACATACATACAGAAATTTCAGAGGGATAGAATTTATACGGTTTAATTTTCGAATTATTATCCGCAATTATTTATTCCACCTTTTTGTTTTTTTAACCCATTTTATCGACACGATTTATATTTCTAGTCTTTTGACTAGAAACCTGCGACCACTACTACAGTTTAGTCCATAAACAAATTTTCCAACAGATTGAAGTAAAGAAAACGTTGACAGAGAGGAAACTCTTGTCCTTTTTTCAGCGACTTGATTATGATCAGAAATGGCGGTTTATTCGAAATCGCGGGGCTCGCTAACATCATTTTATATAATTTTTAAGCGAATATACGTATTTTGTAAACGTATAGTATTGTATTTATTTGTATACGATATATGCGAATACATATACCTTATCATACGCATATATGTATATCATTTAGCTTTAATATGACTTTTCGAATGATTGTAATTCGACATGCATACGAATTGTGACGTCATTATTATACGACGTGTTCGAAAACACGATATAATTTACACAATTTATTAGATGTATACATATTATTTTAAAATTTATAAAAATCCGTTGCGATTTGTTGAAATTTTGAATGAAAAAAAAACTTGACGCAATGAATAATTAAGTATTAAACGATTTATACGAAGAATAGAAATCAAACAATACATCTAGAGAAATCATATCGTTGACATTATTTATTATAAATGATATAGAATAAATGTATGTGATATAATAATATGATCATGTTAAGATACTTTGAACCGTTCTGAAAATAGATTAAAAAAAATAATTAATTGGTGTTCATATCAAGTATACATATCTATAATCTATATATTACCTTATGTTTGTATCCTAATTGTCTTATCCTTGAACACATATCATCGTTGTTAACATTATTATTATTATACAATTGATGTGTATGAAGCGCAAAAGAAACCTTATATAGAAATACTGTACATAATAATATTGTAACGTTTTACAGTTTTTAACTTACTTAATGGTAAGTATAGGATTTCTATACTGCGTTGCTGCATAGTATAACATATTCCAAATTATACATTTAAAAATAATGAACATATTATAATATAAAAATGTACTAAATATTGTGATGTATACTATTTTGAAAGTCTTAAACTTTGAAACATTACATGTATTACAATACTTTGTTTCTCGAAAATGATTAAAATTGAGACATTTTGTATGGTGGTGTGTTTGAAACTTTATCTCAACAACTTGTGAGAATATTACAAACACAATGTTCCTGGATTATATTATAGTCAGGATCAATGAAATACCTAAAAGCTAATCATTGCTGTTCGGCTTCTGTACCATACAGTAGTTGTTTTAAAGATTCTTCATTGATAGTGGGGAGAGGTATAACGGCTCTACTATTATATCCTCGAAAATTATCTTGTATAACTTTGTTTATACCAGGTTCGAAGTTGTTTACCACTTGTAAAGTTTCTTCAGAAATTTTTTTCATTTCTGATACATTTTCGTTATTTGTGGGAGAGGAGAGCCTCAGATGTTCCATTTCGCTAGATGGAGATTGTATCTGATTCTCTGACGGCGAAAGCACCATTGAAAAGAAATCGTTCTCTCCATCGGGTCGAAACTCGTTTCCTTCAACAGAGTTATTCTTCCCTGACATCTCCATAGAATCCTTCAGAGTAGTTCCGTCGGGTATGTTGTGACCCCACAAGTCCTCGATATAAGTTTCGCCACCACCCTCTTCATATTTGTTCAGATCCAAGCTCCGCTCCGCCTCCATTCTTCCCCCTGTAGTTTTGTTCTCGACTTCGGATTGCCTAGTTAGCACATGTTGACCCTGATTGTTGATTATCAATATGTATCTATTATCATTGTTCGGAATGCAGGTGATATTAGATTCGTTCTCTTGCGACAAAGTGCCCTCGCTGGTTCCCTCTCTTTCACCCGAATCTCTTATCTGCGATACCTGCAGCAATCGTTGTACCAAATCACTGGATTGCCGTACGACTGTCCCCGGGGGCTGGGCGGTACATTTGTGCGTTCTTTGGCTGACCTGGAAAATAAAACATCGGAACGTGATCTGATAGAAGAAAAACTGCTCTCCAATAAAATTGATCAATGAATGTTTTTTTTTTACTCGTTACTTTGTATCTGAAGCTTTTGCCGCATGCGGTACACTTGTATGGCATTGCTCCAGTGTGGATTCGTCGATGTACCAAGTACGAAACACGTTGGCGAAAACATTTACCTGGAGAAATTACAGCCATTTTAGATAAAATATTAACTTCTATTAACGCCGAGTATAGATGATTAAGAAATTTTTAACGGTAATTGAGAACGCAACTTACCAATTTGGAAGTTAGAACATGCATCACTCTGCAAGGCGTTACGACAGACATGTGAATGCATAATACAATCTGTATCACATTGTTAGTAATAACTGAAAACAATCAGAAAGCTAATTACTTGATTAAAAACCATCATCTACCGCGCAAATGCGATAGATAAACACATCAATTGTCGATATATTAGACTTACCACATGTTTCACAGGCGAAAGGCTTTTCCCCGGTGTGAATTCGCTCATGATTATGCAGTGTGGAAAGTTCCTTGAACGATCTACCGCAGGTAGAGCAAGCATGTGGTTTGTCGTCCTTGTGATAGAGTCTATGTTTGTGGTAGGATTGCTGGAAAGTAAATGTCTTGTCGCATATGTTGCATTTGTATGGCATCTCTCCGGAATGTAATCTCTTATGTTTTTTGAGGAAATATTTGGTGGTGAACATTTTACTGCACACGTCGCACTCCCATTGTTTACCCTCATGGGTCTTCAGGTGCTGTGTAACGTGCTGCTCCTGTTCAAAGCAGAAAGAATTCTATAAAACACGGGTAAATGGAGAAAAATGACTAGCTTGAGTTCAATGCCACATTCGAAGTCTACCTTTTTGAAGTTCTTTCCACACGTCGGACAGTTGTACCCATTTTCCCCAGGGATCGGTAAAGGATCTCCGTTCTTGGGGAGCGAGCCTATACCACATAGCACGTTATTACTTCGACAGATTCGGGTACAAACTAGTCTTACCTAAGTTATAACCGATATGCGCTACCCTCATATGAACCATCAGGCTTCCCCTCATCTTGAACACTTTAGGGCATAAATGGCAGGGGTAATTTTTCAGCAAATCCTCTGGTTTCTTGTTGGAATCCTTTTCGTTTATCATATGGACCAGTTGTTTATGAAGAGTCAGTATATTAGGATCAGAAAAATAAAAACCACAGACGTCGCATCGCTCAGTTTTCTCTTTAGTAGCCAGTGCTTTGAACGCTTTCAACTGTGGCAATACTTGACTTTGGTCAGGGCTGTGTCTTTGGTTCTCCAATACCTTCGCTGAATTATTATCTGCAATATTTTCAGTAGCAACAGAGTCGAGTGAAACTTCGTCACTGTTTGTAACGGTCTTTGGCGATATGGTAATAATTTGATGACTGGCTTGTCCCCTCGTAGAATTAGTTGTACCGACAAAAATCTTCTGAACACAAATTTCCTGCTGCAAATTTTCCCTCCAAATTGGTTGAAACTGCAGAATACTTTTGGCGTAACTTACCTCCGAAGGTTCCCTGGATTGTGTCGATAAATTCTCAGCGCGTTCCACGCTAAGCTGTTTCAGCTTCTGTCCCTCTTCCTGCTGCTTTGCAACGTTTAGCTGGGATTCTGATTTGACGTCGTTAAATTCCGACGTTTCTCTATCCTGAGGTATATTTTGCAGGTAAATTTCATCGGCGACAAAGTTGTTTGTATCTCGACTAGATGGCGGCTGCATGTGCTGCGAACTCTGTACAAATATGACTTGGTTCGATGTTGTTATCAGCGGGGATGGATCGTTCGATTGGACTGTAACTTCCGAGCAGGTCTGCGAGCTCGTGCTGATAGTACTGTTCTTAATATTAGAAGCGTTTCGAGCGCTGGCTATTTTTCGCAAGGGTGTTATAGGGACTTTATGAATGGTCTGCGATCTGAATTTCAAGCTATCATCTTGTATGAAGGATTGTTTAACTTTATGAGATTGTTTATTGACTAAATTCCAACTTTGTATTGGTATGATGTGCTCGTTTCTAACATTATCTTCATTCTCTCTGTAAGAATTACCATCGACGTTGGTTTTTCCATCATTCGACAAGTTTATCGCGTGACTGAATAGATGTATGGTAAGTTTGTCGACGCCGAGTAACACTTCGTTGCAGACTGGGCATGCCAATGGACGTGTAGCGACGCTGATAAGTCCTGTGCGTAACGCGTCAAGAGTCAAAAAAGCTGGTTGAGAGCAGAGCGGGCATGCCAGTAGCTTGGCGCACATTTTTGTAACTGGTTCTTTATTTTTTTTTGTCCTTTTCAGATTTATTAATAGTCTCGAGGCGGGAGATCAAACGATAGTTAAACAGTTTCATACCACTTATAATTTAGTCTTACTCGTGTCCAACATCTTAAATAATGACATATAGTAAAAATTGAATTAACAACCAACTCGCATCAAGATAATATACAAACTGTAATGACCGTCGCAGACCCGTGATCGTGGTCCAAGTACTATAATTAGAATGAACATATGCCCTCGTTCTCTAGGCTCTATGTGATCTTGACCTGTTTAATTGCTAATTAGGTAAAACGGAGTCAAAAGTTAATTTTACTGAGCAAAGATACCGAAAATTATGTAAACTAGTATCGTTCTAACATAATTGGTATAATTATTATCGGCTATTGAATTACCCTATGATATTAGGCTTTCTAATAATAGATCGCTCGAGCTGGATACTTGTTTTGAGATAAAACTCTCCCCCCCAAACGAATTCTATATTTATATTCAGACCAGAGCGGGAGCTTTAAAAAAAGGTATAAAGGTATCATAAGTTGATAATGTATTCAATACTACACATAATATACAAAAGAAAAGAAATCATACACAAGACTATATTATCATTGATTTTAACACCGTCTCAACTGAGAATCGGGCACTTGTACGGCAGTCCATCCTTGCAGCAGTATTCTCTACCGGCGGAAAGATTTGTGTTTATCCACTCGTCCTTGCAGTTTTTAATGAACAGATACGCCTGGAAGTAAATTATAATGTAAACGACAATGATAGTTTGGCGATTCTATATCATCGGAATAATTCAAAATGCGTTCTATCGCCATCTAAAAGGCATTACGAAAATTTCCTCGCTCATGACATGATCAATTATTTGAAAACACTCACCCTCTCTTTGTGGCAATCGCGATCTATAGACCCGCAGAGAATGGCCGGACTGTTGGGCAGGTGTTTGACAATCTGTAACGTGATATCGAAGCTTGATCAATTGATCGTTCTTAAAACACGAATTAGTTTATAAACCAAACCGCACTTACAGTATCCAAGCACTTGTTAGTGCAGAGTTTATTCCCGACGATAGAGCACGGAAATGTGTCGGGATGTTCATGTAGCAGAGCCGGATTTCCCTTGGGTTGTTCTTTGCTGCCTTTTTTGAACTGCCCGCTCAAAAATACTCCGCAAACGCAGCCAATAGGCGTCTCGGTAGTCGGTGCATCAGAGGGTGCGCAAGTTCCTCCCTGGGTTGTTGTTTCAGAGGCGTAGATTTGCGCCGCGCATATTATAACTGCGATTATTTCCAAACGCATTTTGAACTGCGAACAGAACGTGATTGAGGAAATTATTCCTAGTTTCACATCGGATTTATAGAAACTAACGATTTTTATGAAATGATATTATCAAATTATGCTACATCATTCATCGAATGAAGAATACTGTGATAAGAGAAATAGATTTGAACTAATGTTGAGAAAATAAAGTGCACGCTTACGTTTGGTGTTGATTTTTGAACAGAGTTTGCTGCAGTAATGGTAGTCTATTAATCCACCAGGTTGATCAACTCACCCGCAACAAGCTTCTTGTTATTCGAATAACGGCAACTTGAATAATGAGCCAAAGAATTGACGCGGGTGACTTAGATACAGTGCTCGAGCTGTATCATGTTACAAAATTTCAATAAAACGTTGCGATATTGTCAACGTCGGCGAATGCATTGAGGTCGAAGTATTGCTTGCTCTGCGAAATACCTCCATAGTTGCATCATTGCCTGCAGTACCTTGCATCAATGTGCTAATTTACTGCTATAATAACTATAAATTTCGAATATTATTTTCTACATTTTACTGCAGATCAGAATCTCTCTGTTTGACAATAAGGTGTGAATGATAGTGCAGAATATAGAGAGAAAAATATCCTGTATTTGAAAAGACTCGATATATTTACAGATTGATTGCTTTACAGTTCAGTATGTAGTATGTAACAATGATCATTTGGTAAAGCTGATTTTCTTTATAGTCGTTGGACTCAATACGAGCTTTGCTTCTCCCTCGAGAACCAATCTTTCCATATTAGCTATGCAGCTATATTTACACTGTATGATCTTCCTAACTGACAAAATTTCCACCTTTATCACAACATAGTCACCCGCATAACAAGGCTTCGGATATCTGATAAGTTGTTCAACGACTATGGTTCCAGGACCTGGTAATTCGGTTCCAATAACGCCGGAAACTAAGCTGTTCAGATAAGCACCGTGCGCTATATTATTCGGGGATTCTGTATGGATTGGATTATAGTCACCAGTGAGTTTGGCAAAGCTTAGAATATCATTTTCAGTTATTATCTTAGTTACTGTTGTCACATTCCCCGGCTTAAGACTCTTCAAACTTATGTCTGCAGCCAATTCAGTTGGAATTTTCGTAGTACAATAAAATTTCATTTGATTATGCAAGAGGCTGTACAGTCTAGAGTTCATTCTTGGATGTGTAAACGAGATCGTCGACTAGGGCTTGTTCTTTAAAGAGCATTGATACTTCCAAATGAGCGTTAAAAGATGCGGTATTTAACGAGGCAGTGGAATAGCAGATATAGAAACATCGGGTGGATTAAGCCTCACAGTTTCAACGTCAGTATCCGAACAATAATCGTTAAGGAATATAAGCGCCAAATTTTTTAATCTATAATTAGAACCGTTCGAAAAATGTATCATATAGTTTATAATTTCAGGACTAGTTATCTCCGGCTTTGAAGCTGGCGTTACTAAGAACATCAATGTGGTAATAGCCGAAAGAATCGTTTCCTCGTCCGAAGATTTTAGGAGATAAGATATTATCCGAGGTCCTTGACTACGGATTAAGTAATCCTTGTTCTCTGGGTCTGAAATAGAAAATGATTAGAATAAAACGGGACAAGAATCTGAAAGATCATTATTCAATATGAAGTTGTAAGTATGTACAGTCAGCCAAAGAGATCCTGACGCACCGTCGGTAAGGTGATCGAGCAACCGTACGTACACGTTGAATACACGTTCGTATTTAATTGTTTTCAAGACTCGAAATCAATTGAAAACAAACGTGTATTCAACGTGTACGTACGGTTGCTCGATCACCTTACCGACGGTGCGTCAGGATCTCTTTGGCTGACTGTACACTAAACGTGTTTGATGTTGACCAGTATCAAGTTGGCCCCACAGTCTTCTGTCTCTTTCCTTGCCTATGTAACCACGAAGGATAGAAAGAGACAGAAGATTGTCGTACAGCTTCATACCGGTCAACATCAAACACGCCAAGCGTATACATACAGTTGTATAGATGATGTGATGCGAACAAGTACATAGGTAGTTACAACAGTTTTTAAACAGTAAATAAACAATAAAAATTGATGAATGAATTTTGAATGTCGACTGACCTAGAGCCAGATTGCATATACCGCCGATAGCAAATTGGACCAAATCTTTGTCATCTTCGGAGATTAGGTGCAGAAATAAATCGAGGACGTTGAGTTGACGAAGATACTCGTAGTTGATAGGATCGTAGGAAAAATTAGCCAAGTTGGCCAACACCTGGGTCTTTGCTTCTGAAATTGTTCATTTTTCATTTTTCATCATCAAGACTATATTTTGAAACTGTAATTTTATTTGAAAAGAAGACAACGGAAATTCATACATACGTCATATACAAATACTTTCACTTCTGTTTAGATAATTTCTGTTAAGGTTACCTTTCGATTTTGATGTTTTAAACTCGCTGACTAAAAGCTTGAGGAAATCGAATCTACCGACTTTGTTTTTTCCAGTCCGCGATATCAGCTGCTCTTTTCTAGTAAACATTTATATTTGTGTTTGGTTGGTTATGTCTCGCATTGGAAATATAACGTCGATAACATCTCATTGACGCGCGGTTGATTTTAGCAGACGACAGTTACACTGCATCGCCTGATTGCCGCAACCCGCAACTCTTTCATGTGTGTTGGGTTGTAGCTGCGCATTTATCAGGCGCGCGAATATTCAAATCTTGAAGGTGCTATTTCATGGGTAGTAAACAGCATTTTACTAGAAACACGAACATCTAGTAAGTGACTAAACTGCTGCTGCTTGCTGCCCATAAAATTGTTGGATTGTTTTGAGAATCTGAATGCTATTGTTCATACATAGAATACATATGGTGAAATTGAAACTCTCATAATATACAACTTCTTAACGAGTTTCCAAAATTTCCCGAAATTAATATCTTCTATGAATGTCTCTGTCACTGTGTGTGAGATAATAAATTAGTCAATCGTTATTATTTGCAAATTAACACGCTCAATAATTTTACTTGCTATAACGCCATGTGTAGGTATCGTAATATCGTATACTTGAATCAAGTCAAGTGATATACAATTATACAAACACGTGATGTAATGATATTTATCTATGTGGAGTACGTCTCTCTGGGCAATTTTTTTTATGCTGAGTAGGTATACCTAATTAGGTATCTTGTTTGTTAAAGCTATTTATCTGGCCGTGAAACTTGTAAGGTAATTCGAAGCAGCGGATGTCTCGACCGATCCGACGAGGAAACACTGAATAATGTAATTGGTATCCCTAAATTAACACTACTTGACCTTTGGTCGAAAACAATGGACGCCGTTTCCCTTCATTAAGATGTGATATTATTTACTTAAGGAACTATAGGTCGAACCCACAATATTTATACTAATCGTTTCTCTACGGGACGCGCTGCAGCGGAACTTTGAAGAAGAGATAATTAGGGTACCTATGTATGTCCGATGTAGTTGAATTCGTGTTCGCTCCAGAAACTGGAGTATCATTAGTCATTACTCATTTTATTTCATTATTTAATCAATTTTATATTACATATAATATAATACATGTTACATTGTATACTTGGTGGACATTCGAAAATTCAGGAGCTGGCTATTCGCGCCATTTTTAATCCAATCAAAATACTTATTCAGGTGAATACCCTGAGTAGTTTTCCATAGAAACTCTTCAACCTCGTGGGTAATAAACAAAAATCCTTGCGTGGGTGCAGAGGTGAATTTTTTATCCCAATTAAGATAGCATACATATATGTATATATGCAACGTCACGGACCGAGATCGTTAAATCTCAATTAGACTCGACTTTAAGGAAGGTCGTGAGAAAATTTAATCGAATCTTACAATACAACTAGCCCTCATCCTGCCTCGATTCGAACTCGATGCAATAATTGCGACGAAACCAAAGATATCACATTCATATTTCAACAAAAATTTGTGTGAAAAATTGTGAAATAATTAGGATTAATCGTACTTTGGAAAAGAAATAGTATCGAAAATTTTTGGAAGGTAAAATTAGTCTCTATGATCACTTGCAGGAAACTATACTACAAGGTATGTTACAATTTCAGAGTTCTTATAATAAGTCGAGTTCGGTATACCGTTTTTCCGAAGATTGCATAAAAATGATCAGTGACCATAGATTTATAATATATATATTATATATATATTTATTTGATAAAAATGGGTTGAATATTGAAAAGTTAAACCAAACAGCTTCTATGAAATAACGGTAGGGGAGACCGGGGACAATTGTAACACGGGTCAATCAGCGCCGGTTTAACCCTCCGAACGCCCCTAGGCTACGGAGAAAGAAGCGCCCTCTTCTATAAATTATAATATAGAACCTTCTTGATGAATATTTATTTATAATTTTTTGTCATGCTAGCGTAACAAAAAAAAAAAAATAATAGAGCCCAGAGCCCCCCTGATTTACGGCGCCCTAGGCTATAGCCTAGGTAGCCTAGTGGATAAACCGGCGCTGGGGTTAATTGTAACATTCGTAATTTTCGCCATATACAAGGTTTGGTGCCATGCTGACGTGTGGCGTTTGAATCATGCTCAGAATATCTACATTTGACGAATTCATGAGTCGCCTCAGTTTCTAGCAGACAATGTGGGAATTGAAAACGTCTTTTCGAAGTAGGTTAGTAAATTTTGCTTGTCATTTTCTTTGTTTCATTTCTGCCGAACCGTTGATGTTACGTTTAGTTATTTTGTATATTTACAATCTACTTTTTTCCCTCTTTCGAAAACGTACAAGGGCAATTGTAAAATATTCACATGTAATGGTGGAACAGGCTGATGATTGTAAAACTGCGACCGGGGACGAAAGTAACGGCACGGACGGGAACGATTGTAACATGTCAGAATCTATTCATTTATCGATTTCAGCATCCCCGGAACAAGAAAACGATGCTTAGTCTTTTGTTTTTTTGGATCGATTCTCATCGTCCTACGTTTCGGTCCGATTCCTGGATGAGTATGACGGCGTCGTCTCCTGGAGATATCTTTGTATGGCATACGCATCCCCTATCGTCGTTCTGACCCTCCACTTTGTAATTCTCGTGATCCAGGTCCCCCGCTTCGTAATTTCACTTGTCCAGATCCTCCGCTCCGTAGTTTTAGACGTCCGAATCCTTCGCTTTGTAGTTTCAGTCATTCAGGTCCTCCGCTTCGTAGTTATAGACCTGAACGATTGGAACTACGTAGCGGAGGACCTGGACTACGAGAATTACGAAGCGGAGGACCTGGACCACGAAAACCACGAAGCCGAGGACCTGGACGGCTGAAACTACGAAGCAGAGGACCTGGACTATGAGAACGGATGCGTATCCCGTACGAAGACATACAAAAAAAAGCGCAATAATAAAGTAATATAAAGTGCAATAATAAATATTCGTGGAGAAAATCAATAATAATTCCGCTCATAATTACTACAACTTGTAGATGTTACAATTGACTCCGAATTCTGTTACAATTGACCCAGATATAGGGACGTTTGTAACGCTCTGCACATTGCCGTATTATCTGTAAAATCTCGATACTTCACAAGTATTTCTCTTCAATTACGATTGCTATATGTAGATAAATGTTAAACTCATTTGCTGTGCCAACAAAATTTTGTTTAGGTATACGGAGATATGAGCACGGAGATGATAACTGCAAAATGTTACAATTGTCCCCGGTCTCCCCTATAACTCGAGTTATTTCGTTCTTCCGAATGTTCTAGATAAAATGAGGCTTAATATATCACCTTTCAGATATAGGTTTTCAAATTGAATTTTTTTATTCATTAGATTTGTAATAATTTTAATGTTTTTCAATATTATCATTATTTTTCCAATAATACCTATATGGGCAGGTCCACCAATCATCTGTAAACGATCCTTGGTCAAAATTTCGAATTGTCTGCAATTTTGATATCTCATAGCGTGTATTTAGATATCTCATAGCGTGTATTTAGATGTAAAAATCCACCGTGTATCAGACCTCCAAGCCTTACCGTTCAGGAGAGACGCGTTCCCGTGCAGAAATTCGTCCTGGGCTAAGGTCGGGGCCCCAGTTGAGTGGCCCAACTTTGATCTGGGCCCCAGGTAGGCTTTATGCCTGGGGCCCGTCTAGAAATGTAACGCTTACGATTCTGGGGCCCGAATAATTTAATTGCCTGGGCCCCTAAGGAAGAAGCCCTCGGTACTTCCCCAGTATCCTGAGTAGAAATTTCAACCGGGCGCTAGCGAGCCCGATCGGGCTAGCCCTCACATCGGCGCCCCTGATTTATTTTCATGAAATTAAAAAGTAATACTGGTAGAAAAAAAAAAAAACGAATTTGGCACTTTTTATCGTCAGTTGATCCTACCTACGCATTGTATCGATGAAATCGCATTTCATATCTATTGAAAAAACCACCGTATTATTATCCCCGCCGGGATTTGAACCCACGTCCGCTCGATTTCTAGTCACACGCCCTAACCACTACGCTAAACTACCATACAGCATATGACCCAACACTCTCCTACTTGTTCAGGGCCTATCAAAGTGTCAAGTTTTTAGTCGAAATATTTCAATGCCATCAAAATTTTGCATTTGTAGGACTAGATTGAAGTCCTTGCATATATTTATACCGCGAGGAAACGGTGAAACAGAATGGACCGATCCCCCACCCGGCGGATGCTTCGTATTTTTATGGGGATAGCCACTCGTTGCACTGAAAATCCTTAGGGTGTCTTGTTGCATCGACCTTGTGGCCAAATCACCCTGGGGATTTTTCAGCGCAACGAGTGGCCAACCCCATAAAAATACGAATTATCCGCCGGGTGGGTGATCGGTCCATTCTGTTTCACCGTTTCCTCGCGGTATTTATATTTTTATATTTATATTTATGAATATACGAGAATAATTTTGTCAAACAACTATTTTATTATTGCTTTTTTCATACACTATTATTCGCGTTTATGTATAATGAAAATGAAAATAACATGTAGGGGAGGGTGGAGCACAACGAGCCTCATAAGGAGAAAAAAAAAACTCTAGAACTATTCTAGAAAATAATACTCACCCCACTGGGGCTCAAATACGTCATCACAACTAAAATCCAACTATCGAATCCCCAATAAAACCCTTCTGGGGCCCAATTCGGCCATCACAACCAAATCCCAGCTATTCAATCCCCAATAGTACCTGTCTTGGCCCCAATTAGGTCAGCACAACCTAGTCCCAACTATCAAATCCCCAGGTACACCCGTCTGGGGCCCGATTAGGTCATCACAAGCGAATCCTGATCATCACATCCCCAACAAAGCCCGTCTGGGGCCCGATTAGGTCATCACAAACAAATCTTAACTATCAAATCCCCAACAAAACCCGTCTGGGGCCCAACTAGATCACCACAAACAAATCCCAACTATCAAATCCCCAATAAAACCCGCCTAGGGCCCGATGGTACCTTAGGCCTTCCCCACTTAATTTCTGCACGGGTTGATTAGTCTTTCAACTTTGAGCACATTGACTTTTGCATTCGAATTCTTATCCCATCTCTATCGCAAAAAAGCGAATTCGATGATACGTGTTTTTTTATGCAAGAATGTCTGATCTTTCTGATTATGGAATTCGTTTCAAGCTAGATTCTCAAAAACCGTCAAAGACATTCGTTTTTTTTCGAAAAAAAAACGTGTTTTTCTCAACGTTCCCCAATTTTTTTTTCAAATTTGATATTTTTATCTGAAAGCTTGCAGTTTTTAACTGAAGGAACTGAAATTTGTTTTGGGTGCTCGAAATGGGATCAGGCAGGAATTGCATTTATGTTCATTAAATTGAGGATTATTCGTTGAAGAAAAAAAAAATACATTTTATACTCAATTTAATAAACATAAATGCAACTCCCGCCTGATCCCATTTCGAGTACCCAAAACAAATTTCAGTTCCTCCAGTTAAAAACTGCAAGCTTTCAGATAAAAATATCATATTTGAAAAAAAATTTGGGGAACGTTGAAAAAACACGTTTTTTTTTTTTTTCGAAAAAACGCATTTTCTTGACGGTTTTTTGAGAATGTAGCTTGAAACGAATTCTATATTCGCTAAGATCAGACATTTTCACATGAAAAAACATGAATCATCGAATTCGCTTTTTTGCGATAGAGATGGGATAAAAATTCGAATGCAAAAGTCAATGTGCTCAAAGTTGAAAGACTAATCAACGCGTATCTCCTGAACGGTAAGGCTTAGAGGTCTGATACTTAGTGGATTTTTACATCTCAATACACATTATGAGATATCAAAATTGCAGATTTTGACCCCGGATCGTTTACAGATAATTGGTGGACCTGCCCATATATTATATTATATGGGTAGTTCCAAGATATTGCGTCTTTTGGTGTCTTTTAGAAAAAAAACAGTGAAAATAAAAAAATTTCAAAACTTGGAATGACCTTAGTTGTTTTTCAAACTGTGTTCGATACGGTGCGCTGAATTTTGATTATAAATTATTTTCAGAATTCCAGAAAATTGAGTTCCAACAGCCAAATTGTCTCTACCCTGGCATGTCCCTTCGACAAATTTGTTGATTGAGGTAGCAATCTTTGTTAACTTTTGGAATAAAATGTAATAAACAAATAGTTTTTCTTATAGCTGTATAAACGTGTAATGTTATTTCGGTAACAAAATTGATTCCATATGACTATTTTTCAAAATATTCCATATTCCGTTTTGTCCCCCACTTTCGACGTCTCCTCCCCTGGCATTTTTATGAACGTTATTTTGAGATAATACAATGGGTTCGCCCATTAATACTATGTCCGTATGTTGAGAGTTCGCCACAAAGTATGCAACACATAAAGGGTGAACGCCATTGCTTATTCGTTTCTCAGTTAGCGCGGAGAAACTGCCGCGTTCGGGTTTGTGGAGAAGAGGTCCTTGTATCTACCCTGGTCAGTTATATGTCGCCATTAGTTATCTATTTATTTTTGTTTGACGCAACATCTATTGTAATACGTGCAATAGTCACCCTGTTTAAATTTAGAATCGATAACATAATTTGTCTCCATATTATTAACGATTTTCCGCAGAAATATCTCTCCCCTGGCATATCTCCCCTGGTCACTATCTATATCCTGGCCCATGTGAAAATATTGAAAATTATCAAAGTTACTCGCCCTTTCGTACGTTTCTACAAGAGACTGTTATCATTACAGCAAATATGAAATCATATGCAATTATGACATTTTTTTTTTTTGCCAAAATGTTGACAGCTGAGACGCAATATCTTGGAACTACCCATATATTAAATTATATATTAAATTATATATTATATTATATATAATATATGTTCGGTTAAAACGAAGTGAAGGATGGGGCCAGCCCCCCCCCCCCCCCCCCCCCGAGAAAAGTCGTAGTTACGCCAATGTTAATGTAATACCTACATCGAAGTGTTGTTTTTTCGAATGATCACTTAAAACGCGAAACATTTGCCAAGTTTTTCACAATAAACAATGTTCAAACTTGCTATTATTTAGGTTTGAGAGAAAAAATGTGAGAGTAATTTGCAAGGGGACCCTGTCATAGCTTTAATCAAGAGAATGTCTCAGATTTTCATATTCCTGTGACTCCTGCAGTTATATACGCCGCAGTTGCGCGCAAACGCAGCTCGAGAAAAGGGTAAAAAAGAGAGAAAAAATGAAAAGAATAAAAATAAAACAAAAAAGGGGGCAAGAGATTACGACGAAGACGCGACAGGTCTCGGGTTGCACGTATTCAACGAAGTTAACGGAGCACCGGAGCACGTATTTTGCTGATTGCCCTAGTCATTAGCCATATATAAGCCGGCCAACCTCATCTCTGCATTTTCCCTGCCGCCTCCGCCGCCCCGTTAAAACTTAGCCGGGTTCATTCATGCGCTGAGCCGTTCATCTTCCTGCGCTACTTGCCTATATAAGCGCGGATACCCTGTACGAAGAACTTTCTGGTCTCCGTGGTCGAAAGATATGGTTTGACACATCGGATGGCTCGAATGTACTTGGATATTGAAAGTTAGAAATCGAAGAATGAAAACAGTGTCTTTTTTATGCACATATTACATGCATGTTTGAATTAATTAACGAATATATTTAACTAATTAATAAACAATTGCATTACGCCATATCGTACGCGGTGATTTAGTCAAGGTAAAATCATGGTGCTACGTTTCTTACTTCCGAGCATCGCTATGCTACTAGTTTTCGTAGCTTCGGAACGTCCGCGGGAATATTATACCCGCGAACCAACACCCTACCAGACACCTCCGCACATCATCATCATCATGGCTGATGATTTGGTAAGCTTATCAATCACGATCGTCAATCATTCAGTTATTTAATGGACATGCACCTACACCTTGATGAAGGGTCCTTTTCAGAGACCTTTTCAGTATAATCAGGTAACAGTCATGATTTTCTAGCGATCGCATCTCGTAGCCAGATGCGCGGTTGGAGTAAATTCAATTGTCTTGAGGACTGAGATCCACCAATGCTTTGATTTTGCATTTCATGGTCCTTAAAGGACTGCGCGCACCAAACCGCGGCGAACGGCGGAAAACGGAAGAAAATAGTGGCTATCACCCAAAGCGCCAACAAGGTATTGTTGTAATCATGTGTCCTGAAAAAAAAACTAGTGACAGCCACTGTTTTCTTCGGATCGCCGCCGTTCGCCGCGGTTCGCCGCGGTTTGGTGCGCGCAGGCCTTAATTGTTCAGAGAATTAGTAGCCTTCGTCCGGTGAACAGCGAACTTTTTGAGGCCATTAGAGCTATCTCGGAAGATAGACTTATTTCTCAAATTGGTAGATCTAAATTCCACACATTAACGTCTTGTCCGTTCATATTGTCGTCGTTTCTTTCCTAAACGATAAGAGACCAAAAAATCTTAAATCGAAGCGTCGGTTGATCTCAGTCCATGTTTTTACACTTATACCTAATATATGTATATAGTGACCTTGTTGCTTGCCGGTTTTTACCATTAGGATCCATGTTGGAGTAATCCATATTAAAATGTTTTAAACAGTCAAAATCATCCACAAAATGAAAATAAAGTAGAGGCCCTGGATGTCAAATTTGCTAAGTAGTTGAATTAGGCGTTCCTGCGCCCAACTCCTGAATTAACATTTTTACAATTGGTATCCGCAGAGCTTCGTAGAGATATTATGTCGTTGACCTTATATTCAGTTAATCCACGTCTGAAAGTTATCTGATGAGTAAAAGATCGGAGACCCAAAGAAAAAGTGTTGATAAAAAAAAATTACTTCAATCTTGTGATACAGAATACCTAGTTTTCAATCTAATTTTTGACCATAAGAAATTTCCTCGTCATAATTCACATGTATATGTAATTTTATGAAATTCAAAAATACGCGAAGATGGAAACATTAATTCAATGTCCAGAGTTGAGGAGGGCGTGCCACCGCGTCATATATATGCCAGGAGGATCGACAGATATCTATATTTCTTCGGGCGGTTTGATATTCCTCAAGAATTATGCAGAGGATGGTAGGCACGCGGCAGTTCTCGACTTGGATTAATAATGCACGTCGAGTTAAGACAATTACCTCCTCCTAAGCCGCGGAGGCTTATGCTAGTTTACTTAGAACCACCCACGCCGGAGATAAAGGAGGCATGTGCAATGAGGATACAGACACGGGCCGCTGACTCATGGCGAGCCAAACAAATAACATTTCTACAAAGCGATGACGAAATTAATTTCGGGTTGCGTAATTCCAGTTGTTTCTCTTTAACCCGGCGTATGCCTCTTTTTCCTATTGCGACCCGTGTAGCCGATACATAGCTAATGTCTATCTGGCCATTATACGCTTATACAGATTAATATAGATTATAGATTTTTCAATACAACCATTAGGCATTAATGATTGTATATTCAGGGATGGAACGACATTGGGTTTCACGGATCGAACCAAATACCAACCCCGAACATAGACGCGCTCGCGTACAACGGTATAATTTTGAACAGGCACTATGTACTGCCTTCGTGCACGCCATCAAGAGCCGCTTTTCTCACTGGCCGATATCCCATTCGAATGGGTAAGTGTTTATTCGATCAATTCACCAATATGCAAACTGTTTTCAAGTGCATCATGATATAAGAATAACGACATTTCTCTTGTAATAACTACAGGGATGCAGGGCGCGGGAATCAAGGCTGGAGAGCCACGGGGAATACCCCTGGACGTGCACACCTTACCCGAACACCTCAAAGGTCTTGGCTATGTGACCAGACTGATAGGTAAATGGCACGTTGGCTATCACACACCGCTTCACACACCGATGCAGCGTGGTTTTGACTCGTTCCTCGGATTTTACAACAGCCATATAACATATTACGACTACAAGTACGAGCAGGGGGTAAATAAACTGATAAAAGTTCTTACATGTTCTACGAATCTACGATAATAGTATTTTTCCATATAGTGCATAGCAGATATTTAGGATCGCTCTACAGTAATATTAGACCGTTGAATAAAGAGCGTTTTTTGATTTTTCGTTGGATGGTCTCGTGCAGAATTTGAGTGGATTTGATATGCACCGAGGAAGCGAGCCTTGGAGATCCAGAGGCGAATACGCGACTGATCTTTTCACCGAGGAAGCTCTACGGGTAATAGATGAGCACGATCCAACGCGACCACTTTTCCTTCAGATTTCTCATCTGGCTGTTCATCCGCCCCTCGAAGTCCCTGCTCAGGATTTAAGGACCGAAGAATTCTGGCATATCAGAGAACCAAACCGACGCACCTTCGCCGGTATGCATATTGTATAATATACTATAATGTACCCGCGAAGACGATAACACAATGTCAATATCAATAGAGATGAGATTAATATAATAATATGCGAGATAATATGTGTGTAAATTTTTTTCAGCGATGGTTACCCGCCTCGACGACTCGGTAGGTCGGGTTGTAGCCTCTCTTGGGTCGAATGGCCTCTTGAAAGACTCGGTGATTTTGTTTATGACCGATAATGGCGCCGCTTCTATAGGCAAGTTTAGAAACTTCGGATCAAACTGGCCACTCCGAGGTGTAAGTCAATAATATAAGTACAATTACCCAGGTATAGTAGGGGAGCCCGGGGCTGAAAGTTCCGCGGGTAATGCCGTGTCTACATACGCGCTTCAAGATCAGGTATATTTAAGAAAACTGTCAACTGTTATTGCTCACTCCTGTTGTGGAAATTCATTGATTGGCCAAAACCCTAAATATACCCGATCTTAAGAAATATCGATTTATCTTTGCATCTTGGAGCTACAGCTGTCGGAAGAACTTCCCCGCCGGAACTTTTAGCCCCGGTCTCCCCTACACTATGTCAGAGTTCAAGTCTTTAACGAACGAATAAGTGAACGAGTGACTATTGATTCAATAGACGAAGTACACCCTCTACGAAGGTGGGGTACGTGGTACAGCTGCAATTTGGTCACCACGTCTCCACGAGACAACGCGGGTCTCTGAGCAGCTAATTCACATCACAGACTGGCTCCCAACCCTCTATTCAGCAGCCGGTGGTAATCTGAAAGAATTGGGAGACTTGGATGGCGTTGACCAGTGGCCATCTCTTAGTGAGGGTCGTGGGGCCGCTAGGGACTCGTTACTCCTCAATATTGACGAAGAATCTCGTACGGAAGCAGCGATAAGCAACCGCTACAAGCTACTCCGAGGTTTGTGGCTATAAACGAGATAATTGATTTCCGTGATGAGGTCATGTTCTTGTAGTAACATTGACAATGTTGCGGAACCAGAAGCTTGAAGTTAGGAGAAACAACTCTGATCTCTTTCTTCCAGGTTCCGTCAACCGAGGATACTACGACGGATATCACGGGGAATCGGGTCGTTATCTTGACGGCACCCTGTACAATACCACCCTGGTATTAGGGAGCACGGTTTCAAAGAGCATCACAACTTACCTCGGGGGTCCGGTCACCCAGCCCAGTGCAATGGTCACTCTCCGTTTAAGAGCGACTGTCGAGTGTGCTGGGTACTCTGGTCAGATGCGCAAAAAGAATTTCGATTCTTGCAACGAGACCGACTGCCTATTCGACATCATTAACGACCCCTGCGAGACGACGAACAGAATCAAAGAGTATCCCGCTGTAAGTAGAACGCGCAGGCGCGCTAGCTGGTGCAAAAAACAATTTTGCATTTCAATTTTCAAGTGTGATATCTCGGCATTAGATGAGCTAAATCTTTTTGCATGACACCCATTCGGAGCGGGATTCTTCGAGCTTTCCAACCGTTTTTTTATTCACATTTGTAAGAAGAATTTTCGAGCAAATATCCCGCGTTGAAGACAGGTGTCATTTTTTCTAGCTACCATTGTGGACGTCTACCATATGCATTCATTCTGAAAACTTGATCTAGTAATAAATCGTATTGATACGTTTTAGCAGTCGACACTTTAATATGAATTTTTTTTCTCAATATTACACAAAATTCCGTGCAGGTAATTGCCAGATAATAAATTTTGATAATATCAGGTTTCCCCAGCGTTCAGCTCAACGCGCACTATGCCGAAGTGAAGCGAACCGAAGTTTTCATTAACATGCTTTTTTAGGAGTGTGCGTGCATACTTCCATAAAAAACATAATAAAAGCATGCTAATGAAACTTCGTTTCGCTTCTAGAGCTGCGGGACACCTCCTGTTCTCGAGCATGTAGCGACCAATCGCGTATTAGCTCGTAATTTCTTTTTCAATCAATTAAGTGCCATCGAAATATATGAGATATACAATTTTCAACAAATTCAAGGGTTGGCAACCCCTTGTAATGACTGTTATTGGGTCGAAATACGCGCCAAAGGTATTTCGTCACTGGCGGAGCAACAACTCGCGTTCAAATTATTTCTTTTTCGTTTTATTTTCGCCTACTAGGAGCTCCAAAAAGAGTTTCAATTAAGTTTTTTTTTCCAGTTGAGCGGGTAAAAATAATTTCCATCCCTGGTTGATAGTTTGGGAATAGTTAAGAAAAAGCAACCCGATGAGCGAGAGGAATAGATCTGAAGTAATTTACAAAAATCTCGAAAATCAATGGGTTTCGGAGAATTCAGCAGGAGATATTTTTTATAGAAATTTTATGGGTTACAAAAAAGGTTCGATGTCATTTTTCTGTAAACCTCGTCGGTTAAAAGATATCGTTCAAATAATCCATATAGTCCATACGCAATACCCCCCTGCCGTGGTCACCGAGAGCTCCCCTCAATGTTAACATTGGATTCTATGTTCTTGGGGTCAGGGAGTCCGAATTTGATGGTCATTTTGCCATCCCATTGGGCAATCATTTGTTATAAACAAATTTACCCCCAATTTTGATGAAAAATGATTTTACCGAGAAACTAACAGAGATACAAAAAAAAAAAAACAGTTCAAATCGAAGTTGTAGCTCTTTTTCTCACAAACAAAATGGTGTTTGATTTATTCAAATCGGTTCAATGGTTCACAAGATATCAATTGATAAGTGACCGTGTGGGGCGCTCGATGCTCAGAGACTTCGAGAAAGTGAAGTTCAAAACCAATTCATCGCTAATGAGTGTCATGAAATGAACAAGAAACCTTTCGTATGTGAGGTAAAACAGATTTCTACACTTGTGTAGAGTCAATTATATAAAATACCTACATTTTATTATTTCTCATGGGATTTTGACATTTTGTCGACATAGCACAATTGCAGTACGAAATACAAGGTACGTCATTACTCCGACAGACACAAGTTCTACGTACACATGCCTTACATGTACACGGGGGAAATAATTCGAATGATGGAGGGATCAATTCAGTGACTCGACTGGGTTTGAGAGAGCCCTCAACCTTATCGAATCCAAATAACTGGGGATTTAATTTCACTTTCATAGAATCAAGGCAATGGATTTGATTGTATGTCACGAAAAATGATCGCAAAATATGAAGTCGCATTGATTTAATTCAAATGCTTGGACTAAGGAACGACGAAAAGACCTCGTTGAGAGATTGCCACAAATCAAAAATCAGAAAGTGGAAATAACCATCATCAAAATATCACGATATTTATTTATTTAACTAAACACAGTAAATATATGCTCCTGAGCATATAATATGATACAAAAACCGTTCAACAGGACAAAAATGGTAAAATCACTTGATGTTTGTTGATACAATGGCATTAACCGGTGTATCGTGCGCAACGCTTCCCCCGCGTACATCTATCGATTAATATCTCGGTAACCGTTGAACCGATTTGAATAAATCGAAAACCATTTTGTTTGTGAGAAAAAGAGCTACAACTTCGACCTGAACTGTTTTTTTGTATCTGTGTTAGTTTCTCGGTGAAATAATTTTTTCATCAAAATTGGGGGTGAATTTGTTTATAACAAATGATTGCCCAATGGGACGGCAAAATGACCATCAGATTCGGATTCTCTGACCCCGAAAACATAGAATCCAATGTTAACATTGAGGGGAGCTCTGGGTGACCACGGCAGGGGGGTATTGCGTATGGACTAATAGATCCATTTTGCAGTTTGAACATATCTACAAATTTCATAAAGATTGTCTTGCAAATATCTTTGAAATGGATAAGTTCAGAGAAAAAAGTCAAGAAATCTTTTTTATGGACCTCAAAATTCACGATAACAAAATATTTCGTCACATTTTGCTCTAAACAGCACCGTTTGAAAGATATTTGCATAATAATCTATGAATGGATTTGCAAGTCTGCGTAGGTAACAAAAAAATCCTTCCAGATTATTTTGTAAATATATTCGAAACAGTTGGTTTAGCAACAACTGACCCCGGGTATTTATTGTAGCTCATAAAATTTTCGACAAAAAAGGTGGTGTGACATTCTACTCTAAACCTGCTGGTTGTCGAGATATTTGTAGAAGAACTCATCAAAAGTACTTCAACTTTTGTCATTTCACTTATAAATTATCGAATTAGTATAAGCTGGAAATGTAACTGTAAAAATTCTCAAAAGAGCTCAATGCAAATTTACTGTTTTACCCGCAAAATTTACTTTTTATAACGCATGCATGAAAAAGTCGCTTGTTTGGGGCTCTGAAGCGGTTATATTGTGGCACTTTTCTGACGTTTGAGTAGGCGATGCCAACATGAAACTAATTGCATGCCAAACGTGCGCACTGCGTTTTGCGCACATCGAGCGTGCACAATATGATTTTTGTTACGCACGGCGTGCGAACAAGAGCATTTTATAATCATTCATCCCAGTCGACGCGCTATCTCCGTGAATCGACTCAATGTTTTTGGTATGGTTGTTTACATTGACAACAGAGCCCCACAAGCAACTTTTTCATGCATTTGTTATAAAAAATAGCGTTCGATACTCCCGCGAAATGAGGCATTTAGGGTTGTCCGATGTCTTCAGCACTCACTTCGTCTCGGCTGCCGCCGCGACTACGTTTCGTGCTGAAAACATCGGACAAACCTATAAACGCATCTCATTTCGCTCTCGTATCGAAATCTACTATTTTTACCCGCAAATTTACTTTTTATAACGCATGCATGAAAAAGCCGCTTGTTTGGGGCTCTGAAGCGGTCATATTGTGGCACTTTTCTGACGTTTGAGTAGGCAATGCCAACATGAAACTAATTGCATGCCAAACGCGCGCACTGCGTTTTGCGCACATCGAGCGTGCACAACATGATTCTTGTTACGCACGGCGTGCGAACAAGAGCATTTTATAATCATTTATCCCTGTCAACGCCCTATCTCCGTGAATCGACTCGATGTTTTTGGTATGGTTGTTTACATGGACAACAGAGCCCCACAAGCAACTTTTTCATGCATTTTTTATAAAAAATAGCGTTCGATACTCCCGCGAAGTGAGGCGTTTAGGGCTGTCCTATAAACGCCTCACATTTCGCTCTCGTATCGAAATCTACTATTTTTTACTTTTTTACCCGCAATAGTATATTGTGTATCTAGGGAGGGAAAATGGCCATTTCCAGCGAGGGTGAGACGTTTTTAGCGCGAGTCGTAGTCGAGGGCGCCGAAGGCGCCCGAGACAAAGACGAGTGCTAAAAACGTCCCACCCGAGGTAAAATGGCCATCCCTCCCTAGATGCACACTGTACTTTTTATAATAAGGGCACGGAATGGGCCGACTTTGATGCGCGTCGATCGGATCGGGGATAGCGCGTGTTGAGTCGTGCACCACACACTTATAGATATTTTTCAACTTAAAAATAAAATTAACAAAAAATTAAAAAAAAAAATTGAAAAAAAAATTGTTATTAATTAATAATAATTTATTATATAAAAAACGAAAGATCCAAGATTTGCCGTTGGAGCGGGAGGGAATGATTCCCTCCCGCTGAGCCGGATATTTCGTGCTCACGTTAGAAACACGTGATTTCCCTCCCTCTCGACGAGCATGAAAGGAGGCCCATTTCGTGCCCGTGTTATGAAAAATGACTTTTTCTTCCCCCTGGTCAATAATTGGTTACTTTCTCCTCGCGTTACAGGGATGGAATATGGTCATTTTATCGTAGTCGGGTGAAAACAAAATTAGGCACTAGTACGCGATTGGTCGGTCGACCGTTTTCTGAGCACTTTTCGGGGGGCGTCCCGCAGCTCTATTCGCTCCGGCATACTACCCGAGTGGCACTCACAATCAGTTCTCTTGTTCTTCGGAGTTTACTGAGGCGCAAGTTTGTGGTGCGGGCACCGGGCGGCGCGACTGGCGTCACACGCGTCTGATTCTCTCGTTAGAGAAGTGAGACGATCGCAGTCATTACACTTAGACCGGACGACTGGCGTTTTAAGCGACCACCCAAACAACACAAAGTCTTAAAGACGTCATATGGACGTCAAAATGCGTCGATTTCTGACGTCGCAAAGACGTCTCAAGTAGGGTTGGGCGATTCTTTCGAAAGAATCGATTCTTGAATCGAACTTGAATCGACTTCTCGAGAATCGATTCACTTAAAAATCGAGTGCAATGAATCGATCTAGTATGAATCGATTTTTTTGAAAGGTTTTTTTTTTATAATTATATTTCACCCCACATTTTTTAAATGAATAGTGATGAAAACAAAATTTCCAAAAAATTGTTATGTTTTACACACTTACAAATATAAAACAATCGTTATTTTTAGGATTTCTTATAATTTTATACACGAAAAAAGTAACAAAAATAGCCATTTAGCGCAAACGTTGAATCTTCGAATCGCAAATTCGCCTATGTGGTCCACTAGTCGATTCTCAGCGTGAAAGATCGATTCATGGAAGATCGAGACAATACAGAATCGATACAAAAGATCGATTTTTTAGACCTCATGGATCGATCTTGGCAGAATCGAATCGAGATCGCCCATCCCTAGTCTCAAGTCTTAAAGACGGCTTAAAGACGTCTTAAAGACGTCTTAATTGTTGAATACGTCTTCAAGACGTCAGAAATCAACGCATTTGACGTCCGTACGACGTCTTTAGGACCCCTTTGAATTTTGTGTTGTCTGGGCAGAAATTGACAGCAGCCTTACCCGATAGTCGATCTTAGAAACATCCCAGTCTCGTTGTGTGAATTTATCAAGCTACTTACCAACAGAACACTTTTTGGGTATATTTTCAGATTGCAACGAAGCTGGATCTGTTGATCGAGAAGTACAGTAACGTTTTGACGAAGCAGGCTCTAATGCCAGTAGATTGGCATGCTGATCCTCGTAGTTTCAACGGGACCTGGGAGCCATGGCTAGGGCCTGGGCCGTTACTGTACGCGTATCCAAACGCCGCGGCGGTTGTAAGTACCCTAGCGGTCTGCGCCCATATCGGTATGGTTTTGCTGATCGTCGGTCTACGCGCATTTCTTTGACTGAAAGATACATTTCCGGCTAAAAGTAACGCCGCCAATTTCAACCGGCGGACCAACCCTAAAGACGGCGATAAAGGTGCAGACGGAGCTAGCGGTCAAGTAGATCGAAAGACCCGTAGGGAAGAGGAAGATGATGAGGATGACGAGGAAGAAGAGGACCTAGTAGAGATCAGTTTCATCGACGACGATTAGGGATATGTATAAGCGACTTATGAAGTTGTCGAACGTTTTTATTACTTATTAAATATTATTTATGATATACATAATATATATATCGAGTATTCTATACCAACTCGACCAGGATTCAGTCTGACCATTCTCAATTTGGTTGAAACCTTTTGCGGTGTTAGTATTATACCACGGCTAAAACACCTCGAGAAAAATCGAAATATAGATGACCACGGTCCGGTCGAAATGGTCCGGAATGCTCTGAACGTAATATTGAAGTGCGCGGGTTGATTTATCACTGCGCTAAAATAAAGAAAAAGAAAAAAAAAAAAAAAAATGGGGAACAAATCGAAGAACATACTAATATATGTCCCTATAACTGAAAAAAAACTTTTTGCAAAAATACCGAAGTAGAACGCATATTATTAAGATTATTATTTGCATAATCTATATTAACAGTTACCTGAACAAATTCTTATATATTTTATAGACTTGAATATACACAGATATACACACACACTGCATATGCACACATATCTACCATTCACATATACGAACACTGAATCATGATGCATAAATATATATTCAGATATAATATACATTAATATATGATCAATTTTTGTAAATATTAATCATGTAAAATAATATTCTAAACGGTGTAGGTATATATATTCTTGGTATAGTATATTTTTAACGCCTCACGTATAACGGATATATAACTGCAAATAAATATTGGCTCGACGTTGATTTTTACCCATAGTAAATAAAAATTTGAAAATTTTTCATTTAGAAAAGTTATACGAACTGTCATAATATTTGTCAACATTTTTATCTCCACCCAATCGCAGATTTTAAATCAAATGAAGCCTTCGCAGACGAAAAGGATTCAAGCCATACATAGTATGTGATCGCAGGTAACGGACGCATTCTGTAACCCGCTATATTCAGGCTGTTCGAAAATTTGAATCAGCCGCTCGTACAATTCGGATTGTCCGCGGTCGTTGTTTTTCTCAAAGTAATATAATAGCTGAAAATGGTTAGTTTTATATTTGATCCCCAAAAAGCACCTCACGTGCAAAAACCTTGCGCCAAGTACATTGATGTGGTCATCACTTCAAAAGAATGGACCTCCTTCGAAAAATAAAAACCTTGCGCCAATTACAGTAATGTTCATTAATATATGTCATGAGAACGGTGATATCACGAAAATTCAGAAAAAGATTCGAGAATAGGTGTCGATTTACCGAACTCGAAAGAACCACCTAGAACTATAATACCTATGTGATGATCAACATTTTTGAATTATTTCCAAGGTCGTTTTATTCATTTCTGATACTCCTCATGTTTTTTTTTTCATCTGGTCAGTTATCATTTCAGCTGTCACAGGCTGGCGCATGCGTAATGAGACTGTGGAGCGAAAAATTAGTCTTAACGAAAAAGTCTTAAGCATAGTAGAAGACGGCAGTATTTCATCAAATAAGATTCCCCACTCCATCGAAATTGGGTCTTTACGGTAAAGAGACACGGTCGTCGAGCGCTTACATTTCTTGAATTTACTTGGCGCGAAACTCTACCGAGTCTCTTGATCGCTGCCCCCCCCCCCCCCCCTACAGTTGCTGAATGCCGAACACAGTATATTAAGAAGATCAACGCGAGCGGGAAGAGGAAAATTTGTGATTCTCCCGTTACAGAAGGTTGGAAGTAGGCAGCTGATATTTTGCGACTCTTTCGGAATTATTACAACCGCAATACTCAATTCTTTCGGGAAACAGTCGAACAAACGTGTAGTTTAGGTAGGACTGCATAGTAATCGAAAATCAAGGCACGGTCGTCGTCGGTAAATTCAAGTACCTTATTAACTTATCGCAGTGCACACCGAATTCGATGTCTTGATTTTATTACCTGTCTAAATTAACGGAGTATAAAATGCAGATTTCTGAAGTAAGAATCAGGAATAATCTAGTGCTGTTCACTATTTTGTGTTTCATTTGTGTGGACAATTTTTCGCAACTGCAGAAAGTTTCCGCTGAATACGCTGCAAATAAGAAACGGCCACACATCATCCTGATTATCGCCGACGATCTGGTAAGTCGATTACACACGTTCAAGTGTATCGAAATTCAATTATTGTGAATACCGTGCATATGGAAATGGTATACATTGCAGAGTGTCATAAGGAATGAAACAATACACCTTATCACCCGTGCCTGCATTCATGTTTCATCCCGTGTCATTCATTATATTTTTTATAACATTTATGTACACATGGCGAGGTTGAAATTTCAAGTTTCAATCTTTGAGGCCACTCAAAGCAAGTTAATTTAAGGTTCATGGTGTGTGCGAAGCTGTTGGCGTATATTTAAATCTCGAATTAAAATCAATATAAATTTTATTTATTTAGAATTCACAAATCTGTCAGTTATTTTGACATTTAAAATATAATTGAATAGACTGAAATTTGCAAGAAATAATTGACAAGCTAATAGGGCTGAAATAAACGTAAATTTAGGTTTAGCGGGCAGAGAACGACTCTTTTTATTTCTAGGGACGAAACGAGTCGTTTTCTGCCCTCTAAATCATCTCGCCTGAAATTAACTTGTTTCGACTGGGTAAACAAGCATTTAAAGTTGAAGTTCCACTGCACGTAGAATGCGATATTACATCATCGCATTATGTAGATGTATTCTATTGTGTGGATCACGAGGTCGCGAAAAGCAACACTGGTACGTTTTATCCTTGAATTAGGTATTTCGTTATTGATAGTGGCCATGTTGACACGGCGATATTGAATACGGACTAGTTGGGAGCTAGGATAAAATATATATCTTACGTTTTTTTTTCGAGCTTGCTATGGATATCACAGTATATTGTTGGACACAAAAATTTAGCCGCGATTCAGCGAACAAATAATTATATAAAAAACCTATTGTGAATGTCGTGACGTTGTTTATCAAGTCAAGAGTCATCACGACGCTTGGAATCAGCATTCCAACGCAGACAGTTGTGAGATAGCCTCCCGACAATGAATACCTGTTTGTATTCTAAAATGTATATAAACCGGTTATTAATACGACTGGCATGTCCCGCGATCTTAGAAATTAACGGGATGTGATAGGCAGAGGTCGATGAGGTAGGGGGTGTTTTTACCAATTTTTTTTGTCTTACTCTGCATATCGCAACGAAGGCACAGAACGGATTTTCGCAGAGGCATTCGACGTATTATATGGTGAAGTATTGCCGTAGACGAATAAACGTATTGAAATCGAAAAATAGTTTGTTTTCGTAAATTACGATCTGTAAAATAGGGTAAAAAAATGGCCGCTCGGGGCTCGACTCTCATATGCTGACCTTATTATTGAAGTTCGCGCGGTATCCAGCACTGAAATATATAGCTGCGTCAATTCTACGACCTCGCACAAAGCGAACGATCAGTTTATTTATGAATATTCCGTGAAAATGGAAGCGTGAGTTGCAATGCTGCATTTCGTCGACTCCAACCGAGTCAAAGCGGTTTTTGACAGTCACATACACTGAACGTGTTCAATGTTGACCGGTATGAAGTTCACCCCACAGTCTTCTGTCTCTTTCTTCCCTCGCGCTAACTGTCAAGACCCGCTTTGACTCGGTTGGAGTCGACGAAATGCAGCATTACAACTCACGCTTCCATTTTCACGGAATATTTATAAATAAATGGATCGTTCGCTTTGTGCGAGGTCGTAGAATTGACGCAGCTATACATTTCAGTGCTGGATACCGCGCGAACTTCAATAATAAGGTCAGCATATGAGAGTCGAGCCCCGAGTGGCCATTTTTTTACCCTATTTTACAGATCGTAATTTACGAAAACAAACTATTTTTCGATTTCAATACGTTTATTCGTCTACGGCAATACTTCACCATATAATACGTCGAATGCCTCTGCGAAAATCCATTCTGTGCCTTCGTTGCGATATGCAGAGTAAGACAAAAAAAATTGGTAAAAACACCCCCTACCTCATCGAGCTCTGCCTATCACATCCCGTTAACGATGAGCACAAAGAAAACAAAACAGAAACACTTAGGTATTTCTAGATCATAAGCACGTCAGGTGTTTGGTGGAGACAGATCCGACCTGAAGCAGTTCAACGCGAAAGTTTCATACAGCGTATCATACTACATTGAGTACACGCAATTTTTTCTTGTCGATTTTGATTTTTTGTATACGAATCCGGAATCTAAGTATAAAAAAGTTTTATCATGTAACGATTTGAAGATTATACGCTCAATAGAAATAGGAGGAGATAAAACCAGAAATTTTTTTTCTCTTCAGCTTGGCTAGCATTGAGACTTGAGGGGATCATATCTTACCAGTAGACAGTAAAATTTTTCTATCTCAAGGAATTTGCACGTAATTTGAGCCAAAATAATATGTCAGTCGTGGCACCCAGGCAGGATAAATGTAAGGAAGTTAAATGACTAACCGGACTAACGCCTAGTCATATTATTATCATAAGGGTTGGAACGACGTGAGTTTTCATGGATCCGACCAGATACCAACGCCAAACATCGACGCTTTGGCATCAAATGGAGTCATACTGAACCGTTACTATACCCAGCCGACTTGCACCCCATCAAGAACCGCATATCTCACTGGACAGTATCCCCTTCGCAATGGTATCAAACACGGATATGTTACATCTATAGTTACGTACCACGAGACGGTACAGAGTTGAGAACCAATAACAATATAACATGTTATGATTAATTCCCAGGGATGCAGGGTTTTCCTCTAAAAGCTGGGGAACGCTGGGGAATTCCATTAGGGACTCCCTTGCTTCCAGAATATCTTCGTAAATTGGGATACTCGACTAGACTCATGGGGAAATGGCACGTTGGTTACTACACGGTCGACCATACGCCGACCCATCGAGGTTTCGATTCTTTTTTGGGGTACTACAGTGGCTATATAAAGTACTTCGACCACACCATCAGGCAGGATGTTAGTTCTCTCAAATCTAAATTTAATAAGGACTGTGTCCAACAATTCCATTCAGGCCAACTTAAAAAAGGAAGAATTTTCGTTCAACTCAAACTCTTTAATTCTACCTTCAAGTAAGACACGCAAATTTAACTTTGTTCTCCTCTTTCATGCGTCTCTAGAACCTGACCGGATATGATCTACATCGTGATAACCCGCGCAGATCGAAAGTCGAGCGCAATAGACAATATTTTACTGACGTGGTTACGCAAGAAGTGGAGAAAATCATCGGACACCACGATGTATCGGAGCCTCTTTATCTTCAGGTGGCTCATCTCGCACCGCACTCCGGAGAGCCTGAGGAACCCGTCGAAGTTTGGAACTTGACGGAAGTAAACGAGGCCTTCGGCTACATCAAGGATAATAATAGGCGAAAGTACGCTGGTGAGATTGATTCGCAAAGAATAGCATCAACTGTGTTTTCAACTGTTTAGAAGATTATGAAAAAGGCTATAATATAGTCGTTTGATACAGGAATGGTTGCAAGATTAGACCATTCGGTGGGTAGAACCGTGCGGGCGCTTAAAAAAAACGGAATGCTCGAAAACTCGATCGTAATTTTCACCACAGATAATGGCGCGCAGACTGAAGGTTTGCACGAAAATTATGGCTCGAATTATCCTCTTCGCGGGGTGAGTATAATAGAATGACGTATTATTTGTATTCACTGCATCGAAGAATGGAGAATAGAAATAGTAAGGAACATACAATCATCAGCTAACAATCTGAACCGATGCATAATTATCAGAATTTGTCGACTCTCCAAATTTTGAATCAATTCACAATCCAACTACAATTTGTTCAAATAATCTCGGACAGAGGAATAACGATACACATAGACATAGATACTTTTTACCTGCAATTATTGCAAACAAAATGTGAACATGATGATGTAATCTGTGTTCGGCCTTGGAGTCTTTTCAGTTACGACACTATATTATTTGAGATGGAATTTTTTGATTCTATTTTGCATGGAGGTTTAATTCTTAGAGGAAGTCGACTTCCGCTCAATCAACCATGTGCGTTCTCATTCTGATAGTCCTGCAATCATAAGAAATACTAATCTAAAGTAGGTGTGTCTATAATTATAACATGAGGATACAGATGTTACCGATAAGATTCAATAGAGTATTGTGGTGTCCGAGGGAATTAATAGGCACTTGTACTGGTTATTAGAAAAAGGTTTAGTAAGATATTATTAGTAAATACAGTGAGAGCACACGGCCTTTCCGTGTTGACTATGGAGACTATAAGAAGGAGACCGAACTCCATGTATAAGAAACGTAACCACTTTCCGCGCTCTATATACATATATCTATTTGCAATTAGCCGATCGCGGCGCCTCTGCCGGCAGCCGTGGCAGCTTCAACCTGTCAAAGATGGCGATCTAATGTATTGTATTCGGAGCTTTCGTCAAACTCTGCTAGAGGCGCGTCGATCGGCTAATTGCAAATGTTAGCTATATATACAATATATATACCACATTTAGAGCGCAGAAAACGAGCACGTTTTCGCAGGAGTGGGGGAGACCAAGTTCGGTCTCCTTCTTATAGTCTCCATAGTGTTGACGCTTACTGGCGTGTCGCCATACTTGTTAGATAGTTTTAGGAACGCACTCTAGTGCTTTATTTGAATCTAGTGACTTACGTTATGGAACTAGATACATTACATTCCTCCGGGCTTATTTCTGTTCAAACATCATACCTTTTTGGCGGGCGTCTGATTCTATTAGAACAGCGCGGTTTATCTGGACTTATTAACTGTCTAGCTGTTTCTGTTACATTTTCATTTTCGTTGTTGGGTATAGCTTTCTCCCTTATATCACTATTGCTTATAGTAATTACATGATTAGGGTCTGCTATGTTTGTAAACGCTGTATCGTTGTTGCTTATTGTTAAGTTTTGGTTTAATTCAGTTGAATCAGAGTTGTTCTGCTTACTTATCTCTAAATTACATGGTCTCAATTGATCAATGTGTCTTTTCCATACGTGACCATCTTGGGTTCGAACAGAATACGTTGCTGGCCCTAACTGTTCTATTACTTCGGATTTCCTCCAATTGTTGTTCGAATAGTCTTTTGCCATTGCTACTTCTTTACTTTCAAGATCAATGACTCTATTCCCTCTGAAGAATCTTTTTTGATCGTCTTGTTTCCGTGCAACGTTTTCCTTCACTTCCGCCTTTAATAAATCCCATCGGGATCTGAATTTCCGGTTCATTTGCAGTTCTGCTGGGCTTACCCCTGTTGTGCAGTGAGGCATTGACCTCCAATAGAACAGATATTCCATTTACAAAGTGCTTCGTGTGTCGATGTTCCTCCTTAAGAATTAACTTAAATTTAGCTTTGAATGTTTTTACTGCGTTTTCCGCAGCTCCATTGGAAGCTGGGTGGTAAGGGGCTGTTCTGACATGGCGAATACCATTTTGCCTAATGAAATTTTCAAAATCTTTGGAGCAGAAACTTGTTCCGTTGTCTGTGACTAGCATGTATGGTAGGCCCCATGTGCAAAAATACTCCCTGAATGCCTGTACTGTCTTTTTTATAACGCATGCATGAAAAAGTCGCTTGTTTGGGGCTCTGAAGCGGTTATATTGTGGCACTTTTCTGCAGCGCCGGATCTACAAATCTGAAGACAGGGGGCAAGGTACAATTTTGCCCCCCCCCCCCCCCACTGTGAAAGTATAGAATAAACAATTAATTAAAAATAAAATCGGTTTTCATCATTCAACAAGTAACATAAAATTTACGAACATCTACGTTTTGCAAAAATAGAAATCACTTGAAAATAGAATCATTAGCATGAAAAAAAATACCAAACAGCATTTTGCCGCCCCCTCTGACCTGCCGCCCGGGGCAAGTGCCCCCGATCGCCCCCCCCCTAGATCCGGCGCTGCTTTTCTGACGTTTGAGTAGGCGATGCCAACATGAAACTAATTGCATGCCAAACGTGCGCACTGCGTTTTGCGCACATCGAGCGTGCACAACATGATTTTTGTTACGCCAGGCGTGCGAACAAGAGCATTTTATAATCATTCATCCCAGTCGACGCGCTATCTCCGTGAATCGACTCAATGTTTTTGGTATGGTTGTTTACATTGACAACAGAGCCCCACAAGCAACTTTTTCATGCATTTGTTATAAAAAATAGCGTTCGATACTCCCGCGAAATGAGGCGTTTAGGGTTGTCCGATGTCTTCAGCACTCACTTCGTCTCGGCTGCCGCCTCGACTACGTTTCGTGCTGAAAACATCGGACAAACCTATAAACGCCTCTCATTTCGCTCTCGTATCGAAATCTACTATTCCGTTGTTATATTTGACATTAGCTTGACATCTACCCATTTTGAAAATGCGTCAAGTATTATAAGGTACATTTTTCCGTCTGATGGTCCCAATAAGTCTACGTGTAATCTCAAATTGGGTCCATCTGGATATTCCCAAACGTGCAACGCAGCCTTTAGTGGATTGGTTGCATTTTCAAGGCAAAGTTCGCATGACTTGCTAACTTTCTCGATATCGCTATCGATCATTGGCCACCAAATGTAAGACCTTGCTAGGGCTTTCATTCTGACTACCCCTGTGTGCAAACTATGTAATTCCGTAAGTAACTCCTTACGCAGACTTTCTGGGATTACAAGTCTATGTCCCCACATAATACAATTTTCTTCTATTGTTAGCTCAAGTTCACGTCTCTTAAATGGTAAGAATTTATCTTGTATTTCTTTTGGCCATCCCTTATGTATATACTTTCGAAATCGCTCAATATTGTATCTCTATTTGTTTCTTCGCTAACTAGCTTAGCGCTTATCGGTATGTTTTCATTGACAAAATTTAAATATGAGCAACCTTCTGAACCCTCCGTTGACTCATCATTTTTAATTTTTAATGGAAAGCGTGATCAAGAGACTCGGTAGAGTCTCGCGCCAAGTACAATAAAAAAAAACATTATCATATATGATATACATAGGTATATACGCCGCGCGGGACTCGACGAGTCTCTATACCCGTACGGGAGCTGGGCGGCGTGGTGGGGACACAGTATTTCCCTCATATCTTGCACCTCGCGAAATCCATGGGATTGGAATATTTATCTCAGTTTGTGGGCAGGAAGAGCTTTCATTCGAGTCCAACTTCGATTGAATCGGTGTACGGAGAGCTCACATATGATTATTTTAAGTTTCTGAGTACACGTTTCGGTCGAAATTTTTCGTCGTCTTCACTGGCTTCAGCCAGATTCAATTCATCCTTTAATGACTTATCGTCCTTTAAGCTGGCTTCAGCCAGATATCACATGTCACATACACTGAATCTATGCGGATGAAAATTAGGAAAGAGTGGCCACCACTAGACAGCTGAGATATAAGTACTCAATATCAGTTGTCAGATGGCGCTCTTGTCGACGCTGATGACGTATGATCAATTCAATTCATCCTTTTATGACTTATCGTCCTTTCGGACATGTAGTCGATGACGTATGATCGCGAATCGATTGCCCATCTTAGACCACGGAGTATACGGACAGATGGGCTTACGAGACAGAGCTGTCAGTTCTGTTCATATTCGTACATCTGAACATTTTGCAAATTTCATTCTCTTTTATGCTTCTTATACTTACTTATTATGATAAAATTCACATTTAGAGTGAAGGGCGAAATTATAACAATCTCTCATGAAATGACGGAGTGTGCAATTTTGAGGTTAGGTTATAGGTATACGGTTATTGAATCGCATAAAGTTTAGTCTATAACATAAATTGATAAGTGACAAAGATTTCATTCAACGTGGCAGGTCTTCAATATACTATTATTCGTTTACAAATATTTTCGTGTATTCAATGGGCCAAATATATATTTAATACATGCACACAAGAACATATCTTAAGAGCTTGGAACGCAACGAATGATAGCGTGTGTCATTATTTCAGGCCTTTGTGCTTTCAACAGTTGTATATTATACCACCACATTTAACATTACTGCTTATCAACGGATTCAGATGATATAAAATGCATCGGCGTACATGGATTGAGCTACTCATGGAAACAATTGGCAGAATGCTGACAACGAAGCGAGCCTAGCGAGCTAGGATATAGAAAAACCCAATCGAGCGAGCGTACGAGCCAGCACAATTATTAGGTATAGACAAGCCAAATTTTACAAAAAGGAATTATATTCTACTACCAGATTTAACATTACCGCTCATCAAGGGATTCAGATAGTATGAAATGCATCACCATACGTGCATTAAGATACTCATCAAAATAATTGGCAGAATGCTGACAACTAAGCGAGCCTAGCGAGCTGAGACATAGGAAAATTAGATCGAGCAAGTGTAGTGAGCGAGCACAATTATCAAGAGACTTGGTAGAGTCTCGCGCCAAGTTCAATCAAAAAAATATTATATATGATATATATAGGTATATATGAGATACTCAAGTAAAATTTTAGAAAAAGTATTTATATTATGCTGCTACATTTAACATTACTGCTTATCAAGGGTCTTAGATGGTATGAAATGTATAGCGTACGTGCATTGAGCTACTCATAGACAGAATTGGCAGAACGTTGACAAGCGAGCGAGGATATAGGAATACCCAAACGAGCGAGCGTAGCGAGCGAGCACAATTATTAGGTGGTCAAGCAAAATTGTACAAAAAGTGGTGATATCAACTCCAAAAGCACCTCTGGTGCAAAAACCTTTCGCCAAGTACAATAATGTGATCACTACCCTCAAAAAAATCTACTAACCAAAATTCCCCTTTGATAAAAGTGGTACTATAAAAGTGTCTACTTACAAAAGGATTGAAATCAGATACAATTGCCAAGTACATGTCTTTTGTATAATATATACCAACTCGTAAAAAAAAAAGCCGAAATTAATCCGAAAAAAATTAAAATTTGGAGGTAGTGGTACTTGGCGGGCCTATTGTAGACAAGTTAGAGGAAACAGCAATCGAACTGTGTCAATAATCCTACATTCCTATGTTGATATGCGTGAGACAAGTCTATTTTTGAGTAAATCTTGCTTTTCTCTAGGTTTGCTAACAAATCTCTAACTCTGGGTATCGAGTGTCTATCTACTTTAATGTTCGGGTTAAGTGTAATCTTATAGTCCCCACAGAGTCTTACGTCTCCTTTTGTCTTAAGTACAGGCACTACAGGAGTTCCCCATTCACTGTTTTCAACAGGAATTAAGATTTTCTCCCTAACTAACCTGTCTATTTCGGACTCAATTTTTTCTTTCAACGCATAAGGCACTGGTTTCGGTTTACAAAATACTGGTGTCGCATCTTCTTTGAGATGTAACTTAAACTGACCTTTTGTGTACTTTCCTGTGCCTGGTGCAAATATTGACTTGAACTGTTTAATAATTTCTTCATAATTACTACTATTTTTTATTGCCTTAATTGTCTTCTCTTTTTGGTATTTTTGAATAATATCAAACAATGAGATCGCATCTGTCCCCAGGATCGGTGAACTTTTCCCCGGTAACACGAATATTTCTAATTCCCTGTCCCGACCCTCATTATTGATTACGACATCCACGACACCAATTGGCGTAATTGGGTCGCCTGAGTAGCTTTTGAAGGATCTATTAGTTTCTTTTATCTGTCCAAAAGTTTCTTTTCTTTTGTTGTAGTAATCTTGCGAAACCGTTGAAATAGGCGAACCTGTATCTATTTCAAAAGTGATCTCCGATCCTTTAATCTTTAACGTAGTCTCCATTGGTTTGATATTATTCAATGTGTTACTCTGATTTTCTTTAATTTGACAAAGCCGATCAAACTCATCGTCTGAGTTTTGTTGTTCCCCAACGAAATGTTGCTTTTCTGACTTACTATTCTTATTATTTATCTTATTCTTACTCTTATTGCTTTGAGCTTTACAAACCGAACTCAAATACCCTTCTTTTTGGCAATTATTGCACTTATAACTTTTAAAGTAACAGTCTGACGACTTGTGGTTTCGCTACCACAGCAATAACAAGTATACGAATTTTTACCTCTATCTTGACTTGTCGTCTTGGTCGGCTTATTTTTCTCTAACTTAACATAATTTACGGAAGACTTCTCGCCACTTCTGGATGACATCTCCGCTGCATTCTTTTTTGCTGTCTCGAACGATGTTGCTAGCTCGTATGCTTGCTCGTATGTTAGCCTCTTCTCTCCTAGTAGACGCTTTTTTGTCTCTTCGCTGCGCAGGCCCCAGACGAATTGATCCCTTAGCGAAATTTTAGGTTATCGTCAAATCCGCAGTACGTCGAAAGTCGTTTCAGGTTGGCCAGGAATGTTTTGATATCCTCACCTTCCAGTTGTCGACACTCCTTAAATTTGTACCGTTCTGCTATTTCACTTGGTGCTGGTTGTAGGTGGTTTTTCATTACGTTTGAAATTTCTTCAAACGTCTTGTTTGAGGGTTTCTCCGGTGTGCACAAGTTTCTCAACAATGCGTAGCCCTCGCTACCGATTAGTGTGATTAAGGGGAGGGTACACCCGATTTGTTACCGACACCGCCTATATCTCCGAAACGGGGCTATCAATCGACTTGTCCTTGCGGCAGTCGATGTTTGACGAGTAATGGGTTCGAACTGGTACGTTTCATCAGATGAAATCGGATTTTATTTATTTTTTTTTATCGAAAAGCGTGGGCGTGCTATTTATTTCGACTTATATCAAAGCCTACGGATCGAAAATGCAAAATCGGCTTCCTGAGCCCGATTCTATATGGCATTCCGAACACAACCATCCAAAAACATCTTTGGTTTCGACAACGATGAAGAAACCACATCTAATCTACGTTTTTATGGTAATGTTCGCGATTGTCAAGGGCCGTGAGCGAAAATGGCCGCTCACGGCTGTTGATATGATGTGGTGGTTCGCAGAACGCCCGTGAGATGTCGCCGCACGCCCATTTAAGCTTCTCCTTTTACCACCGCTGTTACGTTGGTACACCTGGTACCACGTGACTCGACCCGCAGTCAGAGGTGATTTGAAGACTAACAATACGTATATTTCCAATATAATACTTTTCAACGATTTCTCCAACATCTCGGTAAGTGAAAATATATAATCAATCCGAAATTGAGCATTTTGTTCATTTATTTCCGTTATTATATCATTTTCCATGGTTTTTCAATACATATATATTAGGGTGTGTCAGAAAAAAATAATTTTTTTTGCTACCTTCTGCACGGATAGTTCTCGTCAAGACAGCGAGATTCCCCGCTGGAAAATGTCCTATGTCAAGGCTAAGTGGTTCCGAAACTTTTTTTTAGTTTTCCGTTTTACATAGGAATTGGAATTTTCCATAGGAAAATGGAATACTAAAAAAAAGTTTCGGAACCACTTAGCCTTGACATAGGACATTTTCCAGCGGGGAATCTCTCTCTCTTGACGAGAACTATCCGTTCGGAAGGTAGCGAAAAAAATTTTTTTTTTCTGACACACCCTAATATATATGTATTGAAAAACCATGGAAAATGATATAATAACGAAAATAAACGAACAAAATGCTCAATTTCGGATTGATTATATATTTTCACTTACCGAGATGTTGGAGAAATCGTTGAAAAGTATTATATTGGAAATATGCGTATTGTTAGTCTTCAAATCACCTCTGACTGCGGGTCTAGTCACGTGTTACCACACGGAAAATTTTAGTCAACTGTAACTGTATACGCGTATTGGACGATTGTGCACACTTCGTAGCCGTTCACTTGATACCTATGTGTAGCCATCTACTGGTGACGCGGTAGGCAACAGACGTATACAGTGAAGCTAAATGTGAACAGTGGCAACGTTCTCTGTATACGAGTGTCACCGGTAGACGGCTACACATAGAAAACCAACTGCAGGCTTCGCATTCGTCAACAATACCTGAATACAGTGTATACCACCTCCGCGTACACTCTGATTCTCCGCTACTGGCTACACTGAGAGACAGTTACCGACCACGAAATTTCCCGGTGCAGGTGTACCAACGTAACAGCGGTGGTAAAAGGAGAAGCTTAAATGGGCGTGCGGCGACATCTCACGGGCGTTCTGCGAACCACCACATCATATCAACAGCCGTGAGCGGCCATTTTCGCTCACGGCCCTTGACAATCGCGAAAATTATCACAAAAACGTAGATTAGATGTGGTTTCTTCATCGTTGTCGAAACCAAAGATGTTTTTGGATGGTTGTGTTCGGAATGCCATACAGAATCGGGCTCAGGAAGCCGATTTTGCATTTTCGATCCGTAGGCTTTGATATAAGTCGAAATAAATAGCACGCCCACGCTTTTCGATGAAAAAAAAAAAAAATCCGATTTCATCCGATCAAACGTACCAGTTTGAACCCATTACTCGTCAAACATCGACTGCCGCAAGGACAAGTCGATTGATAGCCCCGTTTCGGAGATATAGGCGGTGTCGGTAACAAATCGGGTATACCTCCCCCTTAAATGCATCACTTTCTTTTTTCGTCCCTCACATCGTTAGCCTCGAAAAATTGCTCGAGCCTCTCCTGCCACATTTCCCAGTCATCGGACAACGCGAATTTTTTTTGTCGAGTTACCCGTACCACCAACCGCCATTTTCCTTACTTTGTTTACTTCTTCGTTAAGGGGGGGGGGGGGGGGGGGGGGGGGGGTTATACCCGATTTGTTACCGACACCGCCTATATCTCCGAATCGGGGCTATCAATCGACTTGTCCTTTCGGCAGCCGATGTTTGACGAGTAATTAGTTCGAACTGGTACATTTGATCGAATGAAATCGGGATTTTTTTTTTTTTTTTGATCGATAAGTGTTGGCGTGCCATTTATGTCGACTTATATCAAAGCCTAAGCATAAAAAATGCAAAATCGACCGAGAGAGCCCGATTCTATCGAGAATTCCGAACACAACCATCCCAAAACATCTTTGTTTTCGACAACGATGAAGGGGCCAGTTGTATTCTACGTTTTCGTGGTAATTTTCGCGATTGTCAACGGCTGAGAGCAGCTGAGAGCGGCCATTGCCGTTAATGTTGATATATTAGTTCCCAGACCGCCCGTGAGATGTAGCCACCCGCAAATTTTTAGCTTATTAGTGAGAGACGATTGGACTGCAGGTCGAGTCACGTGGTTACAGGTGTATCAACGCATAGAACTTATATCCCTGGAATGGGAATAGCCCATTTGCGCAATGAGCGGCAGACTGACACCAACATGTTGAGACAGAGATATATCTCTCTCTCCTTTCCTAACGTGCAGTCCCCTCTCCGCGCATACCCCTCGCCAGCATAGTACCGCGCGAAGATTGATAGGTTAGGGTTAGCGTAAAGTTGTAATTCATTATGTATCACAGAAATAGTTGAGTTATACATTTACTGACAACGGTTATAAATTAATATGCTATTCAAAATTATCATCCAAGTAAACAATCTGACAACGGTTATTCGTCATTCACGTTATAGGTTAGGAATGACTACGACTAGGGCGGTGCGCGCCTGCGCAGAAAGAAAAGACGCCGCGTTAGGAAAGGAGAAAGAGATATATCTCTGTCTCAACATGTTGGCTTCAGTCCGACAGGTCCTATTCCCCTTCCAGTAATATAAGTTCTATGTATCAACGTAACAGCGTGGCGACATCTCACGGGCGGTCTGGGAACTAATATATTAACATTAGCGGCAATGGCCGCTCTCAGCTGCTCTCAGCCGTTGACAATCGCGAAAATTACCACAAAAACGTAGAATACAACTGGCCCCTTCATCGTTGTCGAAAACAAAGATGTTTTGGGATGGCTGTGTTCGGAATTCTCGATAGAATCGGGCTCTCTCGGTCGATTTTGCATTTTTCATGCGTAGGCTTTGATTTAAGTCGACATAAATGGCACGCCAACACTTTTCGATCAAAAAAAAAAAAAAATCCCGATTTCATTCGATCAAATGTACCAGTTCGAACTAATTACTCGTCAAACATCGGCTGCCGAAAGGACAAGTCGATTGATAGCCCCGTTTCGGAGATATTCGACCGGCCGGTAACAAATCGGGTATACCTCCCCCTTAAGTAGTCTCTGATGCCTCAACAATTGCTCCCTTTGAGCTATTAGTTGCTTTTTACTCTCCTCTACCTTAGCCTTTTCGTTTATTAATTCAGCTTTTTCTCGGAGTTTTTCTTTCTCCGACATGCCACTAGCTACACTCACGAGGTACGCTTTCTCTGCACGTGTAGCGCGAAGTAAACTTTCCTTTTTGTTTTTTTTTCTCGTGGCTTCCTTTTACCTCGTCGCCAGTTGTGGAGTCCGAGGGAATTAATAGGCACTTGTACTGGTTATTAGAAAAAGGTTTATTAAGATATTATTAGTAAAGATTGGAGAAAAATCATGGGTGTGCCAGTCAGTGTAGACATCAAAATTTTATTTTGTTTAATTGATGGCGTTTCGACCGGAGCATGGCCGGTCATCCTCAGATCTGTGGGGACAAAAGCATCCCATACATCAAATTGTACATGTTATATATTTAAACCAAAGTCTTATAATTAAATATAAATAGTTACAGAAACCAAACAGGGAGAAAGAGCTTAGACATTTAATTGAATAAGTAGGATTAGATAGAAAAAGAAATTTGTGTGAAAACAAGTCGTAAACATACCGAGAAGGCACTTTAAACGCGCCAACGATGTTGTGACTAGGCGGCTTAGCGACGAAGTGACAGGTGGCGATTATCAAACTTGGATCAGGCTGCTAATCGGCAGCCCGCGAAAATTTGAACGTATTTAGATCCTAATTCGAAACCAGTATGCTATAATAACGGCGCATACAGATTACTGAGGTTATCGATATCCGTCCTCTTGTTACACGTTAGGTTTCTACTTATGTTTAACATTTCTTTAATAAGCCTGTGGTGATATTTAGAATAGGAGGAAGCTAGAGTTGACCGCCAATATCAATCGTCATAACATAGATGTAGCGTTCCAAAAGAAAATAGACAACGACGCACATAGAGTTGAACGACTTTTCACCAAAATCAAGCCACTCTGATGTTATGTTTCCGTAAAATCCTTTGTATTTGTTCCGATAGCCCTTTAATGTAAGGAAGAACCGTGGTGTTAGTAAAACTAGGTGTGTCTGAGTCTAATCTTTCCTGATACGTCCAGCTATTGTATAATTTCTCTACCCGTGTTGCCTTAATACTGTTAATTAAACTAGGTGGGTAACCATTTTGGATCAAAATTTGTGTAATAAGGTGTAAGTTCTTTTCTCTGAACATTGGTTCGCACAACTTCAAACCTCTATCAATTAACCCCGCAACCACACATTTTTTATGGACCTCCGGATGATGTGAGGTATATTGTAGGTACCTCCCTGACCAGGTGGGTTTTTGGTACCAATCGATAATTAGTGCGTTGGTGTTGTTAATGACTAACATGTCTAAAAAACTTATCCTACCATCCACCTCTAGCTCGCTGGTGAAGCATAGTTTCGTGTGATATTGGTTGAAGGAGTGAACAATGTTGTCAAGATTGTCAATGTGAACAGCTGTTAAAATGTCATCTACATATCGCTTATAAAAAGGGAGAGAGTAACTCAAATTGGAGATCACCTCAGTTTCAAGTGATTCCATAACTAAATTTGCTATAGCGGGGCTTATTGGAGACCCCATGGCTATTCCTTCAATTTGGTGGAAATACCTTCCATTGTGTAAGAAAAAGGTGGCATCCAGACATAGCTTTACACCTTTGATGAAATCGTCCTTGGGCAACTGGGTGTGAGATTTAATTTCTTTCCATCTCTTCTCAATACATTGTAGCGCTAGAGCCACAGGTATGTTCGTAAACAATGAAGTGACATCCAAAGAGATGAGTTTATGTTCTGGTGGAATAGGAATACCTCGTATGGACTCAGCAAAAGACCATGAGTCTTTCGTGTGATATTCACTTTTGCCTAGGATCGCTGTTAGAGGCCGAGCACAGTATTTAGCAAGATTGTAAGTAGGAGAACCAATATTAGAGACGATAGGCCTATAAGGTACCCCAGGTTTGTGTATTTTAGGTAAAAAATAGATTTTAGGTGGAACAGAACTACAAGTTTTCAATAAGTTGCCAGTACGATTTGAGATAAGACCCCGTTTGAGCCAGTCGTTTACTACCGCATTAGTTTGGCGTTCGAAAATTTTTGTTGGATGTTTATTCAAGATTTTGTAGGTGTTCTGGTCGGCTAGAAGATTGTTAACCTTAGATAAGTAATCAGTAGTGTTGACCACAACCGTTTTGTTGCCTTTATCGGCTTTGGTAACGATGAGGTTCGGGTGATCTTTTAGAAAGCGCTTTGTGTAGTTAAAATTCGCCAAGGCTTGGACCTGCTGCCTATCTAGCCGAGCGTTTTTAGTGTGTGAGGTCAGTTTTTGTGTGACTAGGCTACGGATCGTATCTTTCGTTGTTTTACTTAGACCTGACAGACCAGATTCCACGGCGCAGATCACATCATCTATAGGTATCTTATTTGGTGCATATGCAATGCCATGTTTGGCACCTAACGCTAGACAGTTTTGTACCACCGGTGGTAATTCAGTGTCGGATAAATTAGCTAGCCATCTATCAACAGGTACGATAAGTTTCGCTGAATCTAGCTTCGAGAATTTGTCAATATTGTCTTGCTTGATTTTGGTGAAAAGTCGTTCAACTCTATGTGCGTCGTTGTCTATTTTCTTTTGGAACGCTACATCTATGTTATGACGATTGATATTGGCGGTCAACTCTAGCTTCCTCCTATTCTAAATATCACCACAGGCTTATTAAAGAAATGTTAAACATAAGTAGAAACCTAACGTGTAACAAGAGGACGGATATTGATAACCTCAGTAATCTGTATGCGCCGTTATTATAGCATACTGGTTTCGAATTAGGATCTAAATACGTTCAAATTTTCGCGGGCTGCCGATTAGCAGCCTGATCCAAGTTTGATAATCGCCACCTGTCACTTCGTCGCTAAGCCGCCTAGTCACAACATCGTTGGCGCGTTTAAAGTGCCTTCTCGGTATGTTTACGACTTGTTTTCACACAAATTTCTTTTTCTATCTAATCCTACTTATTCAATTAAATGTCTAAGCTCTTTCTCCCTGTTTGGTTTCTGTAACTATTTATATTTAATTATAAGACTTTGGTTTAAATATATAACATGTACAATTTGATGTATGGGATGCTTTTGTCCCCACAGATCTGAGGATGACCGGCCATGCTCCGGTCGAAACGTCATCAATTAAATAAAATAAAATTTTGATGTCTACACTGACTGGCACACCCATGATTTTTCTCCAATCTATACCTAAAACCAGTCAAGAAAACCTTCTCGCATTATTAGTAAATACAGTGAGAGCACACGGCCTTCCCATGTTGACGCTTACTGGCGTGTCGCCATACTTGTTAGATAGTTTTAGGAACGCACTCTAGTGCTTTATTTGAATCTAGTGACTTACGTTATGAAACTAGATACATTACAAGTATCATAGTGACTCAATAGCGGGTGACTTAAAAGTCGCTGTTAGATTGTGTCAAAACTGAAAACCGTATGGCTAATAGTATTAACTTTTAGTCAAACGCGATTGTCTTGAATGGAAGCTATAGTGTCGATAACTGCAGCGTGAGCACTAGATAAAATTATCGAAAAACTGATTGAAGGGGGAATCGCAGCACAAGATGGCCGCCGTGGCCAAGGATGTGGCCCACCTCACGATTTGAGTGTACGTTTTTTTTGAACCAGTATTGGTATTTCGAATAATTCTAGCATGATTGCTTTTCTACCGATGGATTAGTCAGAAAAAAAATCCACACTGTGTATTCTGATAGAATAGAACGACCCTGAGTCGTTACAGAAAGTCGACGGAGTGATATAACCTCACACCAATGACTGTGAATCCTGATTACAACATAAAAACGATTTCAGTTGAAGTTCAGCTTGTTCGATGGTGGCGTTAGAGGAGCTGCGTGCATATATTCACCACTGTTGAACAATGCCTCAAGAGTGTCCAACGAGCTGATGCACATCACGGACTGGATGCCGACCTTGTACTCAGCTGCTGGAGGCAACCTTAATGATCTTGGTGAAATCGACGGCGTCAATCAATGGCCGTCTCTGAAGGACGGTGAGGACAGCCCTCGGAAATCAGTGCTCCTGAACATAGATGAAGTCCAGGGAGTCGCAGGAGCGGTTTTCGGAAAGTACAAACTACTTCAGGGTGAGTCACTTTATCAGGGATTCTCGCCTGACCGATATGGAACGAACCTTTGCGCAATGCTTACACTGAGAAAAAAAAGTTATTGAATTAATTAAATATTCGTTGATTCAATTAAATGATTTGTTTGTATATTCCCGAAAGCATATTTAATCAAAACAACACCAGATGTAGAGTTAGATAGAGTAAATATTCATTCCATTTTAAGAAAAAATAGTTTCAATAAATCATACAGATATTCAGCGACATCACTCACCGAGTTGGTCTATTAGTAAAATATCTTGAGTCAAGTGTTTCATATCTCATGTCGAGAAAATGATATGTTTAGTCAAACGATACATAATACATTGGATGGGATATTTCATTATTCTGAAGAAATATACCATAATATGAATTAAAATATAATCATAAGAAGTGACTGCTTATTAGAACCTAAAACAAGAATCAGTGATGAAATACGACGATCGTTTGGAAGAATGTCGTATTTTCACGCAACAACAAAATATTTTATTATTGTTAAGTAATTCACGTTTCTTACAATCGCAAGTTTATTATAAATAATAAAGCATTTATACCCTGCAAAAAAACTCATAACTAACCAAACGAGATAATTTGTGTATCCAATAAGATATTTTTTGGTAACAAATAACATTTATTCACAGCAACGTTGATAATAATTTGAATGAAAATACGAGACATTCAAGCTGGACAATTATATTGTCATTGTAACACGAGAAACGTGTATTATACTATTAACGCATTAGAACAATCAAATGAAAATGATTATTTCACCGGTTGAACCAATAATGGTTTCATTGAGAAACGTTAGAGGTGCAATTGAATCATTGATAGAGTCTTGGCCGTTCAAGCGAATTCCAAATTCAATTCAATATGCCGCAATGGCTTGGTCAACCTTCGTAAGAAGGCATAAGTCCAACTTGTCTTGACTCTGAAGCCCATCGCTCCTGAGTTGGTTGGTTAATAAATACACGGGGAGAACTCCGGGTACTGTGGCGCCTCCGCGCGGGAATCTCTTCTCCCCACGTTTTCGGGGCCTTTTCAGAACCGCTTCGGGCGCTCTTACTTCCCGCACTTGCGGGAAGTCTTGGCAGGACCAATAGTTCACCGTATATGGGGAAGGTGGCGTCACCGAATATATAAGACGGGACGTTTGCCTTCTCGCGCGAGCAGATTTTGCACCCGCATTTACGGTCAAAGAATCCTCTTTTGTGCGGGGAGTCTGTTATACCGGTGGGAACATATACTGCCAGGAGTTCTCCCCGTGTAGGTCGGAGAGGCGCGAAGTTATGGTTGGCTCCACGCTGCTTCCTTAGCGAGAATGCTGGTACGGATTCGCCACGTTGTGGCCGGCCACAGAACTCACGTTTGAGCGCCTATATAATAGCACACCAGGTTTTTATCATTTTCACGCATTGATTCAAGCGAACTGATTGATTATTTACATACTTGATGATTTTCTCAAGTGAAAGGTGTTTTGTTGTTAGTGGTAGGATTTGGGGATTCACGTTAATGAAGTCGTTGCATTAAAGCAATATATTCTGTCATTCGTCATGAATATGAGATATTATTTCGTCTGTCACGTTTATAACGTTGTCGCAAAACAGAAATATTCTGGATAACAATTTTTTTGATCGTAGAATATTGGCAATCTTAAACGAATGATTCACTTCAATGAAATAACATATGTTTGGCACGACACAATATTTATTCACCACAAGCACTCATATGATTGTATTCACATACTTTTGAAAATGAATTTTAAGTATAAATGTACATTTTTCAAAAACGTGCATTTGATTGAAAATAGAATAATATTGATTTGATTTTATTCGAATAATCATTTGAATCAAGGGCATGTTGACGTATTGCATGATTACTCATTTCTTATTTAGTTGAAACGCAACATCGTATCGACGGTAGCCGACCATAAAATGCTAACTTGAAACTCCCGTGTTAAATAATTCTTATACAGCGGAGCTCGTAAAAAAATTCTAACTCAAAATGCGACGTTAGAAAATGCTATCTCGTCGTCAATGCAACAAGAATCCAATCAAAAAATTTGGGCTAAATAATTCTAACTGAAAGCTTCGGGTAAACAGAGTCTAATTGAAGGTTTCAGACTATAGGATTCCAATTCAGGTCGCTTGAATAAAATTCTAATAAAAAAAACAGCGCATTATGATGCTAACTCGCGCGCGATGCAATATAAAGCTAACTCGGACGGAATATTTTATTTTATAATATAATATGCTATTTTACTTTGATTTTATCTAAAATTATATATTCATTAATTCTTTGAATTTTGAATTGGTTTTCAAGAAAGTTATTTAGAATTTCTATTTTAAATAAATGAAATTATAGATAAATGTTTATGTTGAATAGTAAAAAATCAAGGTAAGTACTGGAATACGACATCAGATTTTTATTCCTTATCTTTATTTTCGAAGATTAATAATTCAATATACCCATACACCACTCCCACTTATGATAGCATTCCATCTGAATAATTTTTGCGAGAAAATGATTCGAAGATGTTCCTTCTTCAGGCCTACCAGAGAAGACCGAAATTGGTATGATGTTACTATCAATGGAATCATTCATAAGGGTGTCGATATTTTCTTCTTTATCGTACCTTTCAAGTCTTTGATGATCTAAGTCGTAAATAAGTGTATAATCTTCCACAGCCTCCACAGGTTCTAGAAACATACATTTTAATTAATCTGTGCATTACGACATTTTTCGACTATAATGGTTGATATGACTCTTAAAAAGCACGAATTAAAGTATGCATATTGGGTTGAGCGCACATAAGAGTGAAAAAACACACACTTTATGCACGAAATAGCAAATGCAATTTTCCAAGATCATAGTAGGAATTATTATTATAATAGAATCAAATTATATATAAATTTCGTAAGTGATATTACCATTTTTCGAAATCTCAGCATCCATGGTTCATCAAGTATGGAATTAGAAGAGTCAAAAAAGCACGAATTCAGAGAAAAATTAACGAACAACCACGGTTTGAAGCTTATGCCGTTCCGATTTTGACGTTAACCTATTAGAAGTGAAATAGATAAAAGCCTCTATATTTCCTGTGCAACTTTTTTTTAGCTCGCGATAAAAACAAAACACCCTCGAACTGCACTCATATCGTCTACAAGGTGATTGAAAATCAGTTTTAGCAATTAACGGATAAAAGTTTGTATTTCGCATGAAATTTAATAAGCTCGTATCTGTTAATATATAATGTTGTTTTTATTATTTTTCAGCGTATCATTCCTCGTGCATACTCATATTGGACCTAAGTTTAAGAAAAATTCATTTCATAGCCCCTTATTTTCGGAGTTTAGTTTACAAAACTCATATAAAAGAAAACGAGTTTCGTTTTAAAGTAAGGGGCTATGAAATGAATTTTTCTTAAACTTAGGTCCAATACGAGTATGCACGAGGAATGATACGCTGAAAAATAATAAGAACAACATTATATATTAACAGATACGAGCTTATTAAATTTCATGCGAAATACAAACCTTTATCCGTTAATTGCTAAAACTGATTTTCAATCACCTTGTAGACGATATGAGTGCAGTTCGAGGGTGTTTTGTTTTTATCGCGAGCTAAAAAAAAGTTGCACAGGAAACATAGAGGCTTTTATCTATTTCACTTCTAATAGGTTAACGTCAAAATCGGAACGGCATAAGCTTCAAACCGTGGTTGTTCGTTAATTTTTCTCTGAATTCGTGCTTTTTTGACTCTTCTAATTCCATACTTAATGAACCATGGATGCTGAGATTTCGAAAAATGGTAATATCACTTACGAAATTTATATAGGGGAGAGCGGGGCAAAAAGGGCAGCGGGGCAAAAAGGGCAGCTCGGCGAAAAAAACCAAAAATTCTTGAAAAATTTTCGATTTTTTTGTTTTTTTTTTCAATAAAAGTTGTTTCCCAAAGAAATTTTCCCTTTTTCCGATAATTTTGAAACAATTTTGATTGAAAAAAAAAAAAATCGAAAATTTTTCAAGAATTTTTTGTTTTTTCGCCGAGCTGCCCTTTTTGCCCCGCTCTCCCCTATAATTTGATCCTATTATAATAATAATTCCTACTATGATCTTGGAAAATTGCATTTGCTATTTCGTGCATAAAGTGTGTGTTTTTTCACTCTTATGTGCGCTCAACCCAATATGCATACTTTAATTCGTGCTTTTTACGAGTCATATCAACCATTATAGTCGAAAAATGTCGTAATGCACAAATTAATTAAAATGTATGTTTCTAGAACCTGTGGAGGCTGTGGAAGATACACTTATTTACGACTTAGATCATCAAAGACTTGAAAGGTACGATGAAGAAGAAAATATCGACACCCTTATGAATGATTCCATTGAGTGTAACATCATACCAATTTCGGTCTTCTCTGGTAGGCCTGAAAAAGGAACATCTTCGAATCATTTTCTCGCAAAAATTATTCAGATGGAATGCTCTAAGAATGACTTATCAAATGAAGGCTATAGGCAAGATGTTGGTCAAAATGCATTTGATAATGAAAATCATATGCGATCGTTGGAACACTTCAAATATATCGAAGCAGAACGTGATTCCTTTTTGGACGCAGAAAATAACGATTCTGTCGAGTTAGATGCAGATACTGTGTTCGTCAGTTCAGATTCAGACGATGATAATTCGTTGGATCAAACTGAAAAGAAAAATGAAAATAAGTATGAAGATTTGAGTAATCATTCAGATGTGAAAAATCTATCAAACGACCTAAACGAGAGAAAAGAATCTGGAAACAATAAATTGTCTAGAAAGAGAAAAAGTGATCCTGAAAAGTGGAAGAGTAATATAAGAAAAAAAGCAGTAAATTCAGGCCAAGAGTATGTATCACCAATAACACAAAAAATAGTGCCTGCTCGAACGATGAAACAAGGTTGCGGACCAGGATGCAGATTTAAATGCGAAAGTAAAATTTCTGATGAAGTAAGAAATATTTTTTTTTCAGACTATTGGAGTACAAACAATCAAAGTAGAAAATATGAATTTATTGCGCGCTATGTTAAGGAAGTAACCAATAAAGAAATGCCCACCGAAACATCGAAAAGAAATTACTCACGAACTTACACAATTGCAAACAAAAATCAGAAAGTTGAAGTTTGTCAGACTATGTTCTGCAATACTTTAGATATAAGCAAACAGGTGGTATATACTGCTCTGAAAAAAGAGAGAAAAGGAGATCCGCAGTTACTTGATAAACGAGGTACATCATCTAAGCGACCAAGAGATATTGACGAAAGCATTACTGAAGGTGTGAAGGAACACATAAACATGTTTCCAAAAGTCGAATCACATTTTTGCAGAAGAGACAGCGTTCGTGAATACTTAGAGGGAAACTTGAATTACGCCGCTATGTACAGGTTATACGTGAAATGGACCGAAGAAAATAATCGTCCGCATGCAACGTTAGCGCATTATAAAAATGTATTCGATTTCGAATTCAATCTTGGATTTTTTAAGCCGAAGAAAGACCAGTGCGATACTTGCGAGTCCTATAGAGAAGGAAAAAGAAAAGCTCCATGAAAAATATAGTAAACATATTGCTAATAAGAACATTTCAAGAAAACTAAAGGACAACGATAAAAGTTTCGCAAAAGCAAATCGCAATAACACTGTAATGGCTTGTTTCGATTTTCAAAAAATACTGGCAACTCCTCAAACGGAAGCAAGTTGTTTATACTATAAACGAAAATTATCAGTATCTAATTTTACGATTTACAACGTGATAAGCCACAAAGCGGTGTGCTACGTATGGAATGAAAGTGAAGCAAAGAAAGGATCTCTTTCTCGAGAGTCTTTCTCGAGAGTCCTTCACTCTTTTCTCGAGGTCGGGCACACACAAAACGAAGGCGACTCCGTGCACGCGGTAATCGAAAGATATACGCGAGGAAGAAAAATTTATACTGAACATGAATGGATTAATGTTATCCGGAAAGCAAAACAAACTCAACCGCAATACGAGGTTTGCCCGATAAAGTTTGACAGTATTTATGATTTCAAGAGCTTATCTTCGAAAATGAATTGGAAAAAAACAGTTTTGAAAAATCGTAGAACATCCACAGTGGTTATTGGAATATCAAAAATTAAACAAGTTCTTGTATCGAACGATAAATTAAATGAGTTGCAGTACAAATTAGATTTCGAGAAAGATTTTGAAACTCTTGTTACAAGGAAAGAAAAAGAAAATGTGAATGTAAAAAAATATACGCTTACAAAAGCCAACACAGACGTTCAAGGCATTACCGCTGCAAAGAAAAAAGATCTCTTGGATTTATGTAAGGCTTTAATCATACCTGCTGAATACCATGAATATTACAATAGACTTCCCGTGAAAAAAAGTGCTGTTACAGATGAAGACGACTGTGAATTAGATACGAGTGATTAGCGTACTATTTTTTGTCGAGGAAACATTTGATTTTTGTCGATTAAGGTAGTCGTCTCACTGGGTCGTACAGGGGATAGATGCAGCGGGGCGCGCCGTGCGGGACGGCTTGCGTGCGAGAAGAGAGGGCCAATGCCGCTAACGCACTAGCGTAGCGGAACAACAGACGAATATTTTCTTTTCGATCCTGTTATTATTTTATCTAAGTCGATGACCCTCTTTTTTTTTTACCCGATCATATTTAAAATTGATTTCTGATTACGTGACAACTTTTAGATTGCCGTTAAGTCGGATTATTGTCGGTGAATTATAATTTTGAAGTTGCGATTAACCTCTATTTCCGTTGACAGCCGTGTAAAATGAGTGATTTTTAAGATTTTTTTACAGCTTTATAAGGTCGATGACCTGAAACTCTACGAGAGTCGAATAACATAGTCGTGGAACAGATACAAAAAATATCATATCCTAAAGTTGGATTTAATGTCCAAGAGACGACTACCTTAAAGATTACTATCGAAACTTATATTGATGAAAAAATATTTTTATTAGCAGATATTTTGAACGAAACCAAATATTATTGTCATGTAAAATGAATTGTTTTATATTTTACTGTTCTTGTTAGCTTACTCTTATGCATTTTTCAAAAATCTGAATTAATTCAGATATATTTTTAATTTTATCGAAAATCGTTAAAAGAATCTTGTTATATCATATGTGGGAGTTGTGTATGGGTATATTGAATTATTAATCTTCGAAAATAAAGATGAAGAATAAAAATCTGATGTCGTATTCCAGTACTTACCTTGATTTTTTACTATTTAACATAAACATTTATCTACAATTTCATTTATTTAAAATAGAAATTCTAAATAACTTTCTTGAAAACCAATTCAAAATTCAAAGAATTAATGAATATATAATTTTAGATAAAATCAAAGTAAAATAGCATATTATATTATAAAATAAAATATTCCGTCCGAGTTAGCTTTATATTGCATCGCGCGCGAGTTAGCATCATAATGCGCTGTTTTTTGAATTAGAATTTTATTCAAGCGACCTGAATTGGAATCCTATAGTCTGAAACCTTCAATTAGACTCTGTTTACCCGAAGCTTTCAGTTAGAATTATTTAGCCCAAATTTTTTGATTGGATTCTTGTTGCATTGACGACGAGATAGCATTTTCTAACGTCGCATTTTGAGTTAGAATTTTTTTACGAGCTCCGCTGTATAAGAATTATTTAACACGGGAGTTTCAAGATAGCATTTTATGGTCGGCTACCGTCGGTATGGTGTACCAAAGAATATTTTTATCGCAATAAATATGAAGATTCAGACAACAAAAAGATGCTCTCCAATAGAAATAAAAATTTGATTCGTTACGCATTTGTACTTTTGAGGGTAGTAAATATGATTTTCACTCAAGTACGTATTCATTGCATTGAATGAATATTTTCTTACACCGAATACAAGATTCAACCGTAACATAAATGTTTTGGCTAACTCTAGATTAGTACCTTCAATTATTTGTGGCAGTTGGATGAACGTCATCGACTCTCAGAGTCATTATTTGTTATGAATTAAATTAGGTTGGCTGCTCCAAATACACTTCTTGGCTTTAACGACTAAATTTTTAATGATTTCAAATAAATGAACACTTGTCTCAAGCAGATAACACTCGAAGAAATATAACATCAAATCAATGCATGTGCTTTGTTGTTCCCAGTACCGCGTGATTGCGTGAAATAAAACAATGGTTGAATCAAGCGAATTGAACATCAAAGAAATCATTTGTTTGATTTAATAACTTTTTTTTCTCAGTGTACTCTTGACGCTTACAGAAAGACATATTATGCGATAAACGCAGATGTAAAGAGTATAGTTACAGCTACTCATTCTCTACGCCTCTGCTCTTTTCAATTTAGGAAAACAAACTGAATACACCGATTTTTACGGTGACAGTGGTAACGGGGATGGCTATCCTCATTACAACGCAACTTCTGTCGTCACATCTGACGCGGGACAAGCGATTGCTGAAATTTCCAATCACCCTGTGACTCTGGAGCAGATAATCGAGCTAAGGAAGGAGGCCCAGATGTACTGTGCACCGTTTGACAAGTACACAAACTGCAGTGACAAATGCCTCTTCGATATGAGCCAAGACCCATGCGAGACCGTCGACATCTCCGCCAAAAATCCCGAGGTGAGTCTATTCACGTTTTTTAGTCTGGATTCTAATTGGTTATTCAAGTGAGACAAATATATCGTTTTAAACTGACTGCATGATTTTATTCTCATGCTCATTGAACACGATGGATACAATGAAACGAACTCAACAAATTATTTTCTTGAATTGTTCTTATTGTGTTTCGCGCTTTGGATTGGCAAAAGGGTTTAACTGCAAAGGATGAGTCAAATACAATTTGACGAGACGTGGATGATGATATTCATTTGATTTCAGACTGTGAAACTCATGGAGGACTATATTGAATCGTATTGGGCAGATTTGGTCCCACAATCGAGCTCACGGTATGACCCGGCATCATCTCCTCTGAGGTTTGGCGGCGTATGGAAACCGTGGGTCTGCCCTCCAAAGAGCTGGCCCTCCGATCCATCGTGAGTATCTGACCGTTATCTATGATGCTTTGAGAACCATTCAAGTACAGTGGGCCAAAATGGATTGATCAATTCTATTGCTGACAGATCTCGGATTAAAGGGGCATAACATCCAGTATTCTTCAGTAATCAGTTCATCGTTATTTTATGTTGACGGAACTTCGAGTCTTAAGGGTATATATTAGACCGGTTCAAGAAAATCGAAATTTTTTTTTTTCAATTTTCGCATTGAAATACTTTCGGGGGGTTGAAAAGAGATGCCTGTTAGAAGCAGAGCTCTTAATATTGATATTTAGAGGTCGCTCATCGCGGACTTCTATTTCCCATTTGAATAGCATTGGAATTTTTTTTTTTTTTTTTAGAATTTTGTAGCGCACAAACTAATGAACAAATCCAAATGACCCATACATATTCTTATGGGGAATTGAACACTCTACAAAAAGTGTCTCTTATCATTTTTTGATAAATTAACTCCTTTCCTCAAAGTTCAATTTATAGTTAAGTCCACTATTGTTTTTTTGTAATTTTTTTCTTTACACACTTTTTGTAGAGTGTTGAATTCCCTATGAAAATATGTATGAGTCATTCGGATTTGATTATTGGTTTGGTAGCTACGAACTTCTAAAAAAAAAAATTTCCTACGCTATTCAAATGGAAAATAGAAATCCGCGATGAGCGACCTCTAAATATTAATATTAAGAGCTCTGCTTTTAACAGGCATCTTTTTTCAACCCCCCGAAAGTATTTCAATGCGAGAATTGGAAAAAAAAATGTCGATTTTTTTGAACCGGTCTAGTACATATGAATCGTGGATGGATGACATCAGACGTTGTCTTACAGTTTTATGACTCGAATATCCGTGAACAATAGTATATTGCGTACGAAGGAGGCAAGGAAGGTCTTTTAACGCCGAGCGTAAATTTGCAATACAAGTCGTAGACGAGTCGAAGACGAGTATTGCAAATACGCTCGGCGTAAAAGACCTTCGCCTCCTTGGTGCACACGATATTTTATACAACAAAAGTATGTTTTACAAGTTCATGCTCGATCCAGTACACAAAGTCGACGGATACAAACACGCAAAGCAACGCGTAACAACGCGTACGTCAGAGACCACCTTAACTCCTAGGATATAAAAGTATAGCTTCATTTTGCTACTAGGAGCTAAAAGTAAACTCTGCGCATGCGCATTCGCAAACAGGTTCAGCTGTCGCTAAATCCCCTACTTTGTGTACCGAGATCGAGCATGAAAAACGCGTAAAACATGCTTGCGTTGTATAATAGTATATTGTTTACCGAGCGAGAAAGCAGTCGATTGCGCGCCGAGTATGAAGGTGAGCGCCGAGGCGAAGCCGAGGTGTTCTCAACTTCATACGAGGCGCCAATGACTGTTTTCTCCGAGGTGAACATACTATTTTCTTCAACAGCGGAGCGGAATCAGCGAGTTTTCAACCGCAAACGAGGACCGGCAATCGACTGGTTTCCATCCTCATTTGCGGATGGAAACTCGCTGGTTTCCCTCCGCTGTTGAGGAAAAGGTATTATCTATTGATGTGTAGAACCTCACAGCTTAATGCAAAGATGAAAAATAAAAATGCGACAAACTATTAAGAATGTTCACATATCCTGTTTCCTTTTCTTTATAAAAGCGTATTTGCCTCAAAAGTAAATCAGAAAAAGTCACAGGAATTTGTTTCGACGAGGTTCATCTTCAGACGAATTTTCAGAAAAACATTTTGGACTAGGATCTGCACCTTCAATCCGTCCGCCCATCAACTGTACGAACACGATTGAAATGATTGAAGCTTTTCGTTTAATGCAAGCCGTCAATTTTTGGTTTGATGACGAAAAATGTCGACAAATGTACATTGTTATAATAAAAAAGACAACTTAGTCGAATACTTCTTACATTATGATTATATAGACTCACGCCTATGCACACACAATTCATGCATAAATCCGTTTATCGCTAAATACATGTATTATCATTGTTTTTTTCGCAGTCATTTCTTATGTCAAATAATATTATGTAAACGGTATGTATTCTTGATAAATATTATTAATTCCTCAAGCAATTCCGAAAAGATGCAATTATACGTAAGAATTTAAAACTGGAAATAAAAACGGTCCGACGTATACCCAGAAGACGGAGAAACAAAATTGAAACGGTCTCATTTTGCAACTTTTGAATCGTTATTTCTCGAAATTTGATTCTTTCTTCACCCATTATAAATCTCGATTCAGATTTTAGACGAATAGGTGCAATTCGGTATGAAAACCTGGTTGACGAACCGACGAGTTACACCGAGGTACCCATTTCATAAGTGTGACGTTTCAAAAGATATCGTGGTTCCGAGGAAATTTTTTTACGTGAAATGAGAAGAAAAAGAAGATCATGTTCTTCGATCATCTTTGACGGTCAATATCTCAGTAAGCACCCGACCGATTTTTCCCAATTTTCTCGAACGAGGTCATATGGCTTAGGAATTAGGACTTGTAGTCCTATGAGTTTTATCGAAAAATATCAAACGGTTCAATGAATATGATAGATTTCTCACAGATTTCTCACATTCTTTTCGTGTCTCGTGAGGCCTTCGACCTGCTGCTATTTGGTGGGGATTTGATGACGCAACGCTTGCCTGTCGCGCGCCGCTCTCCGGGGACTGGTCGGCGTTTCGCTATCACGAATCTTGACCGACATGGTCCATACTACCACCACCTCTTCTACTGCTTTGCCTTACTGACTGATCGTCGTTGTAATTATCTGCAGTCGAAGTTCTCGTCCACGTTTGTTTTTTTTTTTGTTTCAGTTTTCATTAAACATTTGAAATGAAGTGTCGCGTAGCAACAGCTGCGTGCATGCTAGTGCACCGAGAAAACAGTTTATTTACAATTAATGAATGAATTTAGTTGGCCATTTTCTAAAAACGTATATTTACTGTTACTATATTTTGTTACACTGTAAAAAATGTGGTGTTGAATTTAACACCGATTCAACACAGCTCACAGATTCTATAGTGGTCCACCCCGTTCTGTGTGACCTACTAGTGCTAGTGACTCTGTACAGTGTGTGTGGTCAACTATATTATCGTGATGGTGCTGATCGTAACACCACAGATTTCAACCACTAACACCAGGCAAATCAACACGGCTCATTTTTTACAGTGTATAGTTAATGAATATTCTGTTCACTGGAATAACGAAAAAAATTATCAATCTTTAAATCAGATATCTCATTTGTTTGAGGGGATTTCTTCCCGACAATTGTAGATACGCTTGAATCAAATAAAAATTCAATTAAGAAATTCAAATTCCAAATTCTCTTTATCTCAACAAAGCTATATTTTATACTATAATGTGATCGTTTTCATCCAAATTTATGACCACTGGCGATAAGTACATCAGGTATTGTTCCAACACAAGATTTGTTAACTATTAATAAATGTTTCTTTGAATGAAGTGCGATCAAGTTTGCCTCAAATTCTACTATGATTCTATTCAACAAAGCCGACCTGAGTTAAATAGTTCGTTAGTATAATATAAATATAATAAAACAATCGCAAAGCAGGGATAGTTCTCTCGCGATAAAAGTAACATTCCGAACTCTTGACTAGGCGTAGATTTACCATGTAAAATCAGCGAAAAGGACCATTACATTGAAGCCAGTCTTCCGAGCCGAAACCTGTACCTACTCGCAACCATTCGCACATACCGTGAAGTTTTGAGGAAGCGGAACGATGGGCGTGCTATAGTTCGACCAACACACGCTCGCGTTGCGTACGTGAGCTGCCAGTGACTGCGAGTCGAAGCCCACGTACGCAACGCGAGCGTGTGTTGGTCGAACTATAGCACGCCCATCGTTCCGCTTCCTTAAAACTTCACGGTATGAACCTATTATAGTGAATCTGACATAGAAAATGATAATAGAAAATTTATCCACTAAAATTTAGTTTCAAAAATGAAAAATTATTTATTAAATAATTTTGTTTTCAATCAGTAACGTCAACTATTCACATAGTTGATTTAACTAATATATGGAAATATTTGTGTCAAGTACGCTTTGTTTGACTCGAATAACCATGTATTTGCTTCTCGTAAATGTCAATTAACTGTTACGATAGCACCTTTTCATCAAACTTATCGCGAATTCTAATTCAAAATTGGTTTATTAACTATGGACAAATATCAAATTGTTGGTAGTAAATATATGTTAGTTGCATGGGATTTTTTCAAATATACGGTTTGCCAACTACAAAGAAATATTTATTTCGCCAAATACAACTATACCATTTGTTGACATTAAATGAATTTTATCAACTATAAATAAACTGTTTTCTCGGTGTGCTGTTATTGATATTGTCTTGGATTTGTATTTACATTTTCGAACAACGTAAGATTCCCGAACACCTTACACGGCTCAATCGACCGCACATCATCACAATTATTGCTGACGATCTGGTGAGACGACAATTATACACATCTGTTTGTACCAGGCGTATCTTTTTCTTTTCAACACCTAATGTTGAGAAGAGCAGAAAGTGATGATGATCGCTTTGATGCATGATCACGGAGTTGCCGAATACGCCTCTCACATTATTTAAACAAATGCAGTGTGTATTATTATCGCCCGTGAGAAGTTTCACATCAACTCAGCATTCCAATATTTCTTGGTTTTCTGAGAAAACTAATAAAGATAACGATTGTCGAGTTGCGATGTAGCGCGTGATAGGTCATGTCATATGTACCGTCGCAGATAACAATATGCGTGCAATATGCGAGGCATGAAGCACTTGTTTCTTCACTTCAGCGGTTGCGCGTGCCTTTGCTGGACATATCGCTGGCACGACGTGCTAGTCGCTCGCGGGCGGGCCAAATGTGACCTTTTCGTGCGAGTTTTTCGAGTAAGAATAATCATATATAATTTTATATAAATATACATAAAATATTTTTTACCTGACTACGATAAAATGACCATATTCCATCCCTGTATCGCGGGGAGAAAGTAACCAATTTTTTACTAGGGGGAAGAAAAAGTCATTTTGCGGGTAAACAAGTAAATTTGCGGGTAAAAAAGTAAATTTTGCGGGTAAAAAAGTAAATTTGCGGGTAAACAAGTAAATTTGCGGGTAAAAAAGTAAAATTTGCGGGTAAAAAAGTAAATTTGCGGGTAAAAAAGTAGATTTGCGGGTAAAAAAGTAAAATTTTGCGGGAAGAAAAAAACTCCAAGTTTGACCGATTCTGAGTTTGATTGATTAAATTGCTGTGTTTGACTAGTGGATGCAATATGGTCATTTTATCTAGTCGGGTAAAAAGTAATATATGCCACACGGGAGGTGCGTGATTTTCACCTCGTGCTTGTGCGGCCCTCGCTTCGCTCGGGCAGCAAACCTCGCACTCGGCAAAAATCACGCACTTTCCTCCCTTGTAGCATAATGTACTATTTTGTAACATATGCACGATTTTTCCGTTTTTTTGACCCATCAAGCGGGCCTAAAGTGGCAATTTTCAGAACAGCGGGCGTTTTTATTATATTAGCGCCCGCTACGTCGAGCAGCGGGCGTTTTTATTATATTAGCGCCCGCTACGTCGAGCAGCCGGCGTTTTATTATGTTAGCGCCTGCTACGTCGAGCAGCGGGCGTTTTTATTATATCAGCGCCCGCTACTCGAGCATAAGCGGGCGGTAATAACCTGAAAACGCCCGCTGAAATATTTTTCAATATTTGCGAGAAAATTATGAATAATGAAGAAAAAACGCGAAAATCGGGCTGTCACAAAAAATATGGTGTGCACCAAGGGCTAAGTAGGCTTTTTGACCTTGTGTGGTTGCAGTACTCGTCTCTGGCTCGCAGACGCACTCGTCTTCGACTCGTGCTACCTCACCGACGACTCATACTGAAAACTCCACACTCGGTCTAAAAAAGCCCACTCTACGCCCTTGGTACACAATATACTATTTTGTAACACATGCACGATTTTCTCGTTTTTTTGACCCATTAATGCCCGGTTGCACCAACGCGGGTTACCCCAATGTCTGTAGGATACCCCGCAGATACTACCCATTCAACCATAGAGTTTCGGAAGTTAACAGCGATTCATGACAGCTGTCAGATGAAAAAACGGTTGAACGGGTAGTATCTGCGGGGTAACCTACGGGTTATTTAAACCTTACATTTATGCAACCGGCCATAAGCGGGCGTAGAGTGGCAGTTTTCAGACGAGCGGGCAATAATAAACTGAAAACGCCCGCTAAATCGAGCAGCGGGCGTTTTTGAGTTTTTAGCGCCCGCTAAATTATTTTTCAATATTTAAATTTTTTTTTTTTTTTTATCATTTTTATTTATTCATTATTTATTTTTTATTTATTTTGTTTATTTTTTTTTTTTTCAATTATGGAGATAAAATCAATTTAAAAGTCCGGTTTTTTTTTTAGTCGGGGGCCTTTGCTCCCTGGTCCCCCACCGGAGGCTTCGCCCTCGGACCCCCCGTCGGACGTTAGGCCCCCTACATTCCGACATTCGCTACTCTACATAACCTAACCTCACTTCCTTTCCTGGATGCATACGATACTAATTTTTTCCAAATATGTTGATGGTATTTCATATCGCTGAACGTTTCAGTTTCATCTCGATTGATATGGACGCGAAATCGATAAATGTATCACAAAAAATAGGGTGTGCACCACGGGCGAGGGCATTTTTCGCCCTTGGTACACAATATACTATACCGTGAATATTCGGTGAGAGTTAACGATCCCCTTCCTACGGCAAAACCAACACAGGCGCGCACTGCGTGCGTGAGGCTTGTTCGGGAGGGGATGCAATGCTACTGGCACCTCATTCCCTTCCGAACGAGCGTCACGCACGCGGTGCGTGCCTGTGTAGGTTCTGCTGTACTCTCACCGAATATTCTCGGTATATATATATATTGTAACTTATTGCGTATGTTTCACCAGCAGAAGGTTGGTGAAATTATGCTAGTTCGCGTGAGTACTTTGTCACGGGTTATGAAATTTGGAGCTCCTCTGGGAAAAGTTGGAAAAACCCTTAAATTACCCTAATACAGACTCGGATAGATTTTTCACTACCAGAGCTGCCTCCCTACGGATCTGGGATATGTCAAATTCGCCAGACAGCGATAGGTGCTATAGAGCTATCGTGCTGTTGAACTTGACTCACCGATACCGTTTTGATCAGATCTGGGATATGTATCACTCACCAGACTAGGGTAGATGCTATAGAGCTACCGTGCTGGATGAGATCAACGCACCGATACTGATATCTAGCTATCAATGACTCTAAGTTAACTGAAAGAAAAAGAAATTAATAAACAAAATCAGTTAATAAGAAAATAGAACAAAAGTCAGATTCCTGATAAACTTTTAAATGATCGTTAGAACATTTGCTCTTTTATTCTATCAAAATGAGATGATGCAAAACAATTTTCTATTTTACAAAATAATAAAACAAAAATATAACTAAGAGAATGTTGAACATAAAATAATAGAGAGTGCAAAGAATTTGCTTGTTATGAAAACTAACCTAACTTAATATTAACGCGCGCTGACACTATGTGTCGGACTTTATGCTTGCTTTTTTCTATTTGTGAAATTCGAGTTTAACTGGAATGCTGCTTTAGCTATTACAATTTTATTTTCTTGATTCTAAATGGTATAGATACCGCTCTGGTTACCTATCCGTAACAAAAATGAAATTTAAGGGGGGGGGGATACCGGATGTGTTACCGACACCGCCTATATCTCCGAAACGGGGCTATCAATCGACTTGTCCTTGCGGCAGTCGATGTTTGACGAGTAATGGGTTCGAACTGGTACGTTTGATCGGATAAAATCGGATTTTTTTTTTTTTTTTAATCGAAAAGCGTGGTCGTGCCATTTATTTCGACTTATATCAAAGCCTACGGATCGAAAATGCAAAATCGGCTTCCTGAGCCCGATTCTGTATGGCATTCCGAACACAACCATCCAAAAACATCTTTGGTTTCGACAACGATGAAGAAACCAGATCTAATCTACGTTTTTGTGGTAATTTTCGCGATTGTCAAGGGCCGTGAGCGAAAATGGCCGCTCACGGCTGTTGATATGATGTGGTGGTTCGCAGAACGCCCGTGAGATGTCACCGCACGCCCATTTAAGCTTCTCCTTTTACCTTTCACACGGTGTACCAACGTAACAGCGGTGGTAAAAGGAGAAGCTTAAATGGGCGTGCGGCGACATCTCACGGGCGTTCTGCGAACCACCACATCATATCAACAGCCGTGAGCGGCCATTTTCGCTCACGGCCCTTGACAATCGCGAAAATTACCACAAAAACGTAGATTAGATGTGGTTTCTTCATCGTTGTCGAAACCAAAGATGTTTTTGGATGGTTGTGTTCGGAATGCCATACAGAATCGGGCTCAGGAAGCCGATTTTGCATTTTCGATCCGTAGGCTTTGATATAAGTCGAAATAAATGGCACGACCAAGCTTTTGGATAAAAAAAAAAAAAAAAATCCGATTTCATCCGATCAAACGTACCAGTTTGAACCCATTACTCGTCAAACATCGACTGCCGCAAGGACAAGTCGATTGATAGCCCCGTTTCGGAGATATAGGCGGTGTCGGTAACACATCCGGTATCCCCCCCCCTTAAAGATTAAACGTGGCCGCTTTGGCACTTGCGAAACTCAGAGTGAGGTTATATTGATTTTGAAGCTAAATGAATGTATGAGACGGCAGGCCGCTATGGCACGAATCCGCTCTAAATGATTTTGAGTCGCACGGCCGCTTTGGCTCGAATACGCTGACGAGCCGTGAGACGGTCGCCTTTTATACTTGTGGTGACGTCATATCTGGTATTCTAATATGTGTGTGTTCGCTTGCGCGCTACGGTGCTGCTCTATACAATGATATGTGAACGTATAGGTGTATCGCCTATACCATGTACGTGTCCGGCTATTTGGCTATAAGCCGAACACGTTACAATATACCTACAGTCCGACCTCTCAATAAGCACGCCCGCAATAAGAACGCTTCCACAACTTCTCGCTTGACCACTACCCCCACTCCAAGCTCGAATTGCACTTGGGTGCGAATGAGAGAGAGAGACAGAGAGAGAGAGTGAGTCAGCGAAGAGCGCATGCATGGTGGGGGTGCTCGAATTCTTGGAAAAACTCTTCTCCTTGGGGGCTTTTGCGTTCTTATTGAGAGGTCGGACTATATTTTGCACACAGAAAAAAAAGACAACTTGAATCAAGCATTATTTACTTGAACCAAAAATATTCGAAGGAAGACAAACTTTTTTCTCAGTTCAAGACAATATTCCTCTTGGATTTAATGTTCTTGGCTTGACAGAATATTATTTCCATTCAATACTAGTAACTTATTGTTTCAAAAAAAATGAAATCTCAGTCCAAGAATATTATTCTCTTGGTTTTAGTGATTGAGCGGCAAGCCGTCAGATGTCGAGCCTCGATGTTTTTATAAAACATCTGATCTAGGCTTGTCACTCATCCAATAAAATAACCATAATTTTGTCACTACATTACATGATTGTAGATAATTAATCAATAATAATAGTCCAGGTCGTTCGCTAAGTATTTCTCGTAGTCCAGGTCCTTGGCTTCGTAGTTCTCGTAGTCCAGGTCGTTCGCTAAGTACTTCTCGTAATCCAGGTCCTCGGCCTCGTAGTTCTTGCTGAGAAATACTTAGCGAACGACCTGGACTACGAGAACTACGAAGTCGAAGACCTGGACTACAAGAAATTCTTAGACAACGACCTGGATTTCGAGAACTACGAAGCCGAGGACCTGGACTACGAGAAATACTTAGCGAACGACCTGGACTACGAGAACTACGAAGCTGAGTACCTGGACTACGAGAAATACATAGCGAACGACCTGGACTACGAGAACTACGAAGCCGAGGACCTGGACTACGAGAAATTCTTAGCGAACGACCTGGACTACGAGAACTACGAAGCCGAGGACCTGGACTACGAGAAATACTTAGCGAACGACCTGGACTATTATTATTGATTAATTATCTACAATCATGTAATGTACTGAATTTTTTTCTTGATTCAAATAATAGAATACTTGCTTTGAATAAGCTAATCATTCAATTTGATTTTATCCTCGCTTCATTCAAATAAATCTGTTTTTTAGTCCCAAAAAATGACGTCTTCAACCAAAGCGCTGGTATTTCAAACCAAGAGAAAAATATACTTGGGAGAAACATATGACGCTTCAGTACAAGAATGTATTTTGCTTGGAGTAAGAAGACGAAATGATTCAAAACAAGAACTGTTTTTTGAAGATACATTTTCTCTTGATTCAAGTTGTCTTTTTTTTCTGTGTAGATAAAAACGAAAAGATTTCACATGCAGATTCCTTGACGGAATCTAAGGATAAAGTTCCTTACCCTGCTGGAAGTAAATGGATAGAATATCTATCTAATTAAATCTTTTCGAATCTTTTAGATTCGAATGGATACAGAAAATGCATCCAAATGAATCCACCCGCTATCCATTCGAATCCGTTTCTATCCGGATCTCAATCCAAAGTCAGTCTATCTCTTTCTATCCTCAATATCCTATCCAGATCAATCCACCCGCTATCCATGCGAATCCGTTTCTATCCGGGTCTCGATCCAAAGTCAGTCTATCTCTTTCTATCCTCAATATCCTATCCAAATCAATCCACCCGCTATCCATTCGAATCCGTTTCTATCCGGGTCTCGATCCAAAGTCAGTCTATCTCTTTCCATCCTCAATATCCTATCCAAATCAATCCACCCGCTATCCATGCGAATCCGTTTGTATCCGGGTCTCAAGCCAAAGTCGGTCCATCTCTCTCTATCCTCCACATCCTATACAAATCAATCTGCCCGCTATCCATGCGAATCCGTTTCTATCCGGGTCTCAAGCTAAAATCGGTCCATCTCTTTCTATCCTCCATATCCTATCCAAATCAATCCGCCCGCTATCCATGCGAATCCGTTTCTACCTCGGAAATCCAGTTTTAATTTTTTTTCATACCTAGATCAAAATTTGAATTGGAAAACCGTTTGTATTCTTCGATTTTTTTTTAAACTCTCAAAAAAACTACTTCCTACCCTGCTGGAAGTGAAAGGATAGGATGTCTATCCACTTGAATTATTTTGAATCTTTCGGATACAAAGATATAAGTAAAATGAATCCAAATCGATCCTTTGCCTATCTGGTTGAATCCTTTTCTAACCCCAATTTCCTATCCGAATTTGTCCCTCGCCTATCTGATTGAATCCTTTTCTATCTCGATCTCGATATAAAATCAGGCCTGTCCTTTTCTAACCCCGATTTTTCATCGGAATCTATCCCTCGCCTATCTGGTTGAATCCTTTTCTATCTCGATCTCGATATAAAATCAGGCCTATCCTTTTCTAACTCCGATTTTGTATCCGAAGGTCCTATAGATAATTCAATTGGCGGTAAAATGTTACGCAATCCAAGATCTGGTTAGCTATGGAATAGCATGAGATCCACATAGGTACACTGAGAAAAATTAGAATCCCAAAATCAACAATAATACGCTTGCTGACAGAATATTGCTAAAATAGCGATTTTTTCTTGCTTATGGTACAATATTCTATTGCTTTCTAATTATTGTTGCAGCTACGTTGCTGCTGCAACAATAAGAATTGTCGTATCTGCAATATTTTATCGCAGATACAACAATTTGTTGTCACTGTAGCAATGTAATATTGCTGTTCAAATTTGCGATATTTATTGCACAGCTTCAGCAATAATTATGGCAGGCTGGTATGCAGCAATGTTTTATTGTAGTCCAAGCAATATTATCGCTGGTATTTTTCTCAGTGTATATACGGTGTTAGACTCAGATATGGATAATAGTATACAAAAATCTAAAGCTGACTGAATATTAATTGACATTAACCTCTTCCCGGCCGAATTTTTTGGTTCCGTAAAGAAAAAAATGTTTCAGGATTTTTTCTTTTTTAAATAACACAACAACGTACGTGCGCTAAAGGTCATTTTTACTTTTGTTCCATATATGGAACAGTGGCCGGAAAGAGGTTAAAAGGGATTAACATGGATATATGGTGGATAAGATTGGATAGGAAAACGTGGATAGGAATGGATACACCTGAATTCGGATTCCAATTTACATTGGAAGCAATTCATATGGATAAGAGCGGATAAGAAAAGGAGGATACGAAAAGATAGACCCGACCTTGAATTTTAATTGACGTTGAAAGAAATTCATATCGATAGACTGTGGATGAGATTGTATGAGAAAACGGTAATACGAACGGATAGACCCGACTTTGAATTCTAATAAACATTGAAAGGGATTACCGTGGATAAGCCGTGGATAATATTGGATTAGGAAACGTAGATACAACACACAAAAAAATAAATTGTTGTAGTAACCCCAATTGGGTTATCATTTGCCATACTCACATGTAACTACCCAGGTAGAAATTGTGAATTGGCCCAGGCCAGGCGCTGTCCAGTTTTCCTAGTTTATTTCTAGGCGCTGGGTGGGAAAACTGTCCAGCGCCCGGCCCGATTTGAAACGGTCGGAACAGCTAGCGCCTAGATTGGAAATCTGGTTAGGCGCTAAAGGTTTGAGTGCAGGCCCAGCGTCGGCGGCCAATACCGATCCAATATTGGTAATTAGTTGGGATGATAATTTCGGTCCAACGTATGGCTATCGACATTGGGCCAGTATAAATTTATAAATATAATAGTACATTGTACAACAAGGGGGGGAAATGGGTCATTTCTAGCGAGGGTCAGATGATGTTGCGAGAACTAAATGCATGACTTTGTCCATCGCGCATGCGCCGTGAGCGATATTCTATAGTATAATTTGGCGTGACAGGTCATTCCATGATTGCTGATCGCCGGGAGTAGTGCTGCACATGCTACAGCTGTTTGCAAAAATCCGACTATCAAATTTTCATTGTGATATTTATTCGATTCGAAAAATGGACAATGCAACTGTGAACTTTCTGAAAAATTGTGGCCTGGAAGAATAACCTCTCCTCGCCTGTATGTATACGCAGTGAAAATCCCTGCGTCCGTTTACTAGGAGTCGTGTTGAGGTGGCCCATAGTCGAAATCGGAAATTGTTTGTTACTAGATCGCAAATCAAGGACTCAGTGGTCACTAAAAGATTTGCCAATTTCGTCTTTCGGCCACCTGACCCTGACTCTTGGCGGACGGACGTTGGGAATTCACCCTGTGTTTACATACTTCTTCATAATTTTCAGGATCTAATATTAGAATCTTATTTTGTTAAGTGAACAAAACCATTTGATATGCGAACTATATATTTTGTGGACTGAACGATATAATTTTCTACTAATAACAAAATTTTTTTGTAACCAGCACTATATACTCATGAGATTTCTGTTTAGTTCCTACAACAAAATTATTGGTTAATATAATTCAAACAAGCGATTTGTTCAGTGAACAAAACTTATTTGTTCTTGTAAACAAATTATTCCAGCAAATTTTTTTGGCTACCTTAACAAAATATTTGATTGTACGTATATTAACAAACGATTTTGGTTATAACAACCAAAATTTGGTTGTGTCAACCAGACTTTTTTCTCAGTGCAATAGGTGAACTTTGATTTGTGAGGATTTACATCAATATGTACTTAAAAAAAATAAAACATGACAGCTAAATTTCACGGTCACTTCGAAGATTTCTGATGATTAAATAGTATATTATACTTTTATTCGATTGCATAGAAACATTCTTTACTTGAACATCTGAGTTCCAAATATCTTTTTAATCCAATTACTTTCCTAGAGTTCCAAAAGTTCTCACTCACTGTAACGCTTACAGTAAGTATGTAATAATATAGATAAAAATCTAGTCTCTGTTACTATTTTCAGTGGGTTAGCAAATTGACTTTTGAATAATGGTTGATATATGGACGAATAATAATCAAGTCCATTTAAACATACTGAGAAAAAAAAGTGGTTGAATATACCAAACCCATTTGGTTGATAGATATTCAGTTGCATTGAATGAGTTTCAGTCGATTCGACTGAAAATTTATTCAATTCTAGTTGTACTATTTGAAATGATCATATTTTTGATTGTTTCAACCAAAACGGCGTTTCCCTGCCCGTGACCGCCCGTTTGTTAAAATCAACCACATTTTTTTCTCAGTGCAGATGAGTGAAGTTAAATAGTTAGTTAATCTGCAATAGAAAATGAAGTTCCGTCAACTTAAAATGTATTACCATTATTTGAGAGAATTGAACATTCAAAAATCTTACTCATGTCGAGATTTTTAACAACCGATTTTTGCCCGAAACTCCGTACTCGGCTTAGATTCGGGATTCTATTTTTTTATTTGGCTCAAGGACTGAAAAAATTTCACGCTTGGCCGATCATCGTAATATTCTATTAACAAAATCTGCGTTTGCGTAATTTCGAATATCAAAAATTCGAACTTGCATTATATTTTAGATACCATATACAGTCCAACCTCCAAATAAGAAACCAAAAGCCCCCAAGAGGAAGAGATTTTGCAAGAATTGGAGTACCCCCACCATGCGTGCGCTCTTCACAGACTCACTCTCTCTGTCTCTCTCTCTCATTCGCACGTAAGTGCAATCCGAGCTTGGAGTGGGGCAAGCGCTCGAGTGAGAAACTGGGGAAGGTTTCTTATTGCCGGGTTTCTTATTCGGAGGTTGGACTATAGTATCAGTCTGGAGTGCAAGTAAATTACAAATGAGATATTTCGTGTAGATAATTAGTGACAATTGTTGAAGGAATAACAATTCTTACTAATTATCACACACAAAATATCTTATACGTAATTGGTTTATATTTCAAACCGATGCTATCTGAAAAAATATAATTTCGTATTTTCGGTCCGAATCAATATCTATAGTTTTTCACTCCAATCTCAATCACGAGCGTTTCGAGTATTGAAAGACACTCTGTCGAATTGTCCTAATACGCGGCCAGGATTGGTCGAAGAAAGGCCCTAGCTTGGTACTGGACAGATACCTGACTAGGCTCTGGCTAGGCTCTGGCTAGGCTCTATCCACGCATGCCTATATTAAACTCTAGATTGGCTAGCCTGCGCCAAGCTGGAGCCACGATAGATTCCCCTAACTTGGAACGCCCGGAGTTTCCTATATTAAACTCTAGATTGGCTAGCCTGCGCCAAGCTAGAGCCACGATAGATTCCCCTAACTTGGAACGCCTAGATTTTCCCAGCTAGGCGCTACCCACATGGAAAAATATATATTCGAGAATTTATATGTCACATATATATATGAACATGTATACGAAATAGATCATTTTTGGCCGCTTTCAAATATATGTTGTTTATAAGTCACGTATATTCGAGTTATATTAGTTATATATACGTGTATATATATATTATTTATAATAAATATACATATTTATTATAAATAATAATTCATACCTGTACATATATATAACTTACATATTTTTTACAAATAATATATATATACAGGTATATATAAATAATGTAATTCAAATATACGTAACTTATAAACAATATATATTTAAAGCGGCCAAAAATGATCTATTTCGTATATATGTTTATATATATATGTGTGACATATAAGTTGTATATACGTAACTTATGAACAACATATATTGAAAAGGGGCCAGAATTGACCAATGGATATGTATATTTTTTATAAATAATGTATATGTTACATATTATATATTGTAATATACATAGCATTAATATATATATATATTATTTACAAACAATATACATATCCATCGGTCAATTCTGGCTCCTTACACCATCCCGATGAAGCAGTTACGTACAAGTTCCCACTGTTCTTCGCACTCACTGTCGTTAAGTTGTGTTAAAAACTAAGACGGTTTTCAGATATGTATCAACATATATCCGGCATATATACCACATAATGGACGATGCATGACTTCTTTGAAATTATAGTTATGCATGCACGATCATTGTTCAAGATATTGAAGTGAGTGATCGCATATATTCGCATGTACGCGAAATATATATGAGTAATTATAAGCAACATATATTACTCGTATATATGAAATTTGGGTATTGAAGTGAGTGATCGCATATATTCGCATATTCGCATATACGCGAAATATATATGAGTAATTATAAGCAACATACATTATCCATATTTATTGCATGTATGCACTGAAGTAAGTGATCGCATATGGGTCAAAATCATGGAGGTGGAAAATTCTAATATTCAAATTTCGAAAAATTCAACTTTGTCTTAGAGTCAATATGACTTGCTGAAATCATAGCTCTATTCTTCATCAATCATTATGTAAGCGGGCAGCGCACAAAATTATCTATTGAATAATTTATTGACAATATTAGGAGCAATGGCGCAAGAAAGAATCATTTCGGGAATGCTATTTGAAATACAAAATAAAATGTTTGATTTCATTGGGATGGGCCGATTTTACGTCATTTCAGTTTATATTGGTAAGAATAAATATTATACCATGAAAAATTCAACCAAAATTTCAGTTTCAGATTTTTATAAACATTTTCACACAATAGTGCCTTCATGGTAAGATGTTCTAGTCTAATTTTCAATTTATTCTATATTTGTGAGTTTGAATTATCTCATTTCGGGTTAAACTTCATCAGTTTCTTGCAGCAGACTAAACTCGCGTGAATTGAAGTCAGCAGATTCAGCATTTTTTTCATTATTTTAAGTCTTGTATCGTTCCCGGAAGTGATGGTAGCGTTCCCTAAATGATGGTAGCGTTCCCTGAATGATGGTAGTGCATAGCATGTACTTAATATATATGAATAAACTATTATAATTTTTGAGAAATCTTTATTGCGCAAGAAATATTCCTAACGAATACAATTTCTCCTATTGCGACGAATAATGAGATATTTTCAGCCATTCTAAAAGTACGTAATAGCTTCGAAGAGATCAATTATAGTCTAGTCTAAGTATAATATTGTTTTAGGTATAGCTTAAAAAAATGTTAAGTAACTTCAATACAGCCTCTAGGAAAAAATACCGATTATCAGACTCTGTAAGGTATGCTCTAGAACGTATAAACTTAGACTTGCATTCGAATTGAGGCAAACCCGAATAAATGAAATAAAATTAGATAAACTTGAACATTGAAAAACGTAAGGTATTCAAACAAGATTATGGAATTACTTTTCGAATACATCGATATCTTCGTTGAAATAATAATACTTGCACTGAGAAAAAGAATTCGTTGAATTAACCAAATATATTTAGTTGAAGGTAGATTGATTGCTTCAATCCGTTGGCGGTCCATTGAAACAATGTTCAGTCGATATAAATAAATCATGGTTGAATTTGCACGTTGACGCGGTTCCCGCCGTGCATTGCGTCAGGGTAAGTAGAGCAGCGCAACTGCGGGAGCCTCGTGAAACAACAAGCCAGCCAATAGGAGCGGCGGAAATGGGCCAGTCGTAGTTTCGTACATCCGGAATTGTGTACGACATCCGGTAGACGCCAAACGCTGGTCGCCATTTCTTGTTAACTTCCGCGTATCACGGAATCGTTCTTAGCATTCCCGGTGAATATTATTAATTATACACGGTATTGGTTGATGTACAAATCTCCCAGTTGTGCTTTCACGATTTTGAATGCTAATCGTGATCCGGAAAAAGGTATAAATTCATCGATCAGCGATGGCTGATAAATATTGCCGAGACCTGTTAGAAACGTGGGGCCTAGATGAAAATCTCATCAATCGATTCAGCGGTAAGTACGTAGTAAATGAATATACATTCTTAATAAAACACGATAACATTTTTTTGTTTTTTTACGTAAATGTTAATCCATACGAAATTTATCGCTATTCAGACAGCCACAAGGACTGAAAAAAAAAAAATCATCAGAGCTGTTTCAGAAGCATTGCCATACTTTACCCGAAAAAAAAAACTAATATCTATATACACTTACAAATTACGCTGACAGATCTGCGTTTGAATATACCATGTGAGTCTCTAGAAAATGGTGATTTTCGACTTCGAAACACAAGTTTGACGTTCTGGAACTTCGAAACTTTTATTTCTGAAAATCGCTCAATTTTTCAAGGAATACCTATGAATATAGGGATGACGTGTGCCAAATTTCAGATTTTTCGAAGCACTATTGAGGCAAAAAAAACAAAGATTAATGCATTGAGCCCGAAATCCTATGTAAATGAAATGGGAAAATTCCTGGTAGAAAATCCGTTAGACGCGGATATAAACGTACAGAAAATGTGCCAAAAACCGTATAGAAACAGACAGAAAACCGGTTCTGTGTCTGGTTTCTATCCGCGTCTAACGCAATTTTCACCACGTGCACTGCCTTGTAGGCAGTACTTTGAGTTGATGTACAGACTCCAAGTTCTGTATACTTTATTCTAAATTTATTTGCATACTTTTTCCGTCTTGTCCGCAGAACATTTCAAAAACACCCTGTACTGCTTCCGATTGCAATTTGATTTTTTTTTTCATCATCTTGGAAAATAAATTCAGGAAACCATTTTAAAGTCTCAACAATAGTTTTCGATTTCATTCCTTCAACTGTCTGATATTCCATGATGTTTGTCTAGTTACATTCAGATTTTACAACCAGCTGATGAAATTCATTTAAATTTGCCCTTATTTTGGTATATAGATAACGGCATCAATGAGGCCATAATAAAAGATTTAACACCAGCGTTGATCAAAGAATTGATCCCACACATCGGGCTAAGAGTAGACTTCACGAAAAAGTGGGAGGCGACCTTCCCAATAGCAGAACCTGTGAAAGTGAGTAGCGGTTGGATCACACTTTGACATAATTGAAAAATCGTATAGACATTGATCGATATGTATTATTGGTTTAATTTAATTTAAGTGGTCAAGAGAGACTCTATCACTCGGCATAATGTCAATGAAGGGACGTTATCGATCAAATCGAGTCAGGTGAAGAAAAGAAACGAAGAACTTCTTACTTCAGGTTTTTAACGTTTCGGCGAAGTTTGTCGCCCTCATCAGAAAAAAAAAAAAAAAACTTCTTACATTACTTGTTTTTTTCTGATGAGGGCGACAAACTTCGCCGAAACGTTAAAAACCTGAAGTAAGAAGTTCTTCGTTTCTTTTCTTCACCTGACTCGATTTGATCGATAACGTCCCTTCATTGATTAATTTAAGTGGGTAAATACACCATCAAATGAGTTCGAATTTTTAAATAGAATTTCTGAGAATTGCGGAGGTGAATCTAATCCAAAAAAATCAGAATCTTCGAGGAGGGTTTAACCCTTTCATCCATATTTTACATTGCGTATTAGGAGCACCGTTGGTTAGATTCTGGAAATCTTGGTCTTCAATCGTGCATAAAAGATGCCTCCATCAAATGAACATACAACTTTCTGATATTGTAAGAATTGCCCAAGTTATATTAACAATTTATTTCTTCAATTTTGTATGCTAATTTTACCCTTCTCTCCACCAAAAATCGGTATGTCAAAAAGTTGTACGTTCATCTGATAAAGAAGCGTTTTCTGAGGAAATTGAGACCAAGATTATTAAAATCAGTTTACCGGTACTCCTCATTCTTAACGAAAATCGGTAAAAATATTGATTCTTCAGAAATTGACTTGAACTTTTTACTGCGGAGAAGATTTTAGAGGCCAACTATACCACCGCAACTTTCTAAATGGGTCGCAGCTTGGGTCAAATACTTTTATGAACTTTACAATTTTTGCCACACAATCTGCGCCTTGCACCGCCTTATGCAAAGTTGAAGGCTTGCCATCCGGTGCTACCCATATCACAAGTCTTCTTATGTTAGTTTGTAAGTAACCGCCTGAGTGCGGCATAGAAGCTCGTATCATTCACCGAAGCTCCACAAGCCTATTCACAGCTTCGACATAGACTGAAACCTGTAGTTGGGTAGTGTCGATGACAGTCTTTGCGAACAGTCTTTCGCGAGTTCCTATCAGGTCTCTCGGACCTCTTGAAAATGTAATCACTGCTTCGGAGTTGCGACTTAGATAATGTCACACTAAAAAAATTCTAGCTGAACAAACCAGATGACAGTGATACAGACGCTACTACCGTAACACGAGCATCTGATTCGGAGGTCAATTCTGAATCATGTGAAGAAGAGCCAACAAGTCTGAAAAGGAAACATAGTTCCTTGGAGCGGTCACTCTACAAAACGCCTGCCGCTATTAATGTTAAGCAGCTACTGGAAAGTACGATACAAGGGAGAGCCATTATCAAGTCTTACAAAAGTAAAAACCAACTGACTAGAAAGAGCCGGAATCTATTGGTTGAAATCATCATTTCACAAACACTACAAGGCTTTGAGTCGTATGTACTCTCTAAGATCTTTACTACTTTTATATTATCTGAAGAGGGCACTCTGATGTAGTGAATAATATATTTTGTATTATTTTTTTTCATAGAGGTACGAAACTCATTGATTATGAGTACCTCACAGAAAAAATAATCCAAATTTTCCCCACTGAGACTCCGGGCACGTACTACATTCCGCCAATAAAGAAGAAGTTTTCGAGGACTAAAAAGTCAGTTACAGCTCGAGGAAAACTCGTCGACAAATATCATAATAAGATCAGAGAATATAGATCCTTGACAGGACTAACAAAATCATACACTCCAACTTCCGATGCTGAAGCAAGTGGCTCTGAAACAAGCGAGCGTCAGTATACAATTTCTATTATTTGCTACTATTGTAAGACACATAATTCGGTCGAAATTTGGGCTATATATTATCAGTTGTGCTTCCTCTGAGTAACAGTTTGGCATTCGTTCAACTCACTCTTGGTATTGAATCTAGATTATTTCTGTATTTCAAAGTTTTTTGCAGCTGAATATACCCTAAAGTCTTGATCACTTCCATGTCTTACAGTCTTCTATAATCTCGATAACTAATCAAATTAATTATTACACCGTTTTAATTCAGAAAATTAAACAGCTGTCACTAATTCTCTTACGTATTCTATTCCTATTACAGTCCAACTCGAGATTGAACAAAGTCGATTATGGCTGCAACACAATCGAGAACCTTGGGAAAGCGTCCTTATACACTGGAACAAAACTGCATCCTATAGACACTCAAGTGGGGCACTCGAATCCAAAACAGTGTCGGAAATTTATGAGCAATGGCCAATATTAAAAGATCCAATGGGGCACATCTTGATTGATGAAGACTTCAAATACCTACACCAATCTGACCATGCAGTTGCTTTTATTGATTGGCCAAATTTTTTCACCAAGGTTCAACAAGTTTGTCCAATCAAGCCAGATAAGCATGCATCGCATTTGCTGGAGTTGCACAAACAAGAGCTTAAGAGTGGTATGAGAAACATTGCTCTAATGAACATCAACTTACTTGGATCTTCGGCTATTTCAAAATTTACGTTATGTTACGCAGATTGCCAAGTCGTCGTTGAACTGTTGCTGCTGCCGCATCTAATCCCACCAAAAGGCCGAATTCGCATTAAGCAATCACATTGGAAACCATCGATTAGCGAAGCTCAAAACACCTTGATTCACCATGCAAAGGTTGGTATCATTTTATTTTTTTTTTATGAATAATTAATGTACTTGGCGCGAGACTTCACCAAATTTCTTGACAACTGTCTCAATTGATCCATTTGATCATTTTTTTTGTTACTTTTTATAATACTGTCGCTTTTACTTTCCATCCCTTGTGAATCCCACCTTGTTCTCCATCTTCCAGTTTCTTTTCTTTTCTGAGCTCTTTCTGCCTTCTCTCTAGCGCTTCTCTCTTCCGTTCACTGCTCCTCCTCAGCCTTTTTCTGCAATATCTTTTGCTCGTTATCACTCTCTTTCTCTCCAATACCTCTGCCATGTCTTTCTCCCACTTTAGCTGTAGGATTACGAGCTACTCACCTTTCCTGTTCTCCTTTTCCGTAGTCTTCTCGATGGTTGTCATTGCCCATCACTTCATCTGCAGCCTCTTCTTCGCTAGCTCCTTCTCCTTCACCTTATCCTTTCGCTTTGTCCCTTCAAAGGGGTATATACACCTTGAAAATAATTTTTTGCAAATCACTACCACGCTCTGAGAAAACATTCTAGTGACTCATTTTTTTTTACAGTTGATTAGTGCTATTTTGATCCATAGTTCATGATTTTCCCAGATTTTATGTGCTCGGCTAAACAAAAATTTATTCCATCGAAGAAAAAGTAGTTGTCGTAGGGTACAGGTTGCTGCGTTGCATGACATTTCTCCAAAGTCGAAGAAAACTCTGATTTTTTATTATAAATATTGACTTTCAAAATAATTTAACTTTGCTCCCAAATTTTGGTGGTATAGACTCGACTGAAAAATGAGCAAACAGAGTAACCGAAGTACAGCTGATTGAACCGATGCAACGTGTATAACTATCAATTAGTATAGGAATAGAATAATGCTCGCAAAATTTCAAAATCTCTGAGTTATTCCTTACAATTAGTTGAATGAAGCACACTTGATTCACAATATTTTTTCATTTTCATAGGTACCCGGAGATATAGATGTTATTAAACAAAAGAGATCTGAAGCAATGCAGAAGTGAGGGCTCACTGTACAACCGTACATCATCGTTGTTGGACCTGAGTTGGATGAAATACACAGCTTCTACGTGTACGTCGATACAAACGTATTGTACAAAGTACCAACAGCGTTAAAAGCCTTGGATGTGTGCTTCAAAGCTTTCCACACGTTAAATGCCCTCTACTCACCAGAATGTGAGCACATCTGGTACCTCATACAAAAAGGTCTGTACAAATTCAGCACGAAGTACGATAAGCAAATATCATATGTCATGGAAATTGCTCGTGCGATCGAACTGAAAACTTAGACGATATGGTTGTTGGTGTACGCACCCACTAGCTACAATTATATGTTGTCAATGAGAGCAGCGATATTGTTCGCTCTATGATTTTAAATTTTTATTTGTTGATGCGTTAGTCTCTTTGTATTTAAAAATGAGTCTGTTAATTTGTCCGTTTTGTCAGAATACTTTTCCAACAGTTGAAAGTCTCATTAAGCACCTGAATTTGATCCATTATTCTCTATTAAGCACAACTTTTCATTGTCAGCAAGACAAATGTTATCGGAATTTCAGTAGTATCTATCCGTTTTCTAAACATTTAAAGACTAAACACTCGATCAAGATTTCTGCGATTGCTCGAAAGAGTCGTAAAAGCGAGCATATCTGTGCCAAGCCCGGACAAATTAATCCTTGTCATGAACCAGTAGAATTCTTACAATCCATACCAGCTTCAACATCCAGTACACATACTGAACGGCCTTTTCTTAGAGGGTTGGAAGAATTGGGCCAGATCGTCGCTAATGCTTCGATTGCGTTTGTCGCTAAACTGTATGCTTCTGATTCTATAACAAGAGCTTTAGTACAAGAAATGGTTGAAAGTATTACTGAGTTCATGACTTGTGGTTGGATTGATATACTCAAACAGCAAATCTCTTCCAAATCTGAAAACAAAGAAGCAGACTTGAACGAAATGTTCAACATTCTTAGCAAACCTTTCTTGAATTTAGGAACCGAACACCAAAGATTTAAATTTTTCGAAAACTCAGAATGTCTTATTCGACCAAGGCAATTCGCTGTTGGAACCGCTCCGAAATCTAATACTATAAATCAAAGAACAGAATTGGATATAACTAATTTGTACGCACAAATAGTACCTATGGGGGAAGTATTACAACATTTTTTGGAACTGCCACATGTTTTCGAAAAAATTACATCATACATCGCGGAATTGAAGGAAAGTGAAACAGCGGTACATAGCTTGATGCAAAGTAAATTATGGAAGTCAATTGAACGAAAATTTGAAGACAAGTTGGTTTTACCCCTCATCCTTTACTTTGATGACTTTGAGGTCAATAACCCACTAGGATCACACACGACTGTGAACAAACTAGGTGCTGTCTATTATACACTTGGTTGTATACCACCGGAATATTCTGCTATGCTAGAAAACATTTTTCTCGCTCAACTTCATAACACAATAGATCAAGCGCCATTTGGAAATAAGATTATGTTTGCCAAGGTCATAAATGAGATTGTAAAACTTGAGGATGAAGGAATACGAATAACTATAGGTGGTGTAGAGAAACAAGTTTACTTTGCTTTGACGCTTATTGTGGGTGATAACTTAGGACTCCACAGTCTTCTCGGGTTTGTTACAGGTTTCAATGCGAATTATGCTTGTAGATTCTGTGTTTCGGATAAAGCTACACGTCAAAGTCAATTGTCACAAGATGACAAGAAATTACGTAATTCAGTAAACTATGCAGCAGACTGTGCTGAACTCATCAATGGCGTAATTGAGGAATGTGTATTCAATGTATCTCGATCTTATCACCCAGTCATCAATCTTTACTGCGATGTTATGCATGATTTCTATGAAGGGGTTTGTCGATATGACATAGCTAAAGTTTTGTACTACTTAGTGTATATAAAGAAATATCTCTCCCTCGAGACACTCAACAATAGGATAGGATTATTTGATTACGGCAGTACTATTGATAAAAATAGGCCTCCTGAGATCAGTAAAAATGCTTTAAAAAAAGGATGCGTAATTTGTTCGGCATCGGAAATGTTGACCCTAGTCCGTTATCTAGGTTTAATCATCGGTGATCTTATTCCAGTCGATGATGAAGTTTGGGATTTTTATACCGTTCTCAGGGAAGTGCTCAGTATAGTAATGGCACCATCAGTTAGAATTGAAGATTGTCAGTTACTTGATACCCTAGTTGCAGAACATCACAGTTTATATTTGAAACATTTCAAAGAGCCTTTGAAACCTAAACATCACCATATGGTGCATTACTCATACGTTATGAGGAACATTGGACCACTGAGAAATCTTTCGTGTATGAGATTTGAAGCTAAGCATAAAGAGCTGAAAAATAATGCTAAAGTTGTGTGCTCACGTCGTAATATAGCTTATACTTTAGCTCTGAAACACCAACTGAAATTGAGTCAAAGATTTCTGGCTAGTAAAGGTTTTGAAGAACGCGTACTCTGGGGGGTTGAAGATCAACTGGACTTTAGTGAGTTGAACAATTACGCAAACTTTGCACATCTACTGACTGACAAGGTTACCGATGAGTACATATCTGTGACATGGGCAAAAGTTAATGGCACTGTGTACAAAGCAGGTCATATCGTAGTTGTAGAAATGGATGATGAGTACCTCCAATTTGGTAAAATACAGCATGTTTTGATCGACAGTAAACATGAAACATATTTCTTATTCAAAAAAATGACGACGTTACAATTTTCTAAGCACGTTCATGCATTTCAAGTTGTGGAAACTAACGACTGGGGGTTTATTTCACAAAAATCCATGCTCACCTACGTACCGGCCACAGCGCATCTCATGGCCGACGGAAAATATTACATACCAAGTGAAATCTGAAAAGCACTTTGGTTTCGAAGTAGTATAAACTTTTGGCCAAATTTATTCCGGAATTTTAAGTTTGAGGCTCAGAAACTCACCTCCACAGATGGTGAAGGAGTCGAAACAAATTTTTTCACACACCTAATTTAAGTTTGTAGAATAACAGGAACACTAAGGTGTAGCTCAATAATATCCCGCAATCATTGACAACATATAATATGTGTATGCATTCGAATATCTATCGAACCATAGTGATATCAAAAACACTGTACCTGTAGTAGAATACTGTATGTACTAAGAATAGGTGTAGGTTTAAATTATAATTATGATAAGTTACGGATAACCTAATGAAGGTCTTCTCATTAATAAAACTTAAACCAATCGAAACAAATGTTAACGTGTGATAGTGAGTAGGTTATGAGATAAACCTACGTACTGATTAAACCAAAGTTCCTATAGTATAGTCTAGTTTAGCCGCAATCTAGAATTGACTCAATTGCGAGTGTGATGTGCAGTGAAGGTTCATACAAGTATACTAATTTACTACGAAATTTGTAACCGACACTTGCAACCTAAATGCCTACCTGCTACCAGAATAGTCCTTAAGCAATACCTACCGATTTATTGATATACGCAATATCAAGTTCCTATAACTTTTTTTTATAATTCAATCTAAGATACATGATTGCATTGAGTAACGTGAGTGATATACACATTTTGCCAAAGTTATATATTGTAACATATTCAGCGATATATTCGGAATATATCGCTTGAAATAGATCGAACGAAAGGCCAGAGGATTATACTAATCCTCTGCACTCAAGCGCGACGCTGTGAGGCCACGAGAGTAGGGATGTCAACTATATAAGAGGCACGCTCAGCAGGCATCATCAGCGTTTGTCGGCATAGCGTCACAGCGACTCATTACCCGTAGATTCTTATAGAGCGCTCGTAGGCAAAGAGCCACGGCGACTCACAATTTGTAAAACATAAACTCACTTGCTAGCACTAGACTACCTTGGTCTAGTGACTAAAATAAATTCATGAAATAGAATTAAACAGATAAAACTTAGAGACACTGAATCGATGAAGTAGTAAAGAGAAATATAAAGGCAAAGCAAACCAGAACACGCATTTGCGTCATAGCACAAATCGTTAGAAAATAGGAAATAGAAATAAGAAAACTTTTGTACAAATTTCATTATTGAATTAATTATATGATCTTTATTTTTGATTTCTTATGATCGTTGGACTTTATCGGATTGTTTCAGCCTTGATTCCCAGCTAACTTCAACATAGTAAAGCCAGCAGGGAACAGTCTTAAATTGTTGCAAAGAGCGCACGGCATTCAATTAACTTTGTGTGTCCGAGGGCCAAGGCAAACAGTTTTGAGTCTGACGCACGGTCTCGGAATTGAAAGATTCCCGGTTCCGTAGAGATTTAGAATTTAAAGATTAGCAGATCAGTCTTGGATTAACTTCCCGGTTCTGATCTTTAGCATTGTCGTCGGCTTTGATTAACTTCCGAGTCGACGTACCGTGGCTTTGGCGGGGAAACCTACCTGAGTCCCAGTATAGAATAGGATCAAAGGTTAGATAGGTGGCTTTTGGTGGTAAGTCCCATCCTTTTCCCTACCTTTCAACCTCAAGAAAAAGCCCTAATCATTTCACTCAATTAATAAACTCAATTTAGGTAAAGAACTCACAATAACTTGCGGGTTTCTCTACAGCCTTGAGCCTGAGAAACTCGCCAAAAGTTACATTTGGCGTCCAACGTGCGGGCTTTTTCTTAGTAAATTCATTTGGAAAATAGCATGTAATAAAATCAAATCAGTCAAATCATTCAAATTAACGTTAAAATCAGTAAAATCAAGTAAAATCTAGAGTCAAGTTTTCAAAGTAGAAAGATAGACCGACAGAGACCTGTGCGGCAGGCTCAGGATTGGTATTGGTCGGAATCAGGGCTGAAATGTCCGATAAAGATCCAACTAAAACAAATAAGTCCGGTGTCGTCGATCTAGAAGTTAGGGAACGAGATTCTGGTTTTGCGAGCGATAGACTTAGTTCAGCATCCTTCACGATGAGTACCGAATCAAACATGAGTCCGGCAGATCAAATGGCCAGGATTTTAAGTTCTTTAGAAAACCTAGAAAAGAAAATGGATAATAGATTCGAGTCTATGGAACAAACTATATTGAGATTCCAAGCAGAAAACGTGGAAGAAAGAACTAAATACGAGTCTAAATTAGATAAGAAATTAGAAAAGAATGTTATTGAATGTAATACCAAAATAGACAAAATAAATACAAACCTTAAAGTTGTTGTTGATAGATTAGACGGTGAGATTGTCGATTTGGTAGACAAACTAGAGACTAGCGAAAATATCCTTCGTAGCGAGCAAGTAAGCACGTATGAAATACTGAAAAATGAAATAACAGAAAATCATAAAACAAATCAGGATATGATATCAGAACTTAATCATAAACATGAATTATATAAAATAAGTATCGACTCTGATATACAACGTCTTAGACGACACAGGATAGGTCCAAGTCAAACGAATGACAACATAAGTCTAACAACAAAACAATTGAAACTACCAACATATGCAGGAAAACATTGGGAAAGACCTGTAAACTATCTTCGAGAATTAGACGAATATTTTGAGTTTTTAGGAACTAGCGGCGACATCAGTCTTAAACTTATAGGTCAAAGTTTGACGAATGATGCTAAAGATTGGTGGATTGCGCGTCGCGGCGTAATTAACTCATGGGAAGAATTTAAGAAACGATTCTTAGCTAGATATTGGGGTGAGGAAACTCAACGGGAAATCCGAAGAGATTTAGAATTTGGATATTACATACCTGAAGGAAAAGTAGGATGGTCTGAATATGCCAGCAGGAAATTTGCATCGGCAAACGGGTTGGTTCCTGCTATGACGGAAAACGAAATCGTTAGCAATTTGATACGTCATTTCGACACACATGTTGTAGAAGCAGCTAAATGTAGATCAATACGAGACATAGATAATTTGCTTACCTTTTTAGACCAGATGCAATCCGGGGGACGTTCTAACATTCCAAAAACGAGTTTTCACACACAGAACACAAACCGATATCAAAACACGGCTCGTCATAATGATGAACGACCGAAAGTAAACACATGGCGAGGCGGTAACCCGCAACCAAACAATAACGTTAAGCCAAATACGCAACGCGAAGATTTAAATGATCCAAACGAGAATAAGTATAGGTCAAATCCACATGATAATAATCGTCGTACAAATTGGACGAATACCCGACAGGTAAATATGATCGCGGATGATACCGGCGAAAATGACGAGGCCGAGACCGAAGAATCGGTTCCGGAAAACCAATTAGCGCTGTGAGCGAAACACTGCCGAGTAGCGAGGCACAGCGCGAATTTGAGTTAAACGCGGCAGAAATAATAGATTCAAATACTTTTGAAAACCCTACCGAGTACTTGTTAAAAGAGGAGGTGGTAGTACAAAAAGACACCATATACTGTCCTACTGTAAAGATTTGTTTAGAGAGTATAGAAAACAGAGCACTTATTGATACAGGTAGCCAGATCACATGCATATCCGAGGCTTGGTATAAAGAAAATATTGAAAATTTCAAAGCTTGTGAAAAACTGCCAGTGGTAAACTATCAGATTGTGGGAGCCACCGGTGGTAAGCCAGTTAAAGTAAAAATGCAAATTTTTGTAAAAATTAGTTTAGGAAAATTCAAAGACGAAATACCATTCCTTATAATACCAAATCTTAGGAGACCAATCATTATTGGAATAGATACATTAGCTAGATGGAAAGCGCACCTAGATATGAAATCAAATATCTTAACAATAAACACAGAAAACGAAAAGGAAAAATTAGTGATGCATGAGTCAAACGAACTACCATCTAATAATAAAGATTTACAAATAACCATTTTGAGTTCAACTATCGAAAGCGATAGACATGATTTTCGTAAATATGAGTTAACCAATGATGAAATCAGAGACAAACTCTCGGAATGTGACTTGTTGGAAAGCGAGCACCAAAGAAGCTTTATTGACTTGTTAAAAAAGTATCGGGGCATTTTCAGCAAAATTCCAGGGAGGGTGTCAGTTTACGAACACAAAATACAGATTTACGAAGAAAGACCATTTGTGCGAAGATCGTACCCAGTGCCAATCATGCACCGCGAAAAGGTCAGAGATGAAATAGATAAAATGTTAAATCACGGAATTATAGAAAGATCGTGTAGTGAATATATTAATCCTATTGTGGTAGTAGCAAAGAAAAACGGCGAAATACGGTTAGTACTTGATGCTCGCTTTATCAACAAATTGATAATACCAGATAGAGATTGTGCTCAGTCTACTGAGGTACTCTTTCAAAAATGTGGAAACACAAAACTGATGTCGAGTTTAGATTTGACTGCCAGTTTTTGGCAAGTACCTTTAGAAGTAGAATCAAGAAAATATACTGCATTCATGTTTGAAGGCAAAACATATCAATTTAAAGTGACTCCATACGGGTTAAACACTAGCCTAGCTAGTTTAGTTAGAGCATTAGACATTATATTACAAGAAGTCGAGCATTTCACTATAAATTTTGTTGATGACATTTTATGCACTTCTACAACGGTCGAAGACCATTTAAAACATTTAGAAGAGCTTTTTGCAACATTCGAAAAGCATAACATGACATTAAACTTCCAAAAGTCCAAGTTCTTTAGAAAAGAGATTGAATTTCTGGGACATAAAATAACACAAGACGGTATACAACCACAATCTGATAAAATCATGGCTATAAAAAACTTTCCTACTCCGAAAAATGTAAAACAGTTAAAAGGTTTTTTAGGTTTAGCAAACTATTACAATAAATTCACAAAGGACTATTCAGATTTAACATATCCGCTCTTACAATTACTACGAAAAGAAGTAAAATGGGATTGGACAAAAAATATTAATGATCATTTTGAGAAAATAAAAGAATTATTTTGTGAAACCATGATTGTCCACCATCCCGATCCAAAAGCAAAGTATTATTTGGAATGTGATGCAAGCAATTATGCAATCGGGGGTATGTTATATCAAATCGATCACGAGAACGAACATAAAATCGTAGGTTTCGCGAGTCGAACGCTCAAGGGGGCTGAACTTGGCTATTTTACTACGGAAAAAGAATTATTAGCGATAGTTTATTCACTTGAGAAATTCAGAACGTTCATAATAGGCGCGGAATTAGTCATACGGAGTGATCATAAAGCACTTACGTTCGTTTTGACGTGTAGGCTAACAAGCTCAAGATTAACCAGATGGGTGTTGTACATTCAAAATTATAATTTCACAATAGAATATATTAAAGGAAAAAATAATATAGTCGCTGACATAATCAGTAGACATCCACCGGAACAGAATCAGGGGTCGAATTCAGTAGATTCAGTAGAAATAATAGCTGAATTAGCTAAGAAGGTCGGAGATGATCTGATGCATAAACTCCGTTCGTTAGGAAAGCTGCAAAAGGCGGATCTCCGGATTGCTGACCTGGTAGAAAAAGGAATAGTTAATGATCAGTTAAGGTTTAGATACGAAGATGGCATTCTGTATCAAAGGGAAGCAGGGGGCAAACTGCGTGCATATTTACCAGAATCCGTGGTTAAAACGCTAATCCTTGAATGTCATGAAATTTATGGACATGTAGGATCAGCTAAATGCTACAAATTGCTAAAAGAAGGGTTTTATTATCCTAAGTTTGGTAAGGTCATACGCAAGGAACTAGCTCGTTGCATCGTTTGTCAGAAATGCAAGGTTACAAATTGTTACAGTTATTCGAATATGCAAAATATCATACCTGCTGGGGTTGGTGACTTAATCTCTATCGATTTTTTTGGGCCATTACCTGCGAGTCGTGGTAACTATAAATGGTTGTTAGTAGTCATTGATGCATTTAGCAAGTACGTGAAATTGTACCCGCTAAAAATCGCCAACGCGCAGTCCACCATTCGTAGCATATTCGACAAATATGTTCCAGATTTAGGGAAACCTAGGAAAATACAATTCGATCATGGAACACAATTTACATCTGTTAAATGGTTAGATAAGTTAAAAGATGAAAACGTAACGCCTATATTTTCCTCTATTAGACACCCACAGGGAAATATCGTGGAAAGAGTAAATCGGGAAATCGGAAGATTTTTTAGAACCTTTATCACAGAAAAACATACTGATTGGATAAAGTGGTTAGATGTAATAGAGTCGTGTATGAACGAGGTTTACCACGATACAACGGGATTTGCTCCGTGTGAGCTACAAAAAAATGAAAAACCTAAAAGATTTTGGGAAAATTGCATTCTAGCAAAACAGTTTCAATTACCGCATGAATATAAGCTTAAATTAGCTAAAGAAAACATAAGAAAAAGAGGAAAATATCGCGCAGATCGTTATAACGCATCACATAGGATGTCTAGTTTTAAAGTAGATGATTTAGTGCTGGTGCGTGCCTTAAATGTATCTGATACACAAAATAAAAAAATGGCTAAATTTTTTGCATTGTATGAAGGGCCGTATAGAATAAAAAGCCAAATTGGCGATGCCACATTCATATTGGAGAATCCCATTACTCAGAAAGAGCGTGGACGATTCCACGTAAATATGTTTAAGCATTATATTAGCTAGAAATAAAAGCTAAGAAATAAGGATTATGAACATAAGAAATGAAAGATAGACAATGAATATAAACCGAATCGAACCAGATATTATGGCGTGATCGGCTTATACTAAATAACTTATTGTTAGAATCGACTATATAAATCCGTGGAGGAATACGCGAAATCCAGTACGAGCTATAGATACAGTATAGTTAATACAATTGATAAATATGTCGTACGGATATCTAAGCGTGCAAGATAAGGAAGTGCAGACTTGCCTGGATGGAGAAGAGATCCTGACAGATTTCGACAGGATCATTTATCCTTCGGGACGTTTCATCCGAGGAAGAGGGAGACCACGACCTGGAAGAGACACCATGACTCCAAAACCTGGAAGGCCTTTGGGGGAAAAACGCATGAAAGTTAAAAAACAAAAATTAGATCATAACAACAATACACCAGAGCTATTGGTAGAAGACTATAACGTACTGCCAATAGTCACGGAAGATACGTACTTCGACGACATCGACGAGATGATCGCCGAGGATGGAGGATTGTCCTTCGATGACATTGAGAAGGTCAAGGAGGAACTTATCCGAGAGATGGAGGAGTTGGCTCGCAAACCTGCCAGAAGCCTACCAGTCGTGACCAGTCATGTTGTTCTGACCAATGATCAGAAAATACGGGTGAACAAGATTGACGTGGATCTGGGGCTGCAATGGAGAATGCAGAAGTTAGAGGTTGCGGAGAGGACTTCGGAAGAAAAATTGGAGTACAAGCGAAATATGTATAAATTCATAGATTCGCATAGAAAATCAGTACTTACCAAAACGCAAGGGTTTACCACAGCCGGAAGAGCGCAGCATGCACCGCCTACGATGCCTGATGCACTCAAAAGCAGGGGAGGTGACAGATCGGCGCACGCCAAACCTGAACTAACACCTTTCACACCACCGGATGAACCAGAATTTTATAAACATTGGGATCCGACAGACTCACTTGGTTTAAAAAGACTTTAAAAAGAAACACGGACATGACAAACAAATAGAAAAACACTAAGAACACCGAAATCAACGATCCAGAGGCATCGACCGGCCTGCTGAAGGAGCAAACATCAACTGAGGTTCATCAAGCGAAGCTTCTCGACAAAAGCAACAAATGAAAAAACTGTGGAAACGGAAGTTCACTTGATGAAAGGGGGCAATGTAACATATTCAGCGATATATTCGGAATATATCGCTTGAAATAGATCGAACGAAAGGCCAGAGGATTATACTAATCCTCTGCACTCAAGCGCGACGCTGTGAGGCCACGAGAGTAGAGATGTCAACTATATAAGAGGCACGCTCAGCAGGCATCATCAGCGTTTGTCGGCATAGCGTCACAGCGACTCATTACCCGTAGATTCTTATAGAGCGCTCGTAGGCAAAGAGCCACGGCGACTCACAATTTGTAAAACATAAACTCACTTGCTAGCACTAGACTACCTTGGTCTAGTGACTAAAATAAATTCATGAAATAGAATTAAACAGATAAAACTTAGAGACACTGAATCGATGAAGTAGTAAAGAGAAATATAAAGGCAAAGCAAACCAGAACACGCATTTGCGTCATAGCACAAATCGTTAGAAAATAGGAAATAGAAATAAGAAAACTTTTGTACAAATTTCATTATTGAATTAATTATATGATCTTTATTTTTGATTTCTTATGATCGTTGGACTTTATCGGATTGTTTCAGCCTTGATTCCCAGCTAACTTCAACATAGTAAAGCCAGCAGGGAACAGTCTTAAATTGTTGCAAAGAGCGCACGGCATTCAATTAACTTTGTGTGTCCGAGGGCCAAGGCAAACAGTTTTGAGTCTGACGCACGGTCTCGGAATTGAAAGATTCCCGGTTCCGTAGAGATTTAGAATTTAAAGATTAGCAGATCAGTCTTGGATTAACTTCCCGGTTCTGATCTTTAGCATTGTCGTCGGCTTTGATTAACTTCCGAGTCGACGTACCGTGGCTTTGGCGGGGAAACCTACCTGAGTCCCAGTATAGAATAGGATCAAAGGTTAGATAGGTGGCTTTTGGTGGTAAGTCCCATCCTTTTCCCTACCTTTCAACCTCAAGAAAAAGCCCTAATCATTTCACTCAATTAATAAACTCAATTTAGGTAAAGAACTCACAATAACTTGCGGGTTTCTCTACAGCCTTGAGCCTGAGAAACTCGCCAAAAGTTACAATATATAGCATGTATTATACCAATATAGTATGTCTTGTAGATTCATATGGCAACTACATCTAGGGACATATAATTTCCACTAACTGTTTTCACATTTTATGACTATTATTACCTTTTCTATATTTCTCATACCTGTTTTTGTGTGCCTATACTTGATAATGTGTTATGTTGTGAACCAAAGTACGCGCAGACCTATGTGGCACCTGCTTTTTTTGTTATTTTATACTTGCGTTTATTAAGGGCCTATACTGGAATTTGAAAAAAAAATAGTTTTTCATTTTTCAAACGTGTAGAAAGGGTCCAAATAAAAAAAGCCCACGTTACGTTGTAAATCATCCTATAGTATCTATGTATAGAAAAAAATTCAATCTCCTGCCATGAAAGTGTAAACGCAGGGAACTTTTTGTAGAACGTTGCAGCGCAGCGAAGGAAAGTTTCTGCAAAAGGTTTCTTGTGTCTACACTTTCATAGTTTAAGATTGAATTTTTTAATGTAAATAGATACCACTATCATTTACAACTTAACGTAGGATTTTTTTAATTAGACCTTTTTTACACCTTTCAAAAATGGAACACTATTTTTTGTCCAAATTTCAGTATAGGCCCCCCTTAATATCTCTCATCGTTTTTAACTATTTCACATGGAGATCCGTGTAAACGAATTCACTTTTAAGGTGTTTTATTTGAAAAAGAAGATACAAAAGTACACGTTAAAAGTAGAACTGTAGAAGAGTTGGCATTAAAAGCCTAGAGATCTATATAATTTTATCTGATATCTAAAGCATACAGGGTGAACTCCTATCGTCCTTACACTTGGAGTACAGTTGAGCTGGCCGAGAGTCGAATGATTCAGTTGTTTTAGCGATTTTCTATTTCTTGATTGGCTTTTTCTTCCAAATAATTTCCGACTTTGGACTCCCGGCCACCTCAACTCTACTCGTAAGTGTACGGACGATAAGAATTCACGGTGTATATAAATCGTTCCTAAAAACGATTTGTGTGATTTTTGTAACATGGTTGTGAAGATGAGATCTTGTAAGTCAACCTGACTTTTAATAAAGTTTACTTGACTTTATACTTGGATTTTGATATACCCATATCCTCTTTCCATCGACAAAATATCCAGCCGCTTCCAACAATTCTGGATTTGTCATACCACTGAAGCAATCTATTCTGTAGTTAACATTGACTTGTTCTCACCGAAGTGACATTTTAAGGGATTAAACATATTATCTCTGTAAAAATACATGAATTTGGTTTAATTAGGAAGTATTTGTGATGTACAAATGTACAATTTATTGAGCAGGATGGGTTGCCCTTTGGAGCAAAACAACCACTTTCTGCAACCAATTTTGTGTTTCAAAGGACTATTGCAGGTAAAAGTGACTTCCAGAAGAAATATCACATTACTTCTACTGAATTCCTATTTCAGTTCATAATCAGATTATTTCCGATGACGAATGTTTGATTGATCCAATCAAATAATTTATTGGTAAGAATTTGCTGATTCGAATAAGTGCTTACGGCAGAACATTAGGTAAAATCAAGCGAATTCATGGTGTTCTCGACCGACCAATTTTTTGTTTCATACAAATTTGAATACATTTCGAACAAATATCCCGCTCAATCCACACGTTCGGTGTCTCTACCAGTAGAGTATTTCATTGGTTGGAACAAATGTGTGGTTCAGTCCACTCGTTCCGTGTTCTTATCAGCTGAATATTCCGTTGGTCAGAACAAATGTGTGGTTCAATCCACTCGCTCGGTGTTCTCACCAGCGGAATATTCCGGTGGTCAGAACAAATGTGTGGTTCAATCCACTCGTTCCGTGTTCTTATCAGCTGAATATTCCGTTGGTCAAAACAAATGTGTGGTTCAACCCACTCGCTCGATGTCCTCACCAGCGGAATATTCCGGTGGTCAGAACAAATGTGTGGTTCAATCCACTCGTTCCGTGTTCTCACCAGCTGAATATTCCGTTGGTTAGAACAAATGTGTAGTTCAATCCACTCGCTCGGTGTTCCTATCAGCACAATGTTTGATTGGTTGGAAGAAATAACTAGTACAGTTGAGTCCATGTATAGTCAAATCTGTGAGGAGTTTGCTTAACTTGAACATGAAACCATCTCACAATACCAAAGTAGTTGTTCTAACAACCAAAAAAATATCAAAGTCAACTAAATATAAAGTTGAAGATGCAATCTAAAGGTTCGTTTAAATGGATATATCTTTGATCCAAGTATTTGTGCATGTTTGTTCTGATCAAAGAATTTTGTTCAGTGAAACACACATCTATTTCGCCGCCCGTGACCGCCGCATTCAGTTGAATGAAACGGAATTTGTTTGATTCAATGAATCTTTTTTCTCAGTGTGCGACTTCCTTTTTTCTTTAATTGTGGAGTGTGGAGAATTTTTAAAATTCGTTCGTAACCAACATATGACACGTTTTTATGATCAACTGTAAACTCGTTAGCACAGATGCCCTGCGATTTTAAAAACGTAACCCTTATTTCTCCATCTTCTTCAACATTACTATTTGCAACGGCAACATATCTGTAGATATTATTTTTGTTTTGAGTCGGCATATTAATGAGCAAAAATGTTCCTGGAATAATTAAGTTGGGATGTATGTCTTCTTTGTCCTGTCCGTAAGATGTACCACCACCACCACCACCAGAATTGCAGTTATGTTCTGCGTCTCGAAGGTGAGTAGATAGCGTCTGTACATCTTCCTCGTCGGAACTGCTCGAGCCGTATATTGTCGGATAAATGCTTTGTCTGAAATTAGACTCTGGTTCTAGAAGTTTTACAGGAACTTCTTCATTATAGTTCATTGATTCCGCAGATTCCATCGATATTGTTTCAAGATTATTCTTATAGGATGTCAAAATCTTCAATATTACCTCTCTCTGAAAGCGATCATTTTGGTATAATTTTATTGAAACATCAGATATTTTTTTCCACGTGATTTTTGTTATTTGCATTATACCAGGTATTGCATCCACTTTCTTTGGAATTAACTTCTTGGAAGACTCGATTTCATCGTAGGCAACCTGATGGACCAGAACAGTTGAATCCGCGAACAAGTTCACGAAATCTTCAGAAGTCTTAACATCTTTTCCCATCAAGACCTGCTTATCAGCCGTTCGTTTTAATACACCGCCTACGCCATCCATTGGTCCTTTTCCATGACCCGGTTCGCTGAAGGTCCAAGTAGCTATTGTTATTTGCTGAAAATCGTTTATTAATGTTTTCAGCCACAAGTGAACGTTATTGCGATTACGATATTGACTAGTTGGACCATCCGAAAAAATGTGAAGGGTGTCAACATAATCTCTGTCATTTAATATTTTCTGTATAATAGGCTTCACATGAGCCCAAACAGCGTGAGCCTGATGGTCAAGGTTATCACTTACAGTGGCAAATGAGAATGTTTGTATTCCATCCTCGTTGTCTTTTACATAATAAACGCCAGTATGGATCGATAATTGAACTTTAGAGGCTCCAAAATGTGTCGAATGGATTTCTTGTCCATATTTAGTAACATAATTTTCAGAGAAGTCTATTTGCATCATAATTTCGTTCTTCTTCAATTTTTCTTTAACATCTTTCTTTTCTTTATTGTTTGCATAAATACCATATACATGTTTCTTCATTTCGGGGATTGCTTTTGCTAGAATAGTTTTCAGTTGCTGCACTGTGCTCCAGACAGATATCTTCTTCGTAATCCTTATTTTTTTTTCGTTTCCTTTTATGACTCGATCTTCCGTCGTTGATTGCCACTGAAAGTAAGTTAGTATGTTATCGTTGTCACCTGGATCCATATCTATGTCTTTACATGTCACACAAGATCCAAACATACAGTCATAGGAAGTAATATCGCAACTATGTTCTTTTATCAATTCTGTGGTGGTCTTAGCATTCAGTTGCTTTAAACTGTTCAGTTTATTAATCATGAATTTAAAATTTTCATGTTTGGCACAAAGACACGTGTCACGATCTCTCCAGGTTGGGTTAACTACCCAAAATGGCTTCTGTCTCAGAAGCGTTGAATAGGATATTTTAATTTCAGTCTGTTCAAAAAATTTAGGGCGTGAATTCTTGACGGTATCTAAAAGAAGACGTTTCTGTTTTTTAAATCCATTTTTTATTACGTAGTCTTTCTTCCCAGGACACATTCGGCTGACTTCGTCACTTTCAAAAAATTTAATGATCTCTTCACGGACTTGTGGAGAGACAGCCAGTGTTGGCGTCTGGCGATTAGACTTCAAAATATTTTTAGTATCCTTGTTTTTCGGTAAAAACTTTTTGGCCATGTGTTGCATACGATACTTTTTAATAATTAGACCACTCACACATTTTTGAAATGCTTCTCGCTCTTTGGTATTTTTTTGTAAATTTTGACCATTATCCTCCAGTTGTCTGGACAAAGCTTCACCAAACAAAAGTTTCTTCCGTACCTGGGGTGTAAGATGACAATTTTTCACTAAATTATTCACCTTACTATTACACGGAGAAAAAAATATCGCTCTCAGAGCTATCTAATAGATAGCTCTTCGTAGATCGCTACTGTAGCGATACGTTTTCTTATGGTAACAACACGGTATCGCTATTCCAGCTATCTGTTAGATAGCTGGAATTGCTATACCACATTTTTCAACGGCCTTTATTTAACTATATCTGATTAATTATTTCTATGAAAATCTACCTTTTAAAGACTCAAATTCAAATACATACATAGTATTTTATGTAATGTTGGTCATTTAAACAATAATAATCGACAAAATAAATGTATCTTCAAATTTTTGAGGTTATAAAATATGTCAACGCGCAACACGACAGCGCAGCATATGGCTCTTCCAACGACGTATGTACATCCCGTATAGCTATTTTAGCTATCTAACGTATCGCTCTCAGAGCTATCTACCAGATAGCTACAGTAACGATCTAATAGATAGTCAACTGCGTATAGTTACTGTAGCGATACAGTATAGCTCTGAGAGCGATATTTTTTTCTCCGTGTAGGCGACTGGACATCATTATTTGATATTCCACTTGAAGTTTTTTTCTTATCTCTATCCTTTCTTTTCAATTTTTTGTTCAAACTATCTAGTTTTCGCTGTATTTTATTTATTTGGATTTTCTGTTTTTCTATAATTCTATATGCTCTAGCTCTGTCCTTTCTAACTTTCTTTCTACCAGCTTTGCTGCGTAGTAGGGAACGAGGGGTATGGATGCCTTCATCTTCTGAATCAGGGTGTATCTTATCTTGTATATTGGCTAATGACTTTTTCTTTTGTCTATATTTTTTAGAATGCACTTTCCATAATTTTCTTTGCTTCCGTTTCTCTCTCTCTGACATATCATTTATAGATTTAATTTTTTTTTCAGCCTTTTTTCTTTGGTAATATTCTCTGTCTTTTGCCTTTTTAAACTCTCTTCGGTCCGGGGTCATGTTGTCTAAAAACTTGCGCTTCCTTGCTTTAGCTTTTTCCTTTTGTGTAATGAACGCAACACTATTTTTATTCACTTTTTTTTTTGTGATCTTCTTTTTTTTATTATTTTCTTCAGGCTCCATGTTTGTTAAGGTTCTGAAAATGAAAGATCACATAATTGCAGAAGAATTTGCCCCACGAAGTCATTTCGGGAACGCAGGCGTCATTTCGGGAACGCTCGTCATAGTCCGGGAACGTTACCGGAATGACCATTCCCAAAATGACGATTTCACCTTGATTGTTCAAAAAATTCTACACGCATCGTCGTATGCGGTATTTCTGAGGTTATATTGCAAGGGATTTCAATCATTTCTCATAAGCACTATGAAAACTCTTATTATTTGCATAAACAAATTACTTGACAGCGTTCCCGTGATGATGCTGAATTGATGTACGGTATTCAAATATCGAATTGAAATGTACTTACCAATCAAGTAATTAATTAAATCCGAAAGATCGATAACACGCCGGCAATGTGTTCACTGTCACTTTACATGACTGCTAGTTAGGATCGCCTACTACGTCACACGCGCAATATTTTCACAGATTATGATTGCGTTCACGGGATGACGAATTTTTCTTCGGACAACATTTGATAAAACACAAGAATAGGTTTTTTTTTTATTTATTCGGAAAATTTCTCATTATCCCAAACATTATATTTAGTATATTGTTTTCACTAGAATAGTTATCTCTGCAGAGTTGGTTTCATTATATTTTTTGCCACGTAAATAGAAGAAAATGTAATAAGGACGCGTTCCCGAAATGATATTACGACCATGTTAGATTAAATAAAAGTGAAAGTGAAGAAATTTTGTTTGAAATTACTTGATGTCGCATTAACTACCATCAATATTAATCGATCAGAGTCAACAAGACTCTGTCATTATGTAATTTTAATTATAAAAATCCTTTCCAACCCAAATTTTCCACCTCCATGATTTTGACCCATATATCCGCATATAATCAGAATATATGTGAATACATATAAGTAACATATATTATCCATATATATGACATATATGCACCAAAGTAAGCGATCACATATACTAAAAATATATGTGAATAAATATAAGTAAAATATATTACCTATATATGTGTCATATTTGCATTGTAACTAAGTGATTGAATATATGTTCCCATATTAACAGTATATATTTGAGATATATATTTATCATAAATTATATATATATGACATATATGTCAGAGAAATATATTGAAGCGTTATTTTACTTGATAGAAAAATATTATGTCATATATGATTTTGTTATTAATAATATGTTAATTTAGCTTAAGAATGAACCAATGTGAAAGAAAATGATTAATAGAAAATAAAAGAGTTCGTCGAAGCTTAGTACGAATAGACTCACTCGTCGTCGAACGACGAGTAAACAGACTATAGGAAGCCTGTCAAGTATTCCAAATTCCGGGAAACAAAGAATTAGAGTGGGAATTTGGACTATATAAGACGGGTGCTCAAGTAGAGCAGGTCATTCATAGAATCAGAAATCCAAATAAGTAAAACTCAAAAGAGATTGAAACTAATTAAAAAATCACAATAAAACAAATTATATAGATAAAAGAATAAGCTCGACGAACAAATATTCACAGATAATTATTGTACTTTACGTAAGTTATTACCCTACCTTTAATAGATTAACGCTAACGGGTTAAAACTCCGCAGCTGCAATTGATGATTATCATATTTCCAGATATCCAAATACTATTAGATTAACGCTAACGAGTTAAAACTCCGCAGCTGCAATTGATGATTATCATATTTCCAGATATCCAAATACTATTAGATTAACGCTAACGAATTAAAACTCCGCAGCCACAATTAATGATCACCTTTACTTTCCTGATATCCCATTGTATATAATCAACGCTAACGGGTTAAAACTCTGCAGCCACGATTAGCTTCGGCCTTACTATCCAAAGATACGCTCAACGCTAACGGGTCCAACTCCGCAGCCACGGGTCTTAGTTATTACAACCCTTAAGGTTGCCAATCGATAAGGGGAGAAAAGAATCAAATCAAGATCAGATACCGGTTGCTTAAGTAGCCCAGAGATTTTAAATCAGTATAGAAGAAAACGAACATATTCGAAGCAATGTTACGTTTTATTCGTTTCCCTCTTTCTATTGCTTCGAATATGTTCGTTTTCTGCTAGACTGATTTTAAATCTCTGGGCTACTTAAGCAACCGGTATCTGATCTTGATTTGATTCTTTTCTCCCCTTATCGATTGGCAACCTTAAGGGTTGTACTAACTAAGACCCGTGGCTGCGGAGTTGGACCCGTTAGCGTTGAGCGTATCTTTGGATAGTAAGGCCGAAGCTAATCGTGGCTGCAGAGTTTTAACCCGTTAGCGTTGATTATATACAATGGGATATCAGGAAAGTAAAGGTGATCATTAATTGTGGCTGCGGAGTTTTAATTCGTTAGCGTTAATCTAATAGTATTTGGATATCTGGAAATATGATAATCATCAATTGCAGCTGCGGAGTTTTAACTCGTTAGCGTTAATCTAATAGTATTTGGATATCTGGAAATATGATAATCATCAATTGCAGCTGCGGAGTTTTAACCCGTTAGCGTTAATCTATTAAAGGTAGGGTAATAACTTACGTAAAGTACAATAATTATCTGTGAATATTTGTTCGTCGAGCTTATTCTTTTATCTATATAATTTGTTTTATTGTGATTTTTTAATTAGTTTCAATCTCTTTTGAGTTTTACTTATTTGGATTTCTGATTCTATGAATGACCTGCTCTACTTGAGCACCCGTCTTATATAGTCCAAATTCCCACTCTAATTCTTTGTTTCCCGGAATTTGGAATACTTGACAGGCTTCCTATAGTCTGTTTACTCGTCGTTCGACGACGAGTGAGTCTATTCGTACTAAGCTTCGACGAACTCTTTTATTTTCTATTAATCATTTTCTTTCACATTGGTTCATTCTTAAGCTAAATTAACATATTATTAATAACAAAATCATATATGACATAATATTTTTCTATCAAGTAAAATAACGCTTCAATATATCGTATATATGCATGTACATACCGGGAAGAAATCTTGATAGTATACAGTCGATTGCGCATGCGCCAAATAATTTATTTTCATTGGTCGGTAAGGTCGTCCCGCGGCAGTATTATGACGTAGTCGATCTTACCGACCAATGAAAATAAATTATTTGGCGCATGCGCAATCGACTGTATACTATCAAGATTTCTTCCCGGTATATATTTTTCCATGTGGGTAGCCTATAACTAGCAAACTCTAGGCAAATTTCTACCTGGGTATTGTGCCAGCCACAGAAGCATGTGACCATAACAGCTTAATTGTTGTTAAGGAATTGTTGCAATAGTTACAACAATCATGGGGTGCCAAACCACAAATAGTGTCATTTTTATTAAACTTATAGTTGACCATACAAGTTAACTTGCTAGAGCGTGGGTAAAATTGGATAGAAAATCAAAGATTCAAATATACTTTTCTCTATTCCGCAGACATGCGACAAAATTAGGGGTACAAGCGGATTGGCGGGACTTTGAATTTGAACAGACCATCAGAGGGATTTAAATACATAGGTTGTGGATAAAAGTAAATGCGAAATTAAGGATACAAACGGATTGGCGGGACTTCGAATTCAAATACGCATTAAATGGGAGTGAGATGGAAAGGCTGTGGATAGGAGTGAATACGAAATTGAGGGTACAAAATGATAGACGGGACTTTGAATTTGAACAGACCATCAGAGAGATTTAGATAGATAGACTGTGGATAGAAGTGGAACCGAAAATGGGGATACAAACGGATAGGCGCGACTTTGAATTTAAATAGGCATCAAATGGGATTCAGATAGTTAGGAGTGGATAAGAAATTGGGGATACGCAAAGATAGGCGCGATTCTTATCTTAAGCGGACCATCAGAGGGATTCAGATAGATAAGCTGTGGATAGAATCGGATAAGAAATCAGAGATTGAAAAGGATGGGCTCTAGTTTAGATCTAAATCAGATAGTAGAAGATTCACGTAGATAGACGGTGGATGGGATTAGAAAGGAAATTAGAGATTGAAAAGGATAGGCCCTAGTTTGGACTCAAAAGAAGATAGCAAGAGATTCGTAAAGATAGACCGTTGATAGGGTGATTCATTATCTTTATCCCTTTCTATCCAAAGGATCCAAAGTGATTCGAGTGAATAAAGATTCTATCCGTTGACTTTCATAAGTCCCCACCCCATCACAGTGATTGTGTAGAATTAGTGTACTATAATGACAGGACGGGAGCGTAGCGCAGCGCATATGGTGTGCGACTAGTAATCTGACCGTCGAGGGTTCGAATCCCTGACTGAGCGATGAAAATGAGAAAAAGATTTCATAGCTCTACCCCACCACACACTCCGCCGTCTGATTCTATCCAACTATGAATATTCGTCATGATTAAATCTTTTTTAACAGAAAAAAAAATGGCTGCCGACAATAAAAGATTCGAGTGGGTATTCAGATGGATAGACCTTCGGAGATACTTTGTGGATAGCGATGGATAGATAAATATGGATAGAAAATGATACGAATTTATTAACTCCAATGATTTACCTTAGGATAGAAAAAGATAAACTCGGTAAAACGTAAGGGATAGACTCATGAATATAAAAAGATACATACAAGTAAAGATTGAACTAATGGATAGAAAGAGATAGCTATTGAAGCGTGACGAATAGAGTTATGGATAGAAAAAGATATCGTTTGAGGGATGCAAATCATATAGTTGCGACGGATAGAAAATGTCTATCTTTTTCTATCCCACAATTTTCTATCCTTTTCTATCTTTTTACTTCCAGCAGGGCATTAGATGCCTCTCTGCAGGTAAATAATGAACACGACTGTCGAAACTTATTCTGCATTATCTTCTTGGCATACCAACTTGAAGGTGGTTGGCATTAGTTCAATGGACGCGATGTTTTCAGAATGGGGCGAACACCTTCGCTTGTAAATCGCGCCGCGTCACATAAAATATGGTGTGTACCACGGAGGCTATGGTCTTCATACACCTCGCGTGTTTGCAGTATTCGTCTTCGACTCATACTGCAAACATCACGCTCGGCGTATAAAGACCAACTTAGCCTCCTTGATACACAATATACTATTATTTATTCATTGTAGACTCAGCGTATAATCATTTATGAATGTAATTATTCCAGAAAAACCTTTTTTGTGGATTGTTTAATGTCGTAGCGGGTCCCTGTATAAGACGAGAGCATGATGAGCGAAAATGCTAGGGCTGCAGAGTATCGGGATAGTGCGATTTGATACGAGAAACAGCAAGAGTCAGATGAAGAGAGCAGAATGCGAGTGTTTGACTTCATAAACTTCCATTTTATGCTCTACGCAAGCCTTGCATGAATAGGCTCAATTCTAAATATTTTGATACCTTCTGTTCAGACCCGAATTGGAAGTTGACGTTATGAGTACGGGACGCGTACATGTTCTTTTTGTAGAGGACCTAGTTGCATTAAAAAAAAAAACTACCTATGAATTGCAATACATACATCTGATATTTATATATATTTAATCATGAGCAGCAACTATAACCCTGCGTGCAAGTAACTCTGCCATTGCCGGTCCCAGGCCCAGATGAGACAGGAGGAGGGCTGCACGCAGGGTTAGATGTTGTAGGTATAAAAAATTATTGTAGTGGAACAATTTGTAAACGCTATGAAAGTACATTACGCGTCAGTCTACAAATTTGAGACTTGGGGAAAATTATGAGCACACGCGTGCTCGTTGCTGTTGACGTTCCTGCTTATCGAGGGACTTCGGGCGGTATGAAATAGTACAAAACAACGGAGCGAGCGTAGCGAGCGAGCACAATTATTAGGTGGTCAAGCAAAATTTTACAAAAAGTAGTGAAATCAACCCCAAAAGGCACCTTTGGTGCAAAAACCTTCCGCCAAGTCCATTAATGTGTAGATCACTCCACCAAAAAATAATCAAAGGTTGTGCTCGCTCACTCGATTGGTTGATGATTATCAACTGTAACGAGGCAGATTTGTTCAGCCTCGTAAAGGAACCATCTCCTCTTCCTCAGACCGAAGTGACCACCTTAGTTAATAAACCGAATTCAAAGCGAGAAGTTCCAGCTCGAGTGCCCAAGGTCCATTGTAGTAATTATAAGTTCATGTACTAATACTTTTTCCGTTCCCTATATCTTATATTCCCGTACCGTTCCTGCCGAAATCATCGAGGGAGATCATCCCTCAATCTCATCCGGCCTGGCAGGCCACCCGGCCTTCGAGTGATTAACCGGGGGACAAACGAGTCATCGTATCCCGAGATATGCCTGGAAGAGCGCTGCAATAAGAATCTGTCACATGGAGTAGCCCCTATCCTTCCTCTACCTGTCCCGCACCGGCTTGGTCCACCGGTCCAATATGCAGAATTCCGCCTTCCAGGATATCGAAACAAATAGAACACGACGAGACATCTAACAACCCCCTGGCGAAAGCTTGAAGTGCCAAAAGGCCCTGTCAGGCCCGCGACACAACCCGGCTGCAGAAGTCAACACGCCCATTAATTTTATGCGCAATACCCCCCTCACCCCCCCCAAATAGCATTTAGATAGAGACAGATCTAGACGCTTCACTTCTTGCTTGGATTCAGTTCTGTCAAGTCCTGTTTTTATACCAAAAAGCTAAAATTGTTCTTTTGTTCCAAATATCGTCTCGTAAAGCCTAAAGCCAAAAATATTAACATAGTCAACTCAGTTAGTGAGTGTAGAGCCTTGATTAAGGTAAGATTCCAACTCTAGACGACTCTTCGATTGATAATAGATCGATTAAAAAGAAATTCGTTTCTTCGTGCGTAGTTGGGTCAGGCCTCGAGGAGGGTGACGCCATTAACATATCATCGAATTGTCGTGCTTTAGTTTTGTTTAACTATTGATTATTGATTATATTATTGATTATTGTATTCCCCCTGATATATATTGTGCCTTATCGATTGATTTTTCGAGAAAATACCGTCTATAATAATCATAGCATCAATAATTGTCGTATCGTCCCTGTTTCTCGTGTCGTTATTAGTTGTCGTGTTTTTGTTATTTACCGTATCGTCATTCTTCATCGTATTTTTATTATTTATCGTCTAAACCTCGTTTATCGTGTCTTCCTGATTTCTCGTATAATTATTAGTTATCGTATCGACAACTATTTGTCTTAAATCGTGTGTTAAATATTTCCGTGTCTCTTTCCTTGAAAGTATTATTACTTGTTAATTTGAATTACCGATCATTATTACTTGTTAAACTCTCAGAAAATATATCCCCACGTGGAAAAATAAGTTCGTGGTCAAATACGACAAAAATCTCGACGGCTTGTCGAGCCACGGATCTCTGGAAAAATCGGTCTACAGGCTATAGATTAGCTAATGTAAAATAATCCCCTTCCCGTAACCCCTTGTCGTTGAAAGTAGTCAGTAAACCCTTAATAAACCTTGAGCTGGTATAAGTATCATTACTTCGAGTTATCAATTGTATTAGATTCTCGCGTTCCCTTTGTGTTAATTTGTTGCGGCGTAGTTGCATGGCGTGCCTCGTGTAAAGTTGCCTTGGCCATCTTGGCACGAACTTGTTTGAATCTAGTCCCGACGCCTTGCACTTCCTATAGAAAGACGCCTCGCATGTACTATAGAAAATTCTGTAATACCGACTGGTCCCATTAGTTCTAAGAAGTCCCCAAATTATTGATTTTATAGATTCCCAATTCCCCTAGGTTACCGACCTATAATTTAGGAACTAATATTTTAGTGAGATTGATTCCTACCATACCATATTTGTTTTCTTCCTTTTATGTAAATTGTCCTACCTTATCTTCTCCTATACTACCTTATATTCTATATTGTTATCTGTCCTACTTTTCGTTTGTGACCTAGTCAGTCAGCTGTTCCGAACATTATTTTAATTTGAATTGTTTAACGTGTGTTAGTCCCGATCCAAGTGATCGGCTTTGATTGTTTAATTTGTTATTATCTTTTGTTTAATTATTCTAATAATTTGTTGTTAATTACCGTCCCAAATAAAAGGTTTCTTTGCGATCTAAATCCATAAACCATAAAAATATATAAGTCTACCCTAAATTATTTCGCCCCCATGTTCCCCTCACGCTGAGCCAACCGTGTTGTATCGTTAGTGTCAGTTAATCCTTTTAGTTTATTTTCTGTTATTATAAGATATTTTATTTAATTCGATTATTTCAATTACTATTATTTTATTTTATTTCCATTATTATTATTATCACTTTATCTCCTTTATTATCATATTGCCGTATCGTTCCGTTCCGTTATTTTCTTTTTCGTATACCGCGGTACCCTGAGGTACCTGGCGCCCAACCTTTAGTGGACCAAGGAAGGTGCCGAATCTTTGTAGATCGTATAACCCGACGGAGTAAAACCCCCACCGTTGGCTCTGCACGTCACACAACATACAAAAGCATTGAAATCAGATACAACTGCCAAGTACCTGTAGAATAATAAAAGTTTGGAATAGAAAAATTTGTTCAAACTAAATAACGTACTCGTTCGCTCGGTGCGCTCGCTCACTCTATTGGCTTATGATTATTGGTTGAGAAAACAATTCGGATGAAGAAATTGAAGATGTCAACATTTATCTAAAAATATTCATAACGAGAAAATAATTATAAACAAAATTGTGAAAAAAAATTTGGAGGTAGTGGTACTTGGGGGGCCTTTTGTAGAAAAAGAAATATGAAATATCGATCGCGAACCATGTCAATGTCATCTGATAGATATTCAAACATTGGCCCGCCAACGTACCACGGACTCCAAATTTTTTTTTACAATTTTGTTTAAATTATTTTCTCGTTATGAATATTTTTAGATAAATGTTGACATCTTCAATTTCTTCATCCGAATTGTTTTTTCAACCAATAATCATAAGCCAATAAAGTGAGCGAGCGCAGCGAGCGAACGAGTACAACGTTATTTAGTTTGAACAAATTTTTCAATTCCAAACTTTTATTATTCTACAGGTACTTTGCAGTTGTATCTGATTTCAATGCTTTTGTACGTTAATTAAACGTGAAGCTAAGAAATCATTCGGTGAAGACCACCGATATGATTTTACAAAAATGAAGTGATGCGAAAATGAGCTAGAATACCCCGACAAGCGGCAAATGCTCGCGAGTAGCCTGACAGTGCCGAATTTATATCTTCGATGACGTCACACTTGTCTTCGTACTGCTGAGCTGCCGTTGCGCGCGCCAATCCGATTTGGAGACCGCTTGATATGTTACAATTTATTATACATAAAGTTTTTCTAATACTTTGGAGATCATTGCTTAAATAATATTGAGGTCTGTCAAACTAAACACAGGCTAGCCTGATACTTAAAGAGACATAAATTTCTCTTTCTCTCTGAACAACACCTCGATATTCACGGGTACTATTGACGTTGGGATGTTACTTCACTTGCGAGAGAGGTTTTCTGAGTGCTCGGAGGTTCGAGACCGGCGTGAACCTCACACGGAGAGAAATTCGGTTCGCCTGCTGTGCCACGCGTGGTGGCGCTGCTGTTCCTTACTTTTGGTAGCTGATACGCACTTGTTTGGGAGAGCTGCTGCACCAAAAGTAAGAACAAGGGAGAGCAGTTATACCAAAATATGAAATAGCTGCTCGCCCGGCCGATTAGTATACAATGTGTGCCTCTTGGTACAGTAGCGGTCCCAGCTTGGACTGTACATTATACCCATGCGAGTGACGCTGCTGTACTTTAAAAAGGATAGCACCTATCGGTCGCAGTATAGGTGGCGTACCAAATTTCTCTCCGTGCAGAGATGGCGTTGGGGCGCTTCGGCCTACCTTACGAGCTGTATTACATTAATATTAATTCGATAACGTTACACAGGACAACACAATTTCGAAGATATTCAGAAGTTTATATCGATGCAAAGAAACACACTTCTGCATCCCTAAAGTGATTTTTCGTTGCAGTGGGCGTAAAATCCGATTTCACGCCTTGTTCTGCTTTAGAGGTGTGCGGGTAGTCTATTTTGTCGGGTCGGGTCGGTTCGGGTACCCGAGTAAAGACCGGGTACCCGGTTTAACTCGGGTAAATTTGGGTTTTCGGGTACCCGGTTTAAGGGGGTATCTACACCTTTGAATTTTGAAAAAATTGTTTTTTTTTTATAATTTATTTGAAATGCTAGTGACCTACTCTACCTGCAAATAAATCGGCGTCATAACATCTAGAGGATTTGAAAAGTTACAGCCATATGACAGTGCCAAATTCCGAAAAACCCGGTTTTGACTCGGGTCCCGACTATATTATATGCAATACCCGACCGATATTCGCACAACGCCACTATCCGACTCGGGTACCCGCACAGCTCTATTCTGCTTAGATAAAATCGAATTTTACGCCAACTGCATCGAAATAGTATATTATGTGGCATGCCCGTAAACCAAGTGTTTTTCGGTGAGAATAATGATTTCAGAACGAGCTAAAGGCGAGCCGAAGGCGAGCCGAAAGCGAGTTCTGAAATCATTAGTCGAGTCAAAAACGGTTTACGGGTGCGCCCCATACTTTATTTTTTTCGAAATAGGCATGAAAAGTCACTTTGACGCCTGTTGAGATTCACAGACGAAGAGTGAGGCTATGGTACGATCTGTCACGCACTTCGAGTTGCGCATCTCAACTGCCGCATAAAGACTTTGGCTGTGTTCCAATTGGTAAGTGTGCACACTCGTACCCTCGTACCCTTGTGCCCTCGTACACTCGCGTACTTACTTTTTCATGTAAGTAAGTACGCGAGTGTACGAGGGCACGAGGGTACGAGGGTACGAGTGTGCACACTTACCAATTGGAACACAGCCTTTATACGGCAGCTTTGGAATGCGCACTTCGAACTGCGCATCCAGACTGCCGTATAAAGACTTTATAGGGCAGTTCTGAAATCAGCCATGTAAAGTGCTACTTTGTGGATCGAAAAGAGGCGTCATAAAGTGACTTTTCAATGTCTATGCCGAAAAAAATATCGTTCGCAACACGGGCGTAATACTTTATACCCTCGTGTGATGCCGTAATCGCTCGGGCCGGCTTCGCCGACCCTCGTACACGGCGATCACACGCGGGTATAAAATTTTACGCCCTTGATACGAAAAATACCATTGATTTCGACCGTCGTACACCGCACAAATCTCTAGAAAATCCTCGTTACAATGCTAGTCTTAGACTACAGAAACGGCCAATGCTAGGTTACCCACCCTCGGACCAATCCTGACTCGCCATTGAATGGTCAAAGCTGGTTCTTCCAGTCTTAGTCCAAGACTGGGCAACCATACCCCCATGGAAAAATATATATTACTTTATGTGTGAGGAAATATATCATGATATATGAGATATATCTGATATAAAGCCAATGTAAAAAAAATATATAAAATATATAAAAATACAATATGTGAATGATGTATTTTTAACATTTATATATTTCATATATTAATAATATATACATGAAAATATCAATAATATATGTGAAAATATATGATTCAAATATATATATCTACTTATATCACATTTATAACACTTATATAAATTCCGGTATATGGTATTATATAGTAAGCGTATACACGGAAGTTATATATGGCTGATGTATGATTCGTATATGGAGAAAATAATCAATATGTAAGTGAACAAATCTCCACAGATATGAGAGGTTTATATGATGCTCAGATAAATGTTCATATATTTTAGATATATACGTTTATATTATATTTATATGAACTATATAAAATCATTTATAATGAGCATGCATGAGATGACATTACATCATTATATATGGTCGATGTATACTGAAGTGTATCTTGGATATAGGGTTCCGTATATTTAGGAATACGGAAATTTTAGGTCACAAATAAAGGCGGGCATATATGAGAAACATAAGTGTGCTTATATAAAATGTGTATAAATTATATAAAGCGTTACATGAGACATACTATTTGGTTATATATATATCGAACGCATACATGGGTGATCCATGCCAAATATATTTAACATACAAGCAAACATACAGTAACAGTGTGTCGCTAATATTGGGCTTCGTATACCAGAGTGGTATGTACATTTCGATGACATTTATATGAATTTTATACAACCAATTACATTGGGTACAGATCGGGTGATATATCATGTTCGCATGAGACTGATATAAGTCAAATATATTTCAGATATATATGTGACATATCTGTCATATATGTATCACATATATGACATATGTGCGATAGGTCCGTGTCACGTATATGTGTCTAATTTTTTTTTTATGGACGTAGTTCAACCCATATCCAGCTTCTTATATTTCCATCATAATTATGATATTTTTTATATAAAATAAATTTATCTGAAGATATTATACTCGTACATATGATACATATGTTCTTATACAAAATTCATATGACTAATGTACAAAATGTTAAATCTAACGTATATAGAAAAATATATGAAACCTCCATTTTACTGATATATGTATCATATGTACAAGTATATATCTTCAGATATGTTTATTTACATACCTAAAACAGATCATGATTATGATGGAAATATAAGAAGTCGGATGTGGACTGAAATACACAATGTCCATATACGTGCATGATATAATATCAGCCAATACATGCCGAATATATGAGATATATACCATCGTTATAAATTACATACATCTTCGATATATGAGCGCTCATGTGAGAGGCATACAGAGCGATTCTGAGGAAACAGGTCACGCTAATAGAGGCTCCCTTATTTATTTTCGTCAATGACAACGCTGTCAAATACCACGAACAAGCGATCTACCGATATTTCATATGCCTATGACTGATATCTTCAGACGACTCAGCGGTAGCTGTCACGTCGTAGGTTATAATGAACTGGTCATATTAAAATATTGTGTGATTAATTCTAATATTGTTCATAATACAACGGTATACGATATTATTTCATAAATAAGTAGTGATGAGGTTAAATTGATTGCAGACGTCGATTTCTGTTTATTCCAACATTATTAGGTTATAAATAATTGTTTTGGTGAAATTCACAGATCTGGTAGTGATAAAGTTATTAAGTCAACAGCATACGATATTGATTCTTTATGAATTCATTCCAGGTGTAAATTTCTGTTTATTAACTACATTAGTTACAACCGAGGATTTCTTCGGTGACTGACTGACCCGTTGTATCTCTTCGATAAGTAGGGTTACGAAGAAAACGATGTGAATATCATTCATCAAGCAATATCTCATTGATCCAGTTAAAGTTTTTCATCCTACGAGGCATCTCCGCTGATAAAACAATACTCTACATGTCTTCTGAGCCTAATGAGTAGGAAGACAGTCCTGATGCATAAATTCATTGATCTGCCGTAGTAAGCTATAAACATCTACGTGTTGATCTAGAGAAAAAGGCGCGAAATACAATTACATGATTAAATGAACTTACTTGTAAGTGAAGTTCTATCATGATTGTATGAAGCACCTCTTCCGAATAGATCAATCCCACCCATAAATAACCCATTCTAACATCTGTTAGATATCCCAGAATAATTAGGGCAGTACTTTAAAGAAATGACCATGCAACAAACTATGGGCGACAAGCAAGTTATGAAAATTGAATGCTTTAAAAATTGTGGCGAAAACGGTGTAGGTACTCGTAGAACTTCGGGGCGGATAAGTCACTCCAGTTTCCTTCTTCAATACGATATTCCGCACGGTATCCATCGCCGGACACGGACGTCCTGGATTCTTGGCTGCGAAATCATCTGCGATGGTCCGAAAGCTATGACCGGCCGCGTGTTTCAAAACCATGCTATTGAGTTATTATTAAATTGTAGATTTTTTTTTTTCTTCAGAAGGACAGCGTCCTTGCACATGTATCATTAATTATTTGATATGATTATGCAATATCAACTGAATAAACAAAGAATTTTATTAAATTCGTACAATTTGTTGTGATTGAGTATTTTGTACAAAAATGCAACGCTTTGTTCTACGCAGCAATCAAATACTCAATTAAATAGATTTACAAAAGGAACGATAATTTTAATTCATTTATCCCTCGATGAAACTTAAACACGTATTGATAGACCAACACATCATTTATGCAGGACTGTCTTCGTACTCATTAGGCTAAGAAGACATGAAGAGTTTTATTCAGCGGAGATGCTTCGTAGGATGGAAAGCTTTCACTGGATCGATGAGATATTGCTCGATGAATGATATTCACATCGATTTGTTCGTAACCCTACTTGTCGAAGAGATGCAACGGGTCAGTCAGTCACCAAAGAAATCCTCGGTTATAACTAATGTAGTAAATAAACAGAAATTCACACCTGGAATGAATTCATAAAGAATCAATATCGTATGCTATTGACTTAATAACTTTATCACTACCAGATCTGTGAATTTCACCAAGACAATTATTTATAACCTAATAATGTTAGAATAAACAGAAATCGACGTCTGCAATCAATTTAACCTCATCACTACTTATTTATGAAATAATATCGTATACCGTTGTATTATGAACGATATTAGAATTAATTACACAATATTGTAATATGAAAGTTCATTTTAACCTATACAACGTGACAGCTACCGCTACGTCGTCTGAAGATATCAGTCATAAGCATATGAAATATCGGTAGATCGCTTGTTCGTGGTATTTGACAGCGTTGTCATTGACGAAAATAAATAAGGGAGCCTCTATTAGCGTGACCTGTTTCCTCAGAATCGCTCTGTATAGAAACGGTACATAGCTGGTAAATATACTTTTGCTTATATCTGAAATATATTCCGTATTTATTAACACCATATGAGTTTCATATATTATCGGATAATTTGACTCATGTAATCCCGGGGAAAAAAAATTTATTCAATTATATAAAATTATATATAAATGACTATATGAAATTAGATATGAGTTTTGGCGGTATATAGTTTTATAAAATTTTATATAATTTTATATGATTTTATATAGTTTTATATAATTTTACAAAAATATATATAATCATATATAATTTTATAAAACTATATATAATCATATATACACGTCAGATGTAAAATTTTGTCTAATGAGAATTTGAATGTATGAAATTTGTATACATAATATTCATTTGAGCATCTATTGTCAAATACAGATAGTAGGTGAGTCGGTAGCCTGCCGAGTTGAGGAGCGCGCGGTTCACGGATCGATCCCCAGTCGGGACGAATTTTTTTTTTTTTTTTTCCCCGGCCCGTACAAGTATATAAAACTATATAAAACTATATAAAATCATATAAAACTATATAAAATTAATCATATATAATCGATATATAATCTATATATAATATATATACTATATATATATTGTGACGTGGTTTTTATTCGATCCTCGGATCTGGACCGGATAGCCAGTCTCCGAGAACCATCCACTCGACAATTGGCCAAACACTGAGAATAAAAAGAGATATTGGGCGCCAGGCGGGTATCCGCCACTTTCAAAAATCTAAACAAAATAATAACCGTCGGCTAGCTACAGTACCGCGGAGAGGGGTCAGGATTAAATGAAGGATTAGCGGGACGTTAAATAACGACTCGAGCGATTGAATTTAATAACAGAAAAATAGAATTTATTCAATAAAAATTATAGAAAAGAAATAGAAATAACAATTTGAACCATCGGGGAGAATTCCCCTCGTATAAAGGACAGCCACAGGCCGTGTATAGGCGACCTGGCCACGTCTGACGAGCTTTACAATATCTAATAAACTACTAGCTTCCACGTAGGATAGCAATAACAAGGAAAAATCATGCAAATGTTAAATAACTCGGCAAACTAAGTCCTCGTGGGACAATATCCCAACGAGAACGCTAAATAAACTAGAAGAGAGAGCGACAGTGACTGACTAGGACTATCTCTGTCGCACTCGTGTGCGACAGGTAGCACACCCGAACTTAATAAACCATACAATACTCGATATTTCTCTACCAAATATTGACTCGAACGATATTCTCTAATACACGGGGACACTGGTGACGGCCTACCTCTCGGAAATCGGTTTAATTCGATTCCAAAAATTATCTAGCCTCGTGGCTGCTCAAAGGCAATATGGCTGACGGCCGTTGCCGAATTCAAATTAGCATGGGTAAGAATGGCTAACGCTTACCGTCTTCCAGCCACGCGAGGAAATTAGCCTTCTCCCGGCTAAACTCCATCTTCGGCTCGGCAAAGCACCCTCGAAGGTGATCCCAGCTCTCCTCACACAAACACTCAACCAAAAGAAAAACAACAAAAAGATCAACTAAATTGCCCACGGGGCTTCGACGCAAAAAAAACAAGGAATTCGTTTCTAAACAAATCGTACGCTCTCGAAACACACGAGTGCTTATGACGCTAGTCTAACGCAGAGTGACTAGACCGCATGGCGCCGGTAATCAGCGCCCTCGTGTTACGGCCAAATATCGATTTTGGTATCGACCGAAGGATCCCTTAAGCATGGCGACCGGTGGTCGCCACGCGCGTAATTCAAAGTTCGCCACGATGATTTTAGCTCGCTACGTCGGAGGCTCACGAGATGCAGGCTCTTCTTGGTGGCGGGAATCTCTTCCACCACCGATATCCCCCGTTGTAGAATGCCCTTGGCACTCCCCCGTGTCCTCTAGAGTAATAGCAGGAGGTAGCGTGGCCACTACTATCCTCCGAAGCTTTTGGGTGGCGTTCGTCGAGTAGGATCCAAACAGTCGATACTGGAACGTCTTGCGTCGATAGTGGTGTGTCTGTGTCACAGTCTCTTAGTCGTTGGCTAGGCCTCGTCTCCCACATGTTAGAGAAAAGTCGTAAAACAAAACAAAAGAATAAATCATATGTTCAACAGTCTTTAGTCGGTCACGGTCGCCTCTCGGAAATTCTGTCGGACCTCGGGGTCTATCTACGCATTTTCTCCTTTTCATTCACTCCGCTAAGGTCGTTTAAGGGGTGAGGAGCCTGTCGTAACATGCAATGTTACAATATATATATAATAAATAATATCATATATTCCATATATATGGAATATATAATATATATATATATATATATTTAATATACTCGGATGGGCCAATTTGACATATGGGATATATTTATATTTACATTATTTTTTTACCAAAAATATATTTTCTTACATTCTTTTATAGTTGAGGGATATATTTTTCTTCTGTCCAGTGATATATCAAGAAATATATATTTTTGCGTGGGGGTAGGTATGGCCGAACCTGGGTTCACCAGTCTTGGTTCAAGGACGGGCAACCATAGGAATGGCCGAACATGGGTTAGCCAGTTTTGGCCCAAGGTTGGCTAATCATAGGAATGGCCAAGGTTTAGTACCCAGTGATGACCCAAGCATGGGCCAATATAGGTACGCCGAGCTGGGTTTCCCAGTGCTGGGCGACCCTGGCGGAAATATTTTTACGAATTTTCATGAATATTTTCAATAATTTCTACGAATCAAACTATGACGTTTTACGGAATTGACTACGAATTTTCAATGCATTTCGGACGAATATTAGTTTTTTCGTAGTAAGCTGTCGTCAAAAATCTTAGAATTTCGTAATTTCTAGTTGAATAACGTACTTCCCTGGTTGAAATGATTTCTATGATAAACTGCGAATAATTATGAATAACCATGAATAACTCTGAAATTTATACGATTTTCTCAAGGAATTCGGTTTTTGCTTAGAAATTTCGTTCGAAATATGGTTGATTCTCGTAGAATTTCGTACTTTATTCGTACACAGTAAAAATTTTTGCGTCATTTTTAACATAAAGTCTTTGTGTTAAAATTTTTGTGTTAAATATTTAACACTTTTTAGTGTCAATTTAACACAATTGTGTTAAAATTGACACTAGATAGTGTTAAATATTTAACACAAAAATTTTAACACAAACTTTATGTTAAAAATGACGCAAAAATTTTTACTGTGTAGATTGTCGTAAAACAGCGTAATTGTTACCATTTGAGTCTTCTACGTCTTCGTAGTACTTCGTAGTTTTTCGTAGATATTCATAATTTTTCGTAGATGTCAGACGGATAAGAAATCTTTTTTCAAACTACTCATATTTGCGACTGGGCTCGAACCTGCTACTCTTCAGACGTTTATTACAAGTCTGGCACGCTATCCGCATGACCACCAGGCCGTCGTTACCGGTTTGCAGAAAATGAATCCTATATGTTTGGGTTTACAAAATTCAGAGGAAACAATAACAAAAAGCTGAATAATGCAATAAGTTATAATTTATTGATATACATTGATACTGAATAATCAACGAGTTGACAAAATTGTTGTCATATTCTATGATTATTTGTGGAAATTCATTGATTTCAATATTTGTTTTTATAATAACACAAGTCTACACGGATTCTGTGCGTGGTTTTCTTTTTTTTTTTTTTTTTTTAACACGTCGTTATAAAATTGTATAATATCGTACTTTTTTCATACATATTCCTAGTAGTTCCTAGTCATTCTGAAAATTCTAGGAATTTTTACCAAAAAAAATCGACAATTATTATTCACGGCCTTTGAAAGTCTTGGGATAATTTTACTTAAAAATTCGTAGTTTTTGCCGTAGAAAACTACAAATTTCTACAATTTTTGAAGATGAATCACTTTGTACTACGATTCCCTACAATTTCCTACCATCTACAACCTGCACTTTTTCATAGTTTCAACCTTATATCTATGGTTTGGCGTAGAAATTATTTTCACCAGGGCGACCACCAGCGTTTGGCATAGGTTCGTATTTATAGCGAAAACAACAAATTACAAAAAAAACTCCATTTGATTATTGAACGTGCCTTAATTTGCTATAATTTGCCATACACCTTATATGTATACATTAGGATGGTCCTTATGTTGGGATAAAAGATAGATTTTCCATGCCGCCCCCCAAATCAACTCCAAATAATTTAAAAAAAATCCCTGCCAAGCTTGGGTTCTTAATATTAATATTAACCCCCCCTTCCCCAAGACTAGGAAAGTTTTAAATGGGAAATTGCATGTATTTTTTAAAACTGAAAATCGAATTTTCATAACTCCGATGATTATTGATAGAAACATCTGAAATTTGGTATAAGTATTCGTACCTACTTGTATGATATAATACAACATGGTGCATTAGAACAATTTTCGTATAATTTTATACTTACCGTTTAATGCTCAACTTTTGAAAAAAATAATTTTTTCATTACATCCAATCACAAATTATTCTGGAGTCGTTAATTTTCGAAATCGATAATAGAAAATTCCTATTATTTGTAAAATGCTGTAGAAATTCGTGAATTTCTATGAAAATCGATCAAAAACTACAAAAAATAGTTTACATATTTTGAGGTCGTGAATTCCCGTAATAGATTGTAAAAAGTTTGAATCATTTGTAAATTGTTGTAGAAATTCGTAAATTTCTATGAAAATCGTTTACATACTACGAACAAAGATTGAGATATTTTGGGGTCGTGAATTTCCGTAATAGATTGTAGAAAGTTTCAATTATTTGTAAATTGTTGTAGAAATTCATAAATTTCTAGGAAAATCGATTACAAACTACAAAAATATATATATATATGTCGGGAGTAACAGGGTTAGACATCGCACTGCACAAATCTTTCCTAATAATTTATTTGAATTAGCAGAACTTCAAAACGATAAACAAAAGAAACAAGAGTCTATAATAAGGAATAACTCAAAACAATAACAGGTGAGCGAGAGACGTCTGTAGCAATCCGATCTTTTGCGTGTTTACGAGCCCGAGGCTTTCAACTGACTGCCTTTTCCGCTCTTCACGCTTATCGTTTTGCTAGAGCGATTGTTACGCCCTCGTCTCTGCTCGGCCGAAATCAAAATTCTTCTGTTGTTTTTCAAAATCTTGAGGGTCACGGCCGCTGGACGTTACTCATAATGATGACGCCGTCACGGCCATTCTGACAGACGCACGTCCTCGGGCGTTAGTTCCTGTCGAAATAATCTGAAACATAGAACAATCTCGGAAGCATATGCAGCTTCTATGGCCATATCTTTGCATCGCATTTATCAGAGTGCGGGGTCAGTTCTTTAACGTAATACCACAATCAACCTCTGCATTTCGCAGGACCTTGACACTACCGACCAGGGGACCCAAGACCATATAGGTCAAAGGCAAGCCTGTCAGGTGAAGTCAGCTTCCGTGCAGTATCTGCACACCCTACGGCTCCGCACCACCGTACAGGGGACCAGACTCATATAGAGTGAAGGTAGGCCTGTCGGCTTGCAGCCCGCAGATGTGTACAGATTTATATCGCCCTTCGAACTTCAACAGCGCTTGTTGAAGCTCCACTTATGTTTACACAGTCTGGCTGCTCATTTGTTGCCTCTTCATCGGAATCGTTCTCGTCTTCCGCCGTCACGGCTTCGTTGCTCATGGCCTCGGCCATCTCGGTTAAGCCTGCTCGCCCTTGCGGTACCGCGCGCAGATCTTCGTGAGGATACTTATAAACTCTATTCGATCCGTTGATATTCCGTAACTCGTATCTGTCGTTCTCTAGTACTTCTGTAACTTGGAACGGGCCCTTGAACTTCCGATCTAGCTTCGTTTGATTTCGCTCGCAACACCTGAGGAACACAAAGTCCCCGGCTTTGAATGGTTTCACCGTAGCTTTGTTTTTATTGAATCGCCTAGTCTCTTCCTTGGCTAGGTGCTCGATGTTTTTCTTGGCTGAGTCTCTGATACTGGCTAGATCCGACCGAGCTGGATCTTCTACATTGTGAGAGATCTTAGCTATCCCCAGTGTTTGTGCCTGGATCCCGAACATCAACTCGGTTGGAGTATAACCCGTGACCCTGCAGCGCGTGCTGTTGAGGACTAGTTGAACGTCGCCTAACTCATCTCTCCATGTATTGTTCGTGTTGTTTTCGATTATCGTCAGAAGATTTTTCAAGGTTTGCATGACCCTTTCTACCTGACCGTTTGCTCTACTAGCCCCGGTAGCTACGAGGTGTAATGCTATGCTGTGCTCTTCGCAAAATTGTTTAAAACTGGAGCTGACGAAGCAGCGGCCTTGATCGGCTATTATGCGTTTAGGTGTTCCAAAGAGATGTACAGCGTGTTTTATAGCTTCGACCGCACCAGCGGAATCGAGTGTCTCTGTATGCTTAAGCAGCACATACTTCGTGAAAGCGTCGATGATCACGTAAACATATTCCTTTTTTTTGCTTTTACCGGTTAGTTTACCGCTTATATCCACGTGAACGGTATGCCATGGAAGAGCTACCTTGGGAATCGGATGCAGCTGAATTTGTTGCGACCCGGACGCACTCTTGCAGGCTTTGCAGACTAAGCAAGCGTCCACAAACTTCCGCACAATTTTTGACATACGTGGGAACCAGTATTTCTCGTAAATTTTATCGAGTGTTTTATCAAAGCCTAAATGTTTTACTTCCGAATGAACATGGCTTATCAGTGACCAAATAAGCGTACGCGGGACCATTGGAAGCCACGCAGTGGTTTTATTACGATCTACCCTTTTTAGTAGGATACCATTCTTGACATCGTATGTGCGAGCCACGTCATTCGGGAGTTCTTTCTTCTTCCATTTTGAGATAGTCTCAACGATCTCGGGGTCTCGTTGTTGTTCTACAGCTAACCAATCCTGTTGGAGCTCAACGATTTTAACCGTTTTAGAGCTTGCCGGCTTCGGCTCCTCTGGTTCTACGCTTCCAAGTTCGGGCAGGTGGTTCCTTGATAGAAAATCCGCGTGCGCCATATTTCGACCCTCGCGGTATATGATGTCGAAATCATATGACTGCAGCACAGCCCACCATCTATGAACACGGGGGGTCAGGTCGCGTTTGGTGCGCGAAGCTTTTAGAGCATTACAGTCTGTATGGACTGTAAAGCGTCGACCGAAGAGGTAATGTCGAAAATTCTCTATTGCACGAACAACCGCTAGCGTCTCCAGTTCGTAAGAATGATAGCGCGATTCCGCGTCGGTTGCTCGTCGGCTGAAGTAGGCCACCACGTGAGGGAGCTTATCCCGGCGTTGAAGAAGAATCGCTCCGTAGCCATCAGAACTGGCGTCAGTGTGTAGTTCCGGGTTTACATCAGGGTCAAATATTGCTAGTACCGGTTCGGATGTCAGTATTTGGACTATTTTCTTGTGAATCTGATCGTGCTTTTCAGTCCATTTTATTTCACCCTTCGCACTGGTAAGAGCATACAGCGGCCCCATTATTCGTGCGAAGTCTGGAATAAATTGCCTGAAATAAGAGGCGAGGCCAATGAACTGACGGACCTGAGTTGCTGTTCGCGGTGTAGGCGCCTCTGCCAATGCTAGTATTTTACGCGGATTTGGTCGAACTTCACCAGCCCTTATCTCGTAACCCAAGTAGTCAATTTCGCTTTTCATAAACCGGCATTTCCTCATGTTTAACGAGAACCCTGCTTTCGATAGGGCTTTCAACACGGTCTCGAGGCGTTCAAGTCCCTCGGTGACGGTTCGTGATGGGCTCAAAACGTCGTCCATGTAGACGAGGACACCCTCGCAATCCTTTAGAGCTTTGTTTATAGATCTCTGAAACACCGATGGGGCATTTTTGAGCCCAAAAGGCATGGTCAGATACTCGTATTGGCCGTCTGGGGTCACAAATGCCGTTCGTTCCACAGATTCAGGGTGCACCGGGATCTGGTGGAACCCAGAAGCCATGTCCAAGGATGTGAAGTACAACGCGCCATGCAGTTTGTCAATCTGATCGCTAATTCTGGGTAACGGGTAATTGTCAGACCTGGTATTTGCGTTCAGCTCCCTGTAATCCACGCACAACCGGTCAGCGCCGTCTTTCTTTTTGACTAGAAGGATGGGGCTCGCGAACGGGGAGCTACTTTCCCGTATGATATTGGCGTCCAGAAGATCCTGGACTATATCCTTTGCTACCAATCGTTCGGAAGGTGACAACCTATACGGCCGCCGCTGAACAGTTTTGTGAGGGTCTACTAGATCGATACGGATCATACCGGTCGTTACCCGATTTGTTGGAGTACCGTTGACGAAGTGTCCGGAGTATCTTCTCAAAATGTTTAGCAATTCTACCTTATCAGAGCCCGTCAAATCGGTGTCTACCTGGGAAAGATCGACGTGCTCGTCGGTTCTGCTGCACGAGTTTATAGCCTTGCATCTGGTGAATACTAAACCCCGCGGGCCCATTTCCACTGACACCCCCAAAGCAAGAACATCCCGGCCTAGTAGAACGGGCTCACGTAGGAAATCGTCGGGAACGGCGTGAAATAAGATTTGGAGGGTTATGTTCTGAAGTCTGGCCGTGGCTAACACCTGGGTCGTACACCTAACATTACTCCCACCGATCCCCATAAGGAAAATAGTGTCGTGTAATACTGTGCCAACAAAGTCGACTACGAAGCTCTCTTTACAGAGAGAGCATTCAGAACCCGAGTCAAAAATAAAGGGGAGAGATTTACCTGAGACACCCAAATTACCCTGCGCAATCTTCCTGCTACAGATGTTCACCTCCTTCTTCTTGGCGAGCTTCTCGTGGTCCGCCTTCCTTTCGGGACAAGAGCTGGCGATGTGCCCGGTTTGGTTGCACGCAAAACAGGTGATGGGGCGCCTTTCGTCGCGACGATCGGGTGGCTTCGGTCCTGTTTGTGATATAGGAGTCCCTACGCGGTTCTTAGGGCAGCTGGCAAACCTATGGCCTACTTCCCCACAACGATGACACGTACCGCGAAACGACGATGATGTGGGTCCATGGGAGCGTGAGCGTTTGTTGTCAGCATTAACCTCGTCGTCTTCACGACGTCGCTTCAGCGTGGTTCCCCTCAAGATGCGGCACAGCTGAGCGCGGGATGTGACGCTGTGGTCGTTCAACTCACGACGTATGGCCGGGTCACATTGAGACAGCACGGATATAGCAAATCCGGTGGCTACATCTTCAGGCATCTCTAACCTTGGTATATCCTCGATTAGTCCCCAGAGCCGCGTCGCGGCTTCGGGCGCGGTTTCCTTAGGACCTAGCTGGAACTTTATAATGCGATCGAAATAATCCTGCATCATCATAGGTTCCGCAAACTTCGCTATCAGGAGCTCCTTCACATGCTGCCAAGTAAATTGGTCATTCCTCAGTTTCGTCAGGCTAGAAGCGGCACGCCCACGCAAAGCGTGCGTAAGGGCCAAGAGCAAATCAGTACCTTCCAATTTTTTTTCTTTGATGATCATTTCGTTTACTCTGCACCAATCTTCGATATTGACATCGGGCTCGTCGGGGTCGAAGCGAACGAGGTTCGGTGGCCTCTGTTGAGACTCATTGGGTGTAGAAATACGCTTCAAATGAGCGAGGAAAGCATCTATATTGGTAGCCATCGTATTCGATTCTCGACGATCGCTTGATGTATCACGACCAGCGTTGCTTGACCCGGCATCGTCATTGTTTTGTTCACCTATCCCACTTCTGATGTCGGGAGTAACAGGGTTAGACATCGCACTGCACAAATCTTTCCTAATAATTTATTTGAATTAGCAGAACTTCAAAACGATAAACAAAAGAAACAAGAGTCTATAATAAGGAATAACTCAAAACAATAACAGGTGAGCGAGAGACGTCTGTAGCAATCCGATCTTTTGCGTGTTTACGAGCCCGAGGCTTTCAACTGACTGCCTTTTCCGCTCTTCACGCTTATCGTTTTGCTAGAGCGATTGTTACGCCCTCGTCTCTGCTCGGCCGAAATCAAAATTCTTCTGTTGTTTTTCAAAATCTTGAGGGTCACGGTCGCTGGACGTTACTCATAATGATGACGCCGTCATATATATATTTTGGGGTCGTACATTTTCGTAATTGGGTGTAGAAAGTTTTCATAATTCATCAGATTTTGTTAAAAATGGTAGGATTTCCTAATTATTCATTGAACGTAATGAATTTTCATAGTAATTCCTTAATTTCTATGGCAAACTATTGCGAAATCTACTATTTTTTAAGAATTTTTACAAAAACGTCACTTTCATAAAACGTAGTAGTTTGTCGTACAAAAAATTTCCGCCAGGGGAAGCATGGTCCCTTTGTCCGACTCTGGGAACTCTTGCATGGGTAGTTGTTTCCACTTATTCGATTTTAGAGAGTGGCCACCTATAGATTTTCACATGGAATCTTGAGAAAGTCACAGGTATTTTCTCGAATTAATTTAACTTCGAACACAAATTTCCAGGCGTAGGTACGCGTATTGTTAAAGGTATATACAAAGATCTCAAATACATAGCGAATAAAACACTGCTAAAAATGATGAGTGAATCTAAATATTTTCTAGTTTCTGAATTGAACGTATTCATTTTTTGTAATGAGTTTCTTCTGTAATGAGCTCATGTTTGGTCGCTATATTTTTATAAGGGTTGGAACGACGTGAGTTTTCATGGATCCGACCAGATACCGACGCCAAACATCGACGCTTTGGCATCAAATGGGATAATACTGAATCGTTACTATACCCAGGCGACTTGCACCCCGTCAAGAACCGCATATCTCACCGGACAGTATCCTCTTCGCAATGGTATCAGACACGGATATGTTACATCTATATAGTTACGTACTGCAGGATGGTATAGTTGGAAACAAGTAGTAACATGTTATGAACAATTATCAGGGATGCAAGGTTATCCTCTGAAATCTGGTGAACGCCGTGGAATCCCATTAGAAACTCCACTGCTTCCAGAACACCTTCGTAACTTGGGATACACGACTAGACTCGTGGGAAAATGGCATGTTGGTTATTACTCGGTCAACCATACGCCGACCCATCGAGGTTTCGATTCATTCTTCGGGTACTACAACGGCGGTATATCGTACTTCGAGTACATCTCCGGACACGGTGTTAGTCCTAAAAAACCTAAATTCATGATCGGATTTTCGTTCGAATTTTAAACTCAGTATTTCAAATTTGTTCTACTCTTTATTGCGCTTCTTTAGAACCACACCGGATATGACCTCCATCGTAATACCCCAGACAGTTCAAGAGTGGAGCGTAATGGAAAATATTTTACTGATGTGATCACTCAGGAAGTGGAACAACTCATCGAACATCATGAAGTATCGAAGCCTCTTTACCTCCAGGTGGCTCACCTTGCACCGCATTCCGGGTTGCTTACGAAACCCCTCGAGGTTCAGAACTTGACGGAAGTGAATGAGGTTTTCGGTTACATAAAGGATGACAATCGGCGCAAGTACGCTGGTGAGATCGATGTGCAAAGAATCGCATTACTTGTGGGTTCAATTGATTAGAACATTGTGAAAAAAGCCATAACATGTCTTTCGACGCAGGAATGGTCACACGTCTGGACTATTCGGTGGGTCGGATCGTGCGAGCCCTGAAGGAAGCTGGAATGCTCGAAAACTCCATAGTAGTTTTTACCACTGATAACGGGGCACAGACTGAAGGTCTTTTAGAAAATTTTGGCTCCAATTATCCTCTTCGCGGGGTGAGTAGTATAGGACGACGTTTAAACCTATTTCTCACATGACTGAGATCATCTGGTCACAAATTCTCTTCTGTTCGTCGAAAACCAGAGATACGTTATTCGAAATAATATCCAATATGCAAATATCTAGTGCTGTGTGGGTGAAAGTTAGCATACTGGCTCTGAAATTCATAATTTGGCCTGATAGCAGCTCCACAGTCGCTTGAAAGTTTCTTTATTAAATTTTACGGTTGAATACGGCCTTCAATTAACAGCGATACCCGAATGTGTTACCACTAAGCCACTAAATCATATTATTGGAAAGCTTATGCAGCGTACAATCGCTAATTGAAACGTGAACACGATTTCAGCTGAAGCTTGGCTTGTTCGATGGTGGCGTTAGAGGAGCGGCATGTATATATTCACCTCTTCTTGAAAGCACTTCGAGAGTGTCTACCGGCCTGATGCACCTGGTCGACTGGCTGCCGACACTGTATTCAGCTGCTGGAGGCGATCTCGGTGATCTTGGTGAAATCGACGGCGTTAATCAATGGCCGTCTCTGAAGGACGGCGAAGACAGCCCTCGGCAATCGGTACTCCTGGACATCGACGAAGTCCAGGGAGTCGCAGGAGCGGTTTTCGGAAAGTACAAACTACTTCAGGGTGAGTCACTTCATCAGGGATTCTCGCCTCACCGATATGGAACACACCGTTGCGCAATGCTCACTCTTGACGCTTACAGAAAGACATAGTATTATGCGATAAACGCAGATGTAAAGAGTTTAGTTACAGCTATACATTCTCTACGCCTCTGATCTTTTCAATTTAGGAAAACAAACTGAATACACCGATTTTTACGGTGACAGTGGCAACGGGGATGGCTATCCTCATTACAACGCAACTTCTGTCGTCACGTCTGACGCGGGACAAGCGATTGCTGAAATTTCCAATCACCCTGCCACTCCGGAGGAGATAATCGGGCTAAGGAAGGAGGCCCAGATGTATTGTGCACCGTTTGACATGTACACAAACTGCAGTGACAAATGCCTCTTCGATATGAGCCAAGACCCATGCGAGACCGTCGACATCTCCGCCAAAAATCCCGAGGTGAGTCTATTCACGTTTTTTACTCTGTATTCTAATTGGTTATTCAAGTGAGACAAATACATCGTTTTAGACTAACTGCGTGATTTTATTTTCACTCATTAAACACGATGGATATAATGAAACGGACACAACGAATTATCTCCTCGAATTGTTCTCGCTGTATTTCGCGCTTTGGATTGGCAAAGGAGTTTTCTTTAAAGGATCAATCGAATACACTTCGACTGGACGTGGATGATGATTTCCATCTGATTTCAGACCGTAAAACTCATGGAGGACTATATTGCTTCGTTTTGGCCAGTTTTGATCCCACATTCAAGCTCACAGATTGACCCGGCAGCGTACCCAGAGAATTTTGGCGGCGTATGGGAGCCCTGGGTAAATCTCACCTTGAATGACGTGAACATGGCCTCAGAAGAGTAGATCCGCTGTGAGTATCTCAATGAGACCAATGCTTTGACAACTATTCAAGTGTGGTCGACTGAAGCGGATGATCCGATTCCGTTGTCAAAAGATTTCGTGTTGAATAATAAATTCATTTGAAGAAATTTATTCCGACGTGAATTCAATTTTTTTCAATTTGTTCGAATGAAAGATCTTTGAAAATTCAAATTGAACAATCCCCTTTGGTTTGTTGGAAACCTTTCAGTTGTGCCATTATAATTTTGAGGAATTATCATCCAATTTCTTGACGGGATGTGATAGGCAGAGGTCGATAAAGTAGGGGGTGTTTTGACCATTTTTTTTGTTTTACTCGGCATTTAGCGACGAAGGCTGCACAGAATGGATTTTCGCACAGGCATTCGACGTATTATATGGTGAAGTATTGCCGTAGACTCAAGTCAGATCACGTTAAGTACTCAAGAATGATCATTGCATCATTTCAAAGTCAGATCTTGCCATTGGAGTAATTCACGTGAAAACAGAGTTTGCGCGGTTTGAAAAAAAATAACTAAAGAAAAAAAAAAGACTAATCAATATCGCCATTAGATAATCGAAAGAGGAAGAAAAAAGTCTTGTAGAATTTTTCGCTCGGAGTAAACCTTTACAAGTTAATTGGCTTGCTAAAGTACATTTTTGCAGATACGAAAATCTTGAGGGTCATGAATAAACGTATCATTCGCTTTGCGCAATGTCATAGAATTGACGCAGACCTACATTTCAGTGCTGGATACCACGCGAACTTGAACAATAAGGTCAGCATATACCGAGAATATTCGGTGACACTGAACGATCCCTTTCCTACGGTAAAACCAACACAGGCGCGCACCGCGTGTGTGAGGCTTGTTCGGGAGGGGATGCAAGGCTACTGGCACCTTATTCCCTGCGAACGAGCCTCACGCACGCGGTGCGCGCCTGTGTTGGTTTTACCGTAGGAAGGGGATCGTTCAGTGTCACCGAATATTCTCGGTATGAGAGTTGAGCCCCGCGCGGCCACTTTTTTACCCCATTTTCCAGAACCCAATTTACGAAAACAAACTATTTTTCGATTTCAATACGTTTCTTCGTCTACGGCAATATTTCACTATATAATACGTCGAATGCCTGTGCGAAAACCCATTCTGTGCGCCTTCGTTGCGAAATGCCGAGTAAAACAAAAAGATTTAGTAAAAACACCCCCTACTTTATCGACCTCGGCTTATCACATCCCGTTAACAAAGTTAGCAGGAGGATAACGTACGGTACTTTGATTTTATCGTAATTTCAGGTTGACGTAAAATTCAGCCTTGCAGACGCAGAAGCTGTGGACGTATATGACTTCGAGTATATCGGACGTCCGCCTGATACATGCTGCTGCCGTATCCTTATGATATGTAATACGCCCGCCTCGAGGTTATATCTCTCTATTGATTTCAGAGATGAAAAATAAATATTATAAACAATCGAAAGAGTTCATATCGTGTATCCCGTTCCTAAATTCCAGTAATTACCGCTGGACTCCCGCTGAACTCACACTGAGAGAAATATCTAGTTCCCCCAACCCAAATCGGCGAGTGAAATAAGGCATCAACATTTTTTTTTTGTGTTCAACAAACGTTTTAAAATTCAGTAGCAGTTACTGGAAATTTTGGTGAACTTCACTATACCAGCGAACTATTCCAACATAGTTCTTCTAACTAAACCATATTCACTAACTTATATTGGTTCGAGTGACATTGCGTTAGAGTTGAAGTAACCCTTTGTTTTTCGAGAAATCGTGTATTATAAACGAGATTATAAAGTAGCGCTGACCGATAAGTTAGTGTTAACTCAACTCAATTTTATCGTAATGGAATTTCGCTGCGCGAAAAAAATTAATTTAGATTGTTACAATGAATTTATTACAATGTATGATGCGTTGAGCTGCACCTACTATTTGTTATCAATCGCATATTGATACAAAGTAAGCATTTACAGATTAGAAAAACGTCGCATTATTTTGGCCGGGATTCGATCCGGGGACGCACGCATTCGCTCGCATTAGTAGTCGCACGCTCCACCGACTACGCTAAACTATTTAAGTATTTATTGAAATATGAAATCACTATTGTATATTTGTTTGGTATCTGTCTCATTGATATCAACGTTTTAATGCAGCAAAGATGTCTCGACTGAACATCTGTTTCCTAGAGTTCCAAAAGTTCTCATTTAGCCCTTCGTAGTCACACTTCTGGAGAATAACACGGTAGTCACACATGGGTGAAATTCACCCAGCCACATTTCAAATGGTCGCTGTGTAGAAACTATCTGTCCGATCGGGATCGAAAAAATACTAGAAAATACTTTAAACTTTCTAGAACATGTATCAAGGGTCGGTATGTCAAATTTCAAATGACAACATATTGAGAAAAAAAATCGTAAATAGGTCAATTTGTCAAAAAATGGATATTTGGGCCCGAACGCCTGGGTGGAATCCACCCAGTGTGACTACGAAGGGTTAGTGTGACGCTCACAGTAAGTATGGAATAATATCTATGAAAATATATGCAGTAACTGGTACTGAATTTTGAAACGTTCGTTGAACACAAAAAAAAATGTTGAGGCCTTATTTCACTCGCCGATTTGGGTTGGGGGAACTAAATATTTATCTCAGTGATAGTGTCTGTTACTCGCGAGTAACTTTTGTTCAGTGAAAGTGGAAAATTACGTTTTAGGACTAGAAACATAATCTTATGAACTGAACCCTTACACATTCGAGGAACCAAGTAACTTTAGTTCAATTAAAGTGATAAATTATGTTGTTTGGACTGAAAATTATAGTTGTTGATACCTTCCTAAGTTGACTTTCCAAAAGTATTCGATATAAACATATTGTTTGAGTAAACTTGGAATATAAACTATAGATAAAAACTAGTCCATTTGAACAAACGAGTAAAGTTGAATAGTTGGTTAATCTTTAATAGAAAATGGAGTTCCGTCAACTGAAAATATAGTTACGATTACTCGAAAGAATTCAACATCCCAAGAATAGTACATGCAATACGCTGAAAATTGTGCCTTGCACAGCAAACTAAATGGTTACTGTAAATATTCGAGAAAAGTTGGATATACGGCCGGAAAAGACTGTTAATATTACTAAATTTCTGGCGTGGTTACTGTTACTACATCACATATCGACGCCCGATACGAATAACAGCAAGTTTCAAATTCCGGGTGAAAAAGAGCACGTTTCAGATTGAGAATGAAAAAGAGCACATTTCAGGTTGACTCGAATACTAGCACATTTCAGGTTGACTCGAATACTAGCACGTTTCAGATTTACCCGAAAGCCAATACAATTCAGGTCGAAGCGAATATTAGCAAGTGTCAGGTAGGTTCATTATATATTGAACAAATTTTTTCAACACCCAATAAGCAGCCTCAAATCACTGCGTTTGCGTTTGCGCACGCGTTTGATCGTGGCAAGGCGTTAACGGGATGTGATAGGCAGAGGTCGATGAGGTAGGGGGTGTTTTTACCAATTTTTTTTTTCTTACTCTGCATATCGCAACGAAGGCACAGAATGGATTTTCGCAGAGGCATTCGACGTATTATATGGTGAAGTATTGCCGTAGACGAATAAACGTATTGAAATCGAAAAATAGTTTGTTTTCGTAAATTACGATCTGTAAAATAGGATAAAAAAATGGCCGCTCGGGGCTCGACTCTCATATGCTGACCTTATTATTCAAGTTCGCGCGGTATCCAGCACTGTAATCTATAGCTGCGTCAATTCTACGACCTCGCACAAAGCGAACGATCCGTTTATTTATGAATATTCCGTGAAAATGAAAGCGTGAGTTGTAATGCTGCATTTCGTCGACTCCAACCGAGTCAAAGCGGGTCTTGACAGTTAGCGCGAGGGAAGAAAGAGACAGAAGACTGTGGGGTGAATTTCATACCGGTCAACATTGAACACGTTCAGTGTATGTAACTGTCAAAAACCGCTTTGACTCGGTTGGAGTCGACGAAGTGCAGCATTACAACTCCCGCTTCCATTTTCACGGAATATTCATGAATAAACTGATCGTTCGTTTTGTGCGAGGTCGTAGAATTGACGCAGCTATATATTTCAGTGCTGGATACCGCGCGAACTTGAATAATAAGGTCAGCATGAGAGTCGAGCCCCGAGCGGCCATTTTTTTACCCTATTTTACAGATCGTAATTTACGAAAACAAACTATTTTTCGATTTCAATACGTTTATTCGTCTACGGCAATACTTCACCATATAATACGTCGAATGCCTCTGCGAAAATCCATTCTGTGCCTTCGTTGCGATATGGGCGTTTCTCCACAAACTGGGAAACTTCGTGTCCCACGAAGATTTCACCTATAAAATGACTCGAATTCGATATAATTTTTTATTGAAATTCATATTAACAAGTTGTTTGAAAGAGCCAATAGTCTAAAAATATTAGAATGAATCCATAAAAAGGAAAATTTTCACATCAACACCCCTAAAAAACAGTCCCCTGGCATGTCACAGATGCAAAATCGGAATTATTTCGTGACGTGTATTGAACCAGGGATAATATTTTTCAATACTACTCTAGTATAGTTGTCCATAATAAAGGCATTTTACAATTTACATGGTTATAATTTTTCAATTTACTATTTTGACGCCGAAATTGTGAGCTAAAGTTTGTCCCTTGATTTTTGCTAACAGTCCCCTGTCGCACAAAAAAAAATGATTTTGAATGGTGTGTGGCACCCTCGCCACGATTTGTGTGTTAAATTGAGTGTCAGCGCTGAGAAGTTCATAGCAAATGCCAGACAGCGCTATTTTCCGTTTTCGAACTACATATGTTGGGCCTTTAATAACCGTGAATGTATGGCAGCAT